>VZRN01005010.1:4686534-4819805 GCA_013397935.1 Dasyornis broadbenti | reverse complement strand
ATATATATATATATATATAACCTTGTACATTTGTAGGATTTCCATATTACCTTTCTAGATGAGGTTAATTCAGAGGCAGTTACTGATAGGATGGTTATAGCTATGCTAGGAGCTAGATGTGAATATATATATACATACATACACAGACATATATATATATGTATATTTTGATATTTTGCTTTAGCTACACTAATTACTTATATCAGTATTGTAACCATTATTATCAAAGTTACCCTTTTTTCTATAACTTTCTATCTACACCAAAAGGTCCACAGAGTGAGTAGATCTCATTTTATATTCTACGTAAATAAGGAAGCTGAGATAGAAATTAAGTTGTCCAAAATCAGTCATTAGGTAGCAAAAGTCCCATTAGAAATACCCAATCAGTCACCAGTTTACTTTGTTTTTCTTGATTACGCAGCACTGCAAACAAGTTGAAACAAGTTGTCAGTGAAACAAGTTGTCTGGAGAGGTGTTGCAGCCTCCATCCTTGGAGTCTTTCAAAAACTGGTTCAATAAAGCCCCCAGCAACCCATTCTGATCTCATAGGTGTCCCTGCAGGAGGACAGGCTGGAGACTTCCCGAATTTTCTTCTGACCCGACTTATCCAATGACCCTGTGGTCAGTGGTTCATATAAATAAAATGTCACCCTCTCCTCAGTTCTGTTGTCAGTTGGAGCAGCAGGAGAAGGGAAATTCACTGCAGAGCATCCCTGCCATTATTCTGGTCATGCCATTTCATAGGGAAGGCAACGCTAGCAGCAGTGGCTGATTATAGTAATGTTTTACAAATTGGTGCCAAGTGGCAAGGGCAGCAAAATTATGTGTACCAGCAAAAGAGTTGTTAGGAGTGAGGAGCAGGCAGGAATACTGGACAAATGGGGAAAAAAGACACAGAAAGATTGCAGTCTCCCCACCCTTCTGTAGTATAAAGAGGGTCATCATTCATGTTATTCTCTTGAAACAATGATGTCTGCTGTGGCTCTGCCTGAAAACCTATAGCAGCTGTGGTCTGAAAAAAACTGCCTAAAACTCTTCAAGATTGTTTTTAAAGTAAAGTTTTAGCCTTTACTGTTTCCATGACAACGCTTCAGTGATACATTTTTGAATGCAGAATTTATAGGAGCTAATGGGAAATAAGAATGTTACTCCAGCCCTTTGGAAAAAAGGAACAATAAAGATCAGGAGTTACTTGTGGTATGAGCCAGACCCCTGCACCAGCATAGTAGTGATTTAGTTGTGCATCTTGGCTCAGTTTGCAATGGTGTGAAAGCCATTAGTGTAGCAGAGGTGAATGCTGCAGGCCTGCTGTGCCTCAGCTCTGCAGTGAGAAAATGCATGATGTAATGCTGCAGGTTGTATGGGACAGAGCTCTACAGCTTTAAACTGCAAGTAGGGGAGCATGGTGGAGCAGAGTGAAGACAATTGCAACTCTATTTTTCAGAAGCTAAAACTTCTGAAATAATATATCTCTTTGATTCTACTTTTTCCATTACATAGCGTATTTTGCCATATGAATAAAATTTAAATGGAAGCTTGTTTCAAAATGAAAACATTTAACTCTGAAAAATTAAAAATCACAAATGTTTTAAATTACTGCAACTTTTGATTTCAATTTTGTCTAAAATGTACCTTGTTTTTTGACATTGTATGTTATAGTGAATGTTGCTGTTGACAAATAAACATTTTCTGCACTGAAAAAGGTTTAGTCCTAGAAGTATCCTGATAGATCTGCCTTTGAATATAAGTGTCAGATGGCACCTAAGTATAGGTAACTGCTGTACCCCTAGGCATAGGTGCAGAAATAGAGAATAAACTAGGATTAGCAGAAAAAACCCTACCCAGCTTGATCAACATAGCTCCTGATAATGATGTTTAAAAAAAAATAGAAAAAGCAAAGGTCAGCTGCTTTTTAGGAACTGCACCATTTTTCTCTCAGCTTGATATCTCATATGTTCAAATGTGTTTTGTTTTTCTTTTAAGTTTAATTACTATTTCACAAGTGCAACTAGCTTGTCTAGTATAGCTTAGTGTATTTCAAACAGAATAAGTATAGATTTGTAGTAGTATAGATCCAGGTTCTGAGTACTTATGGTAAACAGTTATGAAAAAGAGGGAAAGAAGAGTTTGAAAGCACAAGTACATTTTTAAAAAAGAACCGACAGCCTCTAGAAGTCGTCTAGAAGTTGTTGGTTCACTGGGGCTCAGCAGGATGCACCCCCAATGGGATGACAGGAAATTCTGTTTCCAAACAGCTTAAGTCCTAGATTTCCCTGAACAGGAATGTCCAATTTTCTGAACTGTATGTGTTGCTAATGTTGAGAACTACTATCTTCTAGGGACTGAGGTGAGAACACCGCAAGCTTTTGTCTGGAGACATCAGATTGGACATCAACTTTTCAATCAGTTAGGAGTGACTGTGTTAAGTTGCAACCTAAGCAATTATTGTCCTCAAAGCTGTTACCTTTTCTCTCTGTGTAGCTTGTTCAATTTTTTCCCAATATACTTTTTTATTTCCAGTAGGCTTCCTGTTCTTGTTTCTCATAGCCTGCCCCTTTTCTTACATGCATTTTCCTGTTTTTCTTTTTTTCCCGTTTGAACTGTAGCATGTTTTAAAATATATTTAAGATGCATTAATTTTCTCTTTGCTGTCATTTTCCATAATTTTATTATATTTTGTACAAAAGTGCAAGACCTTCAGCTGCTTACCAGGTGGAAAATCCAAAGATGTGGAAGATCCAAACATTATTAAAGTCCTTCTGTCTCAAACTAAAGAGTCCCATGCAAGTTTTGTACTCCTGTAAATAAAGTAAGACCTGTCAGTTTGACAAAACATCCAGACTGTGCAGCCTGGCTCAATTTATTAATGATACTTTGTTGCAAGATGCAATAAAATGTAAACCTGAACTCTGAATTCATCTGACAGAGTTGTATGACCCAGGTGTTTTGGAAACAGCTAGATTTGTAAACAGTCAAGCCAGCAATGGTGTCCAGTGACATCTGTGTAGTTACAGCAGACAACAGAATGAATTTCAAAAGCTTAGAAATGTTGGAAGCGTGGCTATGAAAATGTTAATTTTAAACCAGAATATTTATTGAAGAGTATAGAAACTATACTGTTTAAACAGGAAGGGAAGAGAGCCCAAGATAAACATTTATCAGGCCCTTCAGAGAGTAGTATTTTGTGAGAGAACATTCTGTCACTACACTGTAAAATCCTAAGAACTGGAGAGGGGTTGTCCAGGTCCTTGGAACTGGTTCCACATAATTCCATAGCATAATCCTGTACACTGAAAATGCTGCTAGGTCCTTTCTCTACAATTCTAATAGAAAACAGTACAGCTCACAGTTTTGGTAGTGCATAGGAGTGACTACTGCACTAGATTTTCAATGGCTTTTATAAGGGAGTATGTTTTTCTTGAAATACATCTTGTTACATATTTGTATTCTCAATAGCCAGGTAAGCCTCTAAATACAAGTCATAAACAAATAATTTCATCTGAAGTAGGAATGTCATTGTCACAGTCCTGATTGAAATGATTTAGACAGGCAATCCAGTCTGACTTTTTAATCTCAGAGCCAGCTTTATGTTCTACGAGGAGGGAAGTATACAGTGGTGAAATCATTCATGATAACTCTGTTCAGCCTCATGGGAAGAGTATGCATGTAGGCTTCCAGTCCATGCTGAAGTTACAGTCATAAATAGTGTTTCAAGATACAGAAAGGAGTTGATAAAATGATGTGGATATTTTTGTGTTCCATGAAATGTGTGTATCAAAGCTAGTTTGTATTAAATGTGCCAGGTAAACTTTTGTTAAGATGGTAAGTGTATAGGTGCCATAATTTGATCTAGTGGCCTAATTATATTTCAGAAAGCATTTGAATCTTCACAAAAGTTTTGACAGCTGTGCAAAAATCACTGTCATGAATGTATTTATCGTCAAGATTTGATGATAATCTGCAAATCTGAAGATAACGTGGGACATGAGATGTCTTGGCTTCTGTGGCAGTTCTGGGTCTTGCTTATGAGTGATATTATGTGCTGATTGTGTGAGTTCCTGGGCATCTGACCCACAGTGAATGAACTAACTTGTTTTTCAGAGCAAATAATGAGAAAAGAATGTGTAAAGGGTGTTTCAAGCTCCAATTTGTATGTCTAGGCTTTTGTTTATTTAAGAACTGTAATATTTTACTCTGACAGCTTTCATTTGATTCAATTTACTACTGGATTTTCTCCAGTGATACAAGAACTAGCCTAAAAGAAGGCCTGCCTTTCTCTTGAAATACAGTCATGAGACTATTTTGTAACAATGTTACTGGGAACCATGGAAGCAATATGTGTGTGGAGCCAATGGAATTATACCGGGGAAAGAGTCATGCACATAGATAAATTTTGCTACTCAATTTTGCTGTCTGTGACTTTCTGTATTCAGAATCACAGAGTCACAGGAACAACTAGGGTGGAAAAGACCTTTGAAATCATCGAGTCCAACCTTTGACCAAACACCTCCTCGTCAACTAGACCATGGCACTGAGTGTCACATCCAGTCTTTCTTAAACACCTCCAGGGATGGTGACTCCACCGCTTCCCTGGGCAGCCCATTCTAATGCCCAACCACCCTTACTGTGAAGAAGTTCCTCCTCATGTCCAGCCTGAATCTCCCCTGACAAAACATGAGACTATGTCCTCTCATCCTGTTCATTGCAGACTACAGCTGCACAGAACTGTTTTATTCTATGTCAAGCAACTGATACTTCTTCCATACCCCCCATATCCTCCATATCCTCCATATCCTTTTCCTAGGAGAAAAAACCATTCAGAACATTTTTCCATCAAGGTTGGTGCACATGTAAAATTTAGCGGCCTCAAAGCTGGCTGGTATTTCTGTCATGAATGAGGACGGTCAGAAAAGCCAGCTCTGAGTCTCATCCCCTACTTTTTTATTTTTGACTTAGATTAAATTGATAGGCCTTTTAAATTCTGAAGGGTAGTTATTATATGAGAACAAAGTGTAATGGAATACAATCAAATGTAGCAGATTGAAGCTCTTAATTTACTAAGATTAAAACTGTCCCAATATGAAACACACATACACAAATGTGTTGTAAATTCAGGATAATTTGAATCATGAAATTAATCTAAGCCAGGAACAGCTGACTCAAATGTTTCTTGTAATTAATGCAAGCAAGACACTGGTATTTAAAAAAAAAAATATTGCCCACCCCCTAATCCTCCTTCATATGATGAAAATGCAGCAATATTTTCCTTTGACTATTGTTTTGTGTATCTTGTGTGGTGTTTTCTTCCAGTTGACAAACAGGGCATTTGGGTTGACAGATTTTTAATAACCTTTCCATCTCACACAAAATCGTATCACATGGAGACATGGAAAAAGATGATCTTTGCCATTGCTTCATACGCTAAGCTTGGTTATACTTTCAAGCGCCGACGGCAGAGTCCTGTTGGTGAGATGTGTGGGAAAATCACAGCTCAACTGACACAGCCACACTGGCAGAGCTGCACTGGAAACAGTTGTGCTGGAAGTGGGGTTGCGTTCCTGGCATATAGCTATCTCAGGAACTCAAAAAACTACACCAGCTAAATAACTTTCCTTACAACGTTGACTCTTCCTCCACCAGAAAAATTGTCTGCATAAGTCTCATAACTACAGCTCCATTGCCTGGAATGTCTTGTATTTGTTTCTTAAGCTGTTGATAGAACTAATAGAGCTGATAGAACTGAAGTGTTAGGATATAGATAGCTTCTTTGAGGAAAAACAAAAACAAGGAAAAACAAAGGAAAACAAGAGTGTGATTAGGTGTGTTTTCATTGATATTGTTGGTGTATAATGTGGCAGTGCCAGAGGCTCCTTCTGTGTATAATAACAATACCTGCCCCAAAGGAACAGAGACTCAAAGTTTAAACAAGAACAAGATATTCCTTTCAAGAAAGAAACAGTAAGTCTAATGAGACCTTTAATTAATTAATACCATTCTAAGTATACGGCTAATTTCTTTAAATAATTGTGGAAGCCTCCTTTTAGCTAAGACATATATTCTTGTACAAAATCTAAAAGTATTAGCAGAAACATATTTTAAAAGAATTTTGAAATGAGTCTTTGTCTAGATTTTTCATGTCTTCTTGACCACCAAGCGTTTGTAGCTCTATTTATCTTAATAAAAAGAAATAAGTGTAGATTTTCTGCCAATTTAGATTGCCACATAAACTGTTGGTTGTGCTTGTTTGAAAAAAGACTTTACAAAGTTTTTCCTGAAGCAGATGAGAGAAGCTGTGTTAGATTAGAATTCTTTTGCATAGATGTTCATCAGCCATTGGTTTAAACATCTTTTGTTTAAGATAGCTTGAAAGGGTGATAAAATTTGTTTGTTTGTTTGTTTTTCCCAGGAAAGTTCCTAAATAGTGAGATTACATGAATCTCTGTGACTACTGATATCCTTCATCCTGGAAATATAGTATCTCCAGAGCTGGCTTGACTGTACCAAGTCTGTGGGGCCTTATCCTTCTGAAGGCGTTGTGTTACACTTCTGTAAAGCGAAAGCACACTTTAATGCTAGATTTAGCTTCCTACATAAATAGTTAAAGAAATAGAAAGATTGCATTTCACATTGTACAACAATGCTGTTATGCATTATGAAAAACAAATCTGTATTACTGTGTTCTTTTGTGTATTGAAAGGCAAGGTGTAGTGTCAAATGCATCAGTCTGTTTTTCCACAAAGCATGCAAAAACAGTAGAACTTGCTTATGTGGATTATTTTTATACCTTAGCCTATTCCTCCAGCATTCTTAATTTACATCACTTATATATTTAAAGCCAGCATATATGATATGTACAGCAATAATCTATTCTTTCTTGACTGTTTCCTCTGTTGGATGTTTAAGCTTTTATTTTAAACCTTTATTATCTAGAGTAATAAATTCAGAGTAATAAAAATTAGTGGAAGGTGGAAAAAAATCTAGAAAGAAAAAATCTTCCAGATCCTAATGCTTTTTAAAAAAATTATTTAAAGTTTAGACATCTTCTTTTGCCATCTTTTTAAATTTTTGTTTTAAATTTATGTCTGATTGTTCCAGTAGTAGGATTATGCAAGATGATGGCATCTCTTTGGACCCTACACATGATCAGACAACATTAAGGGTATCAAGCAAAAGCCAAGCATGGCAAAACCAAAAGATAAAGTAGTCCTCTGCAGTGACAATGAATTTGATTTTGAGAGTAGCACTGAAAATGGAAGTTGGATTTATGGATTGCGTCCAATCTGAATGCCAATCTAGTGTTACTCTTGAGCTTGCAGACTGCAGTGGAGCCTTCTCCTCCTGAAAGCAGAGAACAGAAAACACACATTGCAATTCATCTCTTTTTTATGAATACTGACACTATGGACACATCTAGCATATGAGAGGTTTTGTATTCCTTGGGTAAAAATACTGTTGTGTTTCTCTGTGCATGCCATAGAAACAGGTTTAAGAAATGGGCACCTCTATCTTCTGTTTAAAAATGTAAGAATGGAAACAACACAGTCCAGAGATTTACCTGTCTGCAAAACAAAGAAATGACAATCTAAGCAGAGTCTGGCTGTGCTATTCTCAGTTATATTACAGAATGTATAGTCTTAAAAGAAATTTTGAAGGTTAAAGTACTACTCTGTTTATACTGTAGTTTAAGAACTGATCAAAAGTTATTTTTAACTGAATTTCTGCAGTGGGTGCTTTTTTAGCTGCTACTAAGATTTTAGCTGGAAAATAAAGCAGAAAGAGAGCATGCTTTGAACAGCACCAACATCATAGTTCTCAATCTGTAAGATGGAGTGACATTAACAAAACTGAGGAAACTTAGATCGCTATGTAATGTACTTATATTTAGCGTAGAATGAGGATCAGATAAAATATACCTAATAAGAAGGTGAAATATCAGGTAAATATTTATTATTTTTAACAGTATGTTACCATTTATAATGTAACATTCTGTTTTTAGAAGCCTCTTCCTTTGTCAGTCTGAGATGAAAGGAAGTATGCTTGAAGTGTTGGTGTTGGTCTTCCTGCCCAACCAGCAAGAGAAGTCCCCCTTCTATGTTGCTTGATAAAAGCCAAAAGTTTTGTTCAAGATCCTATGGAAAATGTGAATTTCTAAAACATTTTTTTTTTTTTTACTATAGACTTTCTCGCTAGTAACAGATGAGTTTAACTTTCTTCATCATCTTCATAATTTTCTTTTTTATGCATCTATATTTTGCATGGCCAGAGTTGTAATAAAAAAGAAAAGATCAGATTAAGGAGACAATTAGCTTGTGCAAACTTGTTTTATTTAATGAAATGGTGTCTTGTTATTGTTTATGAACTGTAGTTAAAGTCAAGCCAGTTTGCAATGACTGAAGACAATCTGGTGCAGAATTCCAGTCTTGCAGTCTTTATAATATAAGAACAAAGGGACTTGGTAATGCTGCTGAAGGTTCTTTCCAGATATTTTTTCTTTTTCCATTTGAAAATGATTTAGAATAAGTTTGGCAAATCACAATATTAGAGCCTTTAATCACAAGCATGCCATCTGATGCAGACATGGGTGAACGACAATAAAAACAAAATCACTCTTTTGTAATGATTCCATTATCATTCCATGGGAAAAAAAAAATGATTTGTTCAACCTTGAATGATATCATAGCATCTGTGGTAAACAGCTAGATTTGGATGATGTGTTACTTTGTGGCATCACTCAGGGCTGTATCGTTGTATGTAAACACTTGAAAGGAAAGACCAAGAAAATTACAAAAGGCAAGATTAAAACACAGCTATTGTTCTCTGGCTTAAGATCATAAAAGGAAGGAAATTCATAGTTAAGGATCCAAACCTCAAGTATCTGGGCACAATGTAGTGCCGGCCTTAATTTTACATAACCGTACCCTGTTATGAGTAGACATTGGTGGTTTGATCCTGAATGATGAGTTATATTGCTCTTAGCAGCTGAAACCAGAACAATAATTTTATTTTAATGCTTGGCTTTGTTTGGTGAATAGACTTTTTGAATCAGTTGTAATTGTTTTCTTTATGTTTTCTTGCCAATTGAAATAAAACAAATCCTAATAAATAGGATTTTTCTTTTTCAAAAGTTATCCTTAAAACTGTGCTACATAACGATTTGCTAAAATAGAAATGGGAAATTGTGAAGAAAAGCCAGTGTTACGCTTGGATTTCAGGAATGTTAAAACTTTCGTGGTAAATTATAATGTCTATAATCCTGCAGAAGCTCGATTAAAAAAAAAAAAAAATCCGCAAACACTTAGCTGATGAAGGAAGTAGTTAATGGTACTATTAACACAGAATAATGAAAGTAGTACAGAGTTTTTAAAGTATCTGCAACTAATTGAACTTCTGTCCTACTTTTCTCAAAAAGTTCTACTCCCACCCTTTGTTCTTGGAAACTGTAATGAGGGTAGCAGAAACTGCTTTAAAGGATGTCAGACTGTGGGTGCAAAATGGAGAGGAGAATAGCCAATAACATCAAATCTTATCTTGACATTCTGGCTTAAGGACATTGCTTCAAGGACTCCAAAGGGGAATATTAGCAATTTCCAGTCAAGACAGGGAAAGGCCTTTAGCACTTTAAAAGCCAGAAGTGACCTGCCAAACAGTTAAAGAATAAAAGCTGGTATCTGTCAAGATGAAGCTGACTTAAGTGAGGAATAGTTGTAGTTTTCCTAGAGTCATTTTAGTTCTGTCACTGTAGGAAGAAACCTCAACAGTGTTTAAGTGACTTGCACCCCTTCTGATTTTGTTTCAGATTTGGAGGGATTCAGTGGAGAAGAGCTGGGAGTTGAAGAGGCAAAAGCCTAAAACATTGTAGCTTTCTTGCAACAGATGGAGCTCTAGGCAGTTTTGAATGGTAGTTTACGTCTTCTCTTGAGTGGAAATTACTAAAGGCATGGGAAATTCACATTGCAGATAAACTAGTCTCTTGGGAATTTCAGTGAAATGGAAAGAGCCCTGTCCCACAGTCTGAAAAATTACAGCCCATGAGACAAGAGCACTGAAGTGTTCTGCGATAAATCTTTTGCTCATCAGTATAACTGTGGATAACACTAAAAAAGATTTACACGTGAAAAAGAAGTGTGGAGGCAGAGGGACAAAGAAGACTGCTTTGTGAATATGAATGATAGTGCTACACTGAACAGCATGGAAATAGCTGTGTCGAATGATAGTACCATGGTAGACCCACAGTACAGTTCAACCATCAAAATGTTGCCTCAGAGAATTGCTGAATGTTGGAATTTCGTGTCTGGGATTTAGTAGTTACTTCTCTATTCTAGTTCTGTAATCTCTTTAATGATGCACTAATTGGGATTGTTTCTTATTGAAGGGAAACTGCTCCCTTATTCATCTCAATGCCCATCCTTGGATTCTTCAAGTATTCTCTGACATATATATGTGACGCTCTGTCTATGAGAATGTCTCTGAGTTCCAGGACTGGGGATTTCCCTCTGATTTTCTGATGCAATCTCTTTCATTCCTATTAGAGTATTCTTTTTTCTGTTGTTGTGATAGACCCGTGTATTATGGCATCTCTTTCACAGCTGCTCTTTGTGCTGGTTTTGTTTTGGTGGTTTTTTTTGGTTTTGTAATTTTTTTTCCCCATAGTTGCTGTAAGCTGCTTTTACCATAAAGCACCTACTTGTAAATCCCCATGCCTGTCAGACCAGACTCCTGTGTCTACACTGGCACTGGGCTAAGGTACTTCATTAAGATACATCACGGTATGAATTTTTCTGCAGTGTAATGTGGGAAAACTTTTCATCCACAGGCCACTATACAAAAATGTTTTAAACTTAACTAATTAAACCACATCCATGGATTTGGTAATAGCCAGTAGCAAGGCATGGATCCAACTTTAAATGATGTTTTCCATCTGTTAGCATGAATGCAACTCTCATTTTAGGAAGAACATGTAATTCAGGCATGACATGAAGTGAAAAAGCATTTCAAGAGTAGCTCATTGCCCTTAGAAGTCAGCAGCATGGTTTTCCAGGTCTCTTGTGTAGATATGGAGACAGTTGACCCAAGCTGAGTAGCTGCAGAATCCTTAGGCATCTTCTTGCAGATCTGGCATGGCTTCTTCTCCAGCATGGAGGACACGCTCTTAGACTTTTGTAAAGAGCTTTCTGTGCCTGTGCATAACTAGGACATGCAGAGGAAGGGGGTGCTTACCAATACCTAAGCTTGCTGTGATGCTCTACTGCTGCTTTACAGATACTTGTTTTTTGGTCAGTCCTTTGCTGATGCCCACACTGTGTAATTATGCATTTCAGTGAGTTCTTCAAAGCCAGAGGGCTGGAAAAATGTTGATTTCTCTGAAATTACATCTGTTTTTTTTAAGAGAATGTGTGAGAGTTCTGTTGAAGCTACAATTTTGCCCAGCCTCTATCCAGAAAGGATAATATTTGCCTGTTATGTAAGTTGAGGTTATCCAGATAAAAGGCCCCTGAATGGGGGTATGGAGGAAGAAAATGTGACACAGAGATAATCCGGAGATCCCATCTTTTTTATTATTTTAAAATTTACTAGCAGTTTATTTTATTTCTGCCTTGCATGTGGAGTCACTAAGTCCATTTAGTTGTTGAATGGACCAGCAATTCTCAGCCACTCTGCCTCAAAATAAAGCAAAATGTGAGAATACCTGGCAGTAGAAAAATTATTTGTGTTCTTAGCAGTGTGTAGTTACATGCTGTTGATATGATTTGGCCAACTGAGGCAAAATGGCATGGCCAACGAGTTTTGTTGACAATAAAGTTCTTATGTGTCTGCTCCCTTTAGACACGTGCTAGCTTTGTGACATATCTGAGGGGGAGCAGGGATGGATTTCATTGGGAGTCGATTGGTGACTGTAATCATGAACAGCCTGTAATTGGCTGTTCATGACTCTGTCCATACTAAAAAGTAAGCAGTGCTAGAGCTTGTATTTTATTTCCATCTAAATGCCAGCTGGGCCAGGAGAACAAACTGATCTCCTGAACATTATCATAACTTTTTATCCAAGTTTGTGTTTAGAGCCACATTTATCTCTGAAATGATGACACTTTTTCCTGTGCTCTCATTTGGTTCTTGCCACCCCTGTGCTGCTGTAGACAACAAAGGCACTCGCAATCAAATTCTCCCCCAAAAGGTCAATATCCAGATCTAACTCTTAAATAAGCTGTCAGTTTTAAAGTAAGTACCTAATTTTTGATTCAGATGTTTGCTCATTTCTGTGTACCTAACAAAGTTTAGGAACTCCTTGTGTCTGTCATTATTCAAGTTGATGCTAGTCTGTATCTGCAAAATACTTTCCTGCCAAACCTCTGACTTGGACATCCGACTATGGACAATTGTGTGGAAAGCACAGTCTGCACAGCAGTTAGCAAAATGACTGACAGCTTATTAGGGTTTGCAGAATTCCCATCCCAGAATTCCCATGTCCTTCCTTCTCTTCCTTATGTGAAGAGGTGTTTTGGGTAGGAATGTTGTCCAGAAAAGTGTTTCAGCCCTCTCACTTTTACTATTCACTACTTCTGCTGTTGTCCAGATGGGAGCAAAGATGATCCCAAGTACATGATAATAATGCTTTTGCTTTCCTTCTCCTGACATGCCTGTGCCTTCTACCACCTCGTATGTGATCCATGTTTTAACACACCTTTGTGATGTAACTTCTTTTTGATCTCTAAGTTTACATTCTGCTAATTGACATGAGAAGAGAAAGGGAAACCCTAATTGTGCCCTCTGAAGCTGGCTGTCTTTCTGCAAAATGTTTCTGGCATTTTAGCAGTGTAAATATAATAATGATCAGTGGAAATCTTCATTCCTTTCTCATTGCTGTCTAAGTTTATGATTCCTGATGTCAACAGCAGACTGGCAGCAGGAGGTTTTCAGAAACATCCAAGTAGATGGGCACTGCTGTTCAAAGGGATGCACGCTCCTGTCCATAGGTATTATTAAAATACACCTAGGCCCTAGCCTGGATACTCTTAGCAGTGTGTTCATTCTGGATTGCATTTTACAAGTACTTGTAGCAGCTCAGAAGGCTCAGGAAGATTCTCTGAGGCTTGGTTCACATTCTTCAATCTGGTGAAAACCAGGAAAAATGTGAAGTCAGTTATCATAGAATCATAGAATTGCTTGGGTTAGAAGTGACCTTAAAGATCTTTAAGTTCCAACCCCCTTGCCATAGGCAGGACCACCTTCCACTAGAAGTGGAAATTATCCTTATTCTGAGATGGCCTTGGTACTTCTACAGAGTCCCTTATAAAGGAACAGAGATTATCTAGCGTAAACCTTGAAATGCCTAAACTATAAGGGTAGGCAATCAAGTGCCACCATAGACTTCCTGTTATTTATTCTACTTAATCAGGTTTTAAGTCCAAAAAGATTTTTAGCAGGCTTTAAACTTCCGTGAGGGAAGGCCACCCCCCTGTTTTATGCATTTGAAACTCAAAGTTTTCCTTGTATGTGAAAAGAATACAATTCTTACTCTATAGGATCTTCATTTTCATCTGGAAACTGAAGTCCAGTACACAACCATATGCCCCACTCATTTCAGTTGATTTTGCTTTCTTTATAGCAGCTTAAGGTTGCTTTGTTTGCTTACTGGATGTATCTTGTTTTATTTATTTATTAAACTTGTTCAGATTTTGAAAAGAAAAAGATAGACCAAGTAGCTGGAGAAATATATTCTTTGTCTACAAAATCTTATGCTTCAGTACATAACTTGATGTGAAAATTGGTATGCCTCCCTGCATAATTTTCTCTAGCAGCCATCCTTCCCACTTATAAGCACAGCTTTGTCAATGTCTAATAAAATGCCCAAGCTTTGTAACTGTAAAAGGAAATGCACGTTGGAAGGAAATTAAATATACCAGAATCCCACTGTTACTGAAAGCTGTCTCTGTACTAATTAGTATAACCATTTAAATGCATTTTGTTACTCTTCTCTTTGTATTATCGTTTGGTACCGTTACAAAGGAAGCTCTAAAACATCTCAATGCTTTCATCAGCCCCCTGGGGCGGGGGAAGAGTGCCCTTATAAATCCGTGCACCTCTTCTCCTTATTTGCTCCTTCTTCCCCCTTCCCAAGGGAGGCAATCAGATATCAGCTTCATATAATCAAGGGACAAGAACCTTTTTTCTGTGAAAGGTCATTTCATAGCCAGCTCCAGGGAACAGTGGGCAGGCAGCACTTCAGGCTGTCATCAGGGATGCAAGAACAGGCCAAGCTTCTGCCAGCAGCCCATTTTAGTCCTTCCCAGCACAATGGCAGGTCTGTGTGCTGGACTTGCTGCTGCCCATTTGATGCCAGCCCCAGTGTCACCAGAAGGCCATCTGGATCATTAGGAGACCAGCCCTTTGACTTCACCGATGCAACAAAGAGGGAGGCAAGAGCATGATGGAGGTCAGGTGCCAGGCTGCTCCTCCAGACTTGCTGGCACCATCCCTTCGCCATAGCCAGACTGGGGCCCTCGGGAGCTGAGATCATTTCTGTGACAAAACTCATTTGCTTTTTATGGGATGTTCTCTCTTACAGGAGATCTTTACTGTTTGCATGTAGGCTGTAATGTGACTGTGCTGTGGTGTGTGGATTGAAGTAGGTAGATAGCATTAGTCTTATTTGGCTACACATGACTAATTAATTAAACTAATTTAACATTATGCTATGTACATTTGCTTTGGGTTAGTTTCTCTAAATTATTTATTATGAAAATATGTGGAACAATGGTGTTTTTTTGCTAAAGGCTCCAGCAGAAGCAGTGTGTGTTCACGCTCAATTGTCAGTTGATTGAGGTGCAGTGATGCTGTTACAGTATTCTGTCCTGCTATAAAGAAGGCTCTTCAAAAAACTGAGTGGAATAATTTGTGCGTTTCTCGACAGCCAGTCAACAGAGAAGAAAAAGGAATCAAATTAGCACTGATGCTGATGAAAATCAGCAGATACATCAATGAGGACATAACGAGTAACAGGGGTGCAAAATTGGCTGTAAAAAAATTAACGCTTTCATAATTTAAAAAAATGGTTTATGGCAATTATCTGTAGAAAAAAATGCAATAATTTTGCACTTTTCCTGATGTCACTGTTTGGCAGAGGTACATATAGCCATACTTCTTAAACTTTGAATTCACCACTTTGGTTTACAATTGATTTTTCCTTGAGAAAGTGAAAAGTAAAGGTTTAGCTTGACAGTGAAAGTAATTTGCTGGCCATGCCAAGAAATTGAAACTCTGTGGTACTGGGTGGTCTTCAGAGTCAGAATCCTGCCCTAGATAAGCCCAGACTCCTAGAAATGTCCCATGATTAAATCAGAATTGTCCTTTGGGTGTTCATACGGTTATTTACAAGAAGCAGGCTGCCTCTCAGCCATCTAAAGCAAAAAAAAAAAAAAAAAAAAAAAAAAAAAAAGCTATGGGATCATAAGGCAAAATGAAACCTCAAAATAAACCTAACAATTGATAAGAGTCAATAGTTTGTTAAAGAACAGCATGATGTACCTCTGAGTGAAAACTTAAAGGCTTTTTCCTTTCAAATCTAAAGAGGAAGAATGTGGGATCGATTTTGAAAACTGGAATTTTCTGCTTCTCCTCCTTTTATCTCCTCCTATAGTCTTTTCCTGGCAGTTTTACTGGCATACCTATGTCCATCAGACTTTTGGGGCTGCAAGGGATGCTAGGAGATGATTTTGTACAAAGGTGGATGTAGATTTTAGGGTGTGATAATAAAAGCATGCTTGAACTGTGTTGATTCTCCAGAACATGTTCTCTTGTAAGTGATAGTTATGATTGTTATGCAAAAGTTCTCTCCAAGCCATAGACATGAAGATCTGTGATAAAAACCAAAATAGTAGCTACCACTATACAGATCCTCAGCTCTTCATCAGTAGATAAATTCACAAATTTGATAATAGAATGAAAAATTGGTTAAATATTGGCCAGCAAGATGGTAAGTTGACAAAAGGCATAATATTTTGATTTGTAATTGTAGTGATTTTCAAATTTTCACAATTTAAATAATGCTAAATTTTGGGAAGATTTTAATTCCAGTAATAATGTGATATCAAATTTCAGTATTTCTCAGACTAAAGAAAATAGTTAGATAAAAATACTGGAGAAAAGCAGAAGTCTAAATTTTATAGTTTTACAAGAAAATTAAGAGGAAAGGGCATTCTGACCTTTTTTTAGACATAATTAAGCATTCTACTCATCACACTCATGAAGTGTTATTTTTCTTTTTTTTTTCTTTTTTTTTTTTTTAAATAGATCTTGACAGCATTATTCTTATGGCCTGGCAATAAATTTTTGACATATATTCAGGACTTTAAATAATGTGCATCCTAGATGTCTGGCCAGTTCAATATTTAAATCCTTGATTAGAGATAAATCAGTGTTTTAAATTAAAACAGACTACATGCAATAAACCTTAATGAGTCTGACTTGAAACCACAGATAAAGGATACTGAAGAGTCGAGGTTGAAATATTTGAAATGCATGCTTGGTTCACTGTGCTGTGTTTACCAAGGAGGAGATAGGATCACATAATGTATTTACTGAAAAAAAGAAGTCTAAAATAGGGCAAAAGCACATTAACAGAATGGAGTGGAGTTTTGGTTTCTGAAGCAAAATGGCAGTTTTCAAACATGACTGCTGTTTATTTTAGGTTAGGGAAGTGCCAAATTGTGAAACACAGCCAATTTTGCACCCCTGTAATTGTTATGTCATCATTGGTGTTTTTTCCGATTTTCATCAACATCATGGCTAATTTGATTCCTTACTCTTCCCTGTTGACTGGTTGTTGAGAAACTCACAAATTATTCCACTCAGCTTTTTAAAGAGCCCTTTTTTATAGCAGGACACCAAGTTATCTAGACCTTTAAATTCATAGCACTGCCTGCCCAGTCTGAGTTCCAGTTTACCTGCACTTGGTCATCTGTCTGCAGCTTGAAATCCCAGACTGATTGGCTCAGTATGAGTTACCAAAAAGGTAGTCAGTAAACTAACTAAAACTCATCTTTGGAAGCTGTACTGCTGCATCACTCAATGTCAAAGAGTAGAGAGGGAAAAGGGACAGAAATAGTGATGCAAATCCTGTTCTGATGATTTCTACTAAAAACGGAATTAAGACCTCATTTAGAATTAAATTCTAAATAGCATTTATAAAACCTCATATTTGAGTACTCAGATTTTCCAGACAGCTGTATCTTATGATTATTGGAAGGCATAAGAAACATTTGTCACTTCTGCATCAGTAATGCCTGGAGGGTTGTATAAGGATCAAACTGTGGTCATGTGTGTTGTTTTTCAAAAGAAGTGTTTTCATTGCATTCTTTTACTTTAAAAGTGAAACAAAAGTACAATGCTTACAATCCCAAAGTTGAAAGAAATTGTGTGAACTATTGTGTGAGAAGGAAAAAGAATAAGGAAACATAGCTTGGATTCAGGCTTTTGAGACATTATTATAAATGTTGAGAAAAATATTGTTTAAAAAATGGCTCTGCAGTGCCCTTTAAAATCAGTAAGCGTCTATTTTAATTCCCATATAAGTAGTAGCTGGCTGCTGTCTGTATATATACTTAAATGTTGCTTGCTGTATAAGACCTTGTTTGCTTAATTTCAACCTAACTGAATTTTTATGGCTGTGCTATAAACCTCTCAAAAATAGTGGCTTAAATGGAAATGCTGACACAACATTAATTACACTGGCTCCAGTGTGATACCATGATTAAAGTTTATTTATTTTGTGTGTGCGTCTGTGTGTGTGTAATTTCATTGTTGAAAAACTAATGGAAAACTAATGTGGCAATGGAGAATGTGATTCTGCGCCCGATATTTTTCAACAGCAAGAAACAGTTTAAATGCCAGTTTACAGTACCAGATAATTTATTTTTAATTGAGGTATAGTTTAGGTACTTACAATTCTAGAAATCTGGGAAAATGATAAGTTTCCTGCTTTAAAGCTGTTCACTCTTTTTCCAGGAGTTTTTAGATCTCTTTGGGTGGTAAGGCTAAATGTATATTTCATTAGAAAATGAAAGAAAATGGGTTCATTTCCCTGAAGCATACGTTCTTTGAGATATTCTGGAGAAAAGCCTTGTTTTAAAGTATGAGGGTGTGCAATCCTAAATTAACACTCATTGCACTGTTGAATATGAAATAACAACTGTAGAAGTCTATTTGGTAAATAGTTTGCCCAACTGATACTTTTAGGTTACAGATCCATGTGTTGCATCTAGTCAGCTGGGAAATGAACAGTGCAAATACTGTATGGCCAGATGAAGAGTAAGCGAGAGACATCCTGTCTCCAACCTGTTTCTTAGGACAGTGGGCTGGGATTGGAGAAGCTTTGGATTCAGTCTGTTTCCAGCAGTTTACAATTCTCGCATTAGGCAAGATCTGGAAAAAAACATGATATGGTCTGAAGAGCAGTTCTAAGCTGTTCTGTTTCCTGAAGGAGTGTTGAGAATAATGCACTGTAATGCCGAATACAGATATCCCTGTCTGATGCCATGATTTTGTGTAAACTTTGCTGTCCCTTTCAGGAAGGTGCATTCAGAGCACTTTTAATGGCTCATCGGCTTTGCACGTGGATCAGGCAGGCAACATCACTTAGGCAACATCACTTTTTCCCGGATTCATGCATATATGGAACTTGAAGGCTGATCAGAAAAATTATCTAGGGAGTTGTGGCTTCTGTAGAAGTGGATCATCTCCCTCGCTGGTAGTCTGTGGTGTGCTTTCCTTGACATCAGTGCCGGTGTTCTGCCTCATCTCAGAAACCAAAGTAATCATTCCCACTCTTGCCATAAACACCTTTCTTGGAAGGCCATGGCACCTGGTCAAACTTTTTTTTATTTGCAAGAGAATTATTGCAGATATTCTTAATTCTAAACTGTCTGGTAAACTGATAGCTGTGAAGTTGCAAGGTAGCATGTTCTGCAACATAGCAGGGAAGCGAGACACAAGTAGTGTAGGTTGAAAAGATCAAAGAAGAAAAGTGAAATCTTTGTGTGGAATGTCCTTCTTCAGTTTGTTCAGTGAGTTTGTTCAGCATTCATTAATCCAGTCCATGAAATTTACATTTTTTTATTTTTACTGTTTGCTTTCACTGGAAGAGAGTGCAAAGTAGGCAAATAGTTTCGAAGTGTGTGGTCTTTATGGTTTATATGTATTGTTCAGAATCACCACTGACCAAACTTCTTGGTCTTGTTCCCATTTGTTACAGTAATTAAATATTAAGTTGTTATGAAAGGATTGTGCCATTCCCTTGAAAGAAAAAAGAATGTGACTCCTACATGGTTCTGTAGCACTGCTGATGTTTTATTCGAACTAATGTGTAAAGGTAGAGAAATTATGTGCGAGGTTTATCACATCTGGAAGGAATGTAATGATTCTGGATCTGAAGCAAAACTGAGGATCTTGTACACTGTAGTTCATTAGATCAGTTTGGAGAGAGAAAAATCAACATATACTGTAGATCCATTTGGTTGGAGGGACAAGGGAGCCTGTACAGGTCAGTCAAATCCTGGATACATCACCTTCTTAATTTTAGTCTTTAATCTGTATTAAGACAAGATAAAGCTTGTCCTTAAATGACCTTTGCATTGCATTGAATATTGCACTGGAAACTTCAAAGTCTAATTGAAGACAAATTATGCAATAAAATTCTGTGGTTCCAAGCCTGCAAGAGACGAGCTTTTCTGTTTGACCACACCCATTAATACCAGGGAAGTACTTCATGCTCATAAACAAAGACCTGTGTATGGTCACCTGGTGTCTCACTGATTCTGTAAATGAGAAGATGGAGGGGAGAGGAAGGAGTGACACATGAAAAACAAACTCTTAAAAAATTGTTGGTGATTTGTCTCAAAGCTTTGTTTGAAAATACTGGTTTGGCTTTTTCTAGTGTTAAGACTTCTTAAGAAGGTGTTGATCCCAGCTGGTCCCAAAGTTTCATTCAGCCTCCACATGAAGGTGCTTGCTCCTGTGCCAGCCTTGGGAGGGAGCTCAGAAGAGTGTTCTACCATAACGCCTTCTGAGAGAGCTCCCTGTTGTGCTGACAAACACATGACTTACAGAAATACTTTCTCTAACCTTTATACAAAGATAGCATCTTTCCAAAATCTTAAGCAAGCTTCTTGATGATGCCAGTTGAAACCATCAGCCTCTTGCTCTGTAAGACCAAGAACAGTTAGAAGGCATGCAAAAATTTAAGTTCCTTTAAGTATTGCTCTAGAAGTCACCAGCACATACTATCCCAAAATCTTCAGCTGTTCCCTTCATGATTCATTGTTGGATGCTTTTGGGGATACTACTATTCAAGTTTATGAATCAAAAGTCAGTGCTGTCTTGAAAGATACTTAAAATCTAAGGATATCTAACATTAGGTATTCCCAATGAAAAGGGATTTTAAGTATCTCTACAGATCCTAACTGTTATTCACACAGAAACATGAGATAAGAAAACTCATAAACATGAGTAATACATCCCTTTTACCATATCAGAAGTTGTACAAAGGTTCTTCTGAGGGTATGTCTGGCAACTTTCAAATATTTCAACCATTGACTGCCATTATCAGTAAACAGGCCAATATGGTAACTGGTAATGAAAATAATCACTTGTTCAGATAATTAAAGCTTTTAACCTCTCCTAAATATGGAATAATCCTACAATTTGAAAAACCCAATGCTTTGTTCTGTTGGCCTCCAAAATCTGTGGAATGTACAGAATGGAGAAGAGTGGTTGATACACGAACCATCAAGATATACACCACCAAGAAGGTGGTTGTGCTGCCTTTCAGAGGCACTGTGATAGGCTGGAGAGTCAGGCCATCAGGAACCTAATGGAATTCAACAAAGGGAAGTATTAAGTCCTGCACATGATAGGAAATAATCCCATGCAGCAGTACAGACTGAGGCTGACCTGCTGGAAAGCAGCTTTGCAGAAAAAAAACTTGGAGGACTTGGTGAACAAATAATGGAGCATGAGACAGCAATGTGTCCTTGTGACAGAGATCATTCTGGTCTGTATTAGGAGAAAAATTGCCAACAGGTCTAAAGAGGTGATACTTCCCTCTGCTGGGCACCACTGAGGATGAATAACCACTCAATCCAGTTATGGGTCCACAGCTGGGTCTACTTGTGTACTTTTTGGGACAAGGACACGCTCATGCTGAATCAGGTTCAGTGAAGGGCCAAGAAAATAATTAAGGCCTTGAAGCATCTTTCATATGAGGAGAGACTGAAAGATCTGGGACTGTTTAGCCTAAAGGGGCAGAGAGGAGGCTCAAGGAGATCTTATGAATGTGTATAAATACCTGATGAAGGGGAGTAGAGCATCAGTGTACACACCTGCAGATGTTCTAGTTGTTTTGATTTCTGTGTTTTGGACTCAAATACTGAAAACTGACCTGGACTTCTGATAATTTTATTGTAATTGCCATGTCTTTTGACTGGTCCCATATATTTTTAAGTTTTTATTTGTGGAATCAATGTGCAATTGAAATACATGCAAAGATATTTATGTATGATTGATGATTGCCATAGAACATATAGACTTCACAAAATTCATAAAGCAGGCAATAAATACAAAGCTTAATGGTCTTTCATTACCACCTTCAAAGCTGGTAAATTTTGTAAGGCTGTTGACTTGGAGCAGTGGAAAAGAAAGTTCTTTTGGCCTCATTATCTCAGCAAATCTTTGCTTGCTCTGGTAATAACTTAAGTTTGGCCTGCATCTTTATTGTGTAATCTGTGTAGCATGTTTGGAGAATATTTATAAACCTCATAGAACATTTCTGAAGGTGGAAAAAGTTTATATGCCATGTGTTTAGGGAGATTAAAGTGTTTCAGTACACAAAGTATCTCAGGTATGCACAGTTTTCTGGGATCAAATTTGGAAAAGTGCTGAGTCTTAATGAGGTCCTGTAATGTCCACTGGACAGTGTGAGGTGGTGATGCATGCACGCTGGACCTTGAGTTCTGCCCTTGAACATGCACGTGTTGATGTCATGTACTAGATGTCATTCAGTATGAATTTCCAGATTATTTTCTTAGCAGCCCTCAAGTTTTTACACCATACTGAAAAAACTACACCTTAGAATGCTCACAAACTGTCTCTGCCTTTTCCGTGAATGAGATGTCAAATAATTTTTTTTGCTTGATATTTGTTTCTTGTCTTCACCTAGTGATGTGCTATTGCTCAGGATACCGCATGGGAGTAGCGAGTTAACTCATGCCTGTGCTCTCAAGAATCTTATCAGAAGGCCTCATTCTTCAGACAAAAAGGACGGGAAATAGGACTTTTGCCTTGTGTGTATGGTGTCTTTTATTGCACTAATGTGAAATGATTCGATGTGATGGACAGCAGTTTATCAAAACAAAATCTCATTAAAATCTGTCTGCACTTTGCCCTTACTCTCCTTTGTATAATAAGATTGTGAAGCTTCCTGTGACCAGACGGTAACCTGTGGTAACCTGTAGTGTGTGTACATTTATGGGTGATGAATAAAACCATTGTCACCCTTAAATGCTGGCATCAGTATTGTGCTAGTAACATTTGGAAGTTTCTGCTTTATCAGCAGCAATGACTGGCAAATAATCAGCTGTTTTGTAATGGGAAGCTTAAAATAGCAGCTGAAGACATTTGAGTTAAGCTTCATGGAAAAAGACACTGCTGCATTTATTATGATACCATTTTTGTTGTGTAAGGGTGGCATGATTGTTATTTTAGCTTTTTAGACATACAGTGCAATTAAGAATAATCAGTTTTCCCACACATTCCACAAAGCAACTGAAGCACACATGCTAATAACCAGGCCCTTAAATTTAGAGTGACTTCCGCTGCTGCATGGGCAGCCAGTGGGTACAGATGCATTGCTTCGCTGTGGTATGCAGCTATTGTGCTACTGCAGCCTTCTTACAGAGATGTGAGTCTCAAAAGAAGTTGCTGATAAATAATAACCTCTCTCAGATTTGTTCACAGTACCAATATAAATACATTTTAGGAAGGGGATCTGTACATATGACGTATACTGTAGGCTTTGTAATCTGTAACAGGCATCCAAACTAGAAGTTTAAATGAATGTACAAAAGAATTCTAATTTGTGCTGACAGGAAATAGTAGGTGGTCGCACCAATAAAAGTTATACTGTGTTACATATGCACACTGATACATGCAGTGTTTAACCCTTAATTTGAATGGCATGGATGAGGCAGGTTTTAGAACTCAAAACATCAGCAAAGGCAAATAAGGATTTGGGCTGGGTGTTCAGAAAACAGATTTTGCTTGTAACTAAAGGTAGTAAATTTGTACTGACAGTTTTAATTCGTAACTATTCCCACTAAAACTAAATGCCTTTTACCGGAGGGGTGGGGTGGCGAAGAGTCTTACATATTCTTATTCTGACATCTGCCATTATTTTTTTAGACAGAGGCCTTTATGAACAGATGTATCTAAGAAATATTTCTGTGTTCACATACAAATCTTTTTTGGTATTCTTTTCCCCAATTTTTTTTACTGTGCATACTGCTCTTCTCAGTGTGAGTATATACTACCTTTATATTATGTATGTCACTAAACTTTTACTGTATTGGGGCCAAGCCTGTGGTACTTTTTTGTGTGCTTGGGACTAATTGTTTGCTGAATTTCGTCTTTGCTTGCTAAGAATCTTAGACTGAAGTACTTAATTAAATTTATGAAAAATAAAGTGCTGAACATTACAACTGGCCAATACTATTTATCATGAAATGAAACACAGAAAGAGCAAACAGGTGATATTTTAACTGTGATGTACAGTTACTTGCACTTCAGTGGACGTGATTGTCCAAATACAATTTTAAAACTTTGACTATACCAGATGGTAAAAGAGTCTTAGTGAATGTATTTGTGTCTATATGAAAGATTGTATGTTGAGACAGCCTATTTCTCTCTGTGAAGAAGAATAAGCCACAGCGGCATGAGAAGAATTTTAATTATTAAAGTGTTTCCATGCCAGGACTTATATTTGTGTGTTATTTTACCAAAATTTATTGTGAGAATTCACACATTTAATTCAGGACATGATAGCTCATTAAAACAAAAAAAGAAGACAGGTTTCTAGTAATGGAAGATGAATCTTGCTCTCTGCAAGAAAGTATTGCAAGACCTTGCCACCATTAGTGCACCAGCCTATGCTGGCCCCTTACACTGAAGTCAAATTAAAAGTCAAAGAATTTTTTCCAAATGCTTGCAAAAATTTGGGATAGCAATATGTATGACAAACTGCAGTTACACACCTTTGTATAAGAGAGAGGAGGGATGTGGAGAAAAGTGGAATCTCTTTGCATTATTGAATTCTAGAAGACACACTAACACATTGGTAGAAATTGAGGATGTTGCCAATTACAGATTTTCTTTTTCCAGTGAAAATCTAAGTGAGATGGTTTAGACTGAAATGAAAGCTGTTATGTCCTACCCAGTTCAATGTTGTGCTCAGCATGAAATGTGCCACAAAGGTCACCGTAATGAAGTCAAAAGTGGAAAATAAATCTTTAAAGCTGGAAAAGAAGTCCCGCATCCTTCAGGAGGTCTATCTTGAGACCACTGACCAAGGAGATAGCTCTCCAGCCAAAGAGCTGGAAAGATGCAGTCTATCCCTTTCATTCCCATGAGAGTTCCTAATTTGTAGTTGTTATTTGTCAATTTTTTTTTTTTTTTTTGGTGTATTTGGTTGGGGTGTGTGACACTTCAGTGCAGCTGTCTGCACTGAGTCAGGCTGAGAGTGAAGCTGAATAAATACCTCCTGCAAGTAAACATTATCATGATAATCCTTCTCAGTCCTGTGAGTGTGGGACACATTAATTTTCAGGGTGGCTCGTGACACGTTTTCAGCAAATAAACTATCAACCAAGATAACTTCTCAGCTCTGGAAAAGAAAATCAAAAGGGCTGAATGAGTGAATTTGAGCCGCTTTTAAAGAGCTAGAGATTGGGTCTGAATGGAAATGTTTAAGGAAGTAATTTGAACATTATTTACGAAGTTCATCTTCAAAGATGTTCTAATATTTTATAGTTTACTAACAGCTTATCACCTGTCTTTGTTCTTCCAGGCCTTTAAGACCAAGGATGGCTACATCGTGTTGGGAGCTGGAAATGATCATCAGTTTTTCACTGTGTGCAAGGTGTGTTAGGCGAGAGTACAGAAATGTGTAACAGTTTCCATTCTCACTAGGAAAATTAAGATGCTGATTGCTTCTTCTTTATTCTCCTTAATTTTTTTTTGTATGGAAATAAGTGATGAATATAAGTTCTAACCTTGCAGTTCTGGCTGATTATCTAGGGGACTGATATGGAGTCTGTGTTTTGGCCCTGAATTCAGAACACTCCAATTCCAAAACTTATGGGTACTGAGCCCCTTTTGAAGTCTGTGCACATCTGACTAACAAAAAAACAATGAACAACCCCACAACCTTCCAATTTAGGAATGGTGAATGTCATGTAAGTAACACTGGTGTCTTCTTCAGAAAGAAATGTGACATTATTTCACCATAAAATACAGGATAAACAAAGTATTAACAAAGCAAACTTAGGGGATAGGTTGTTCTTGTGCTACCTGAGTGTGTTGCCCTTTCAAGCACTACCACGTGCTGATCTGTGCTCACTGGGAAACTTGTGGACTTAGAAATGAAATGTTACAGGACTGTGGGCTGATTTTGGAGTGGTGCAGAGATATGATGTTGAAGAACAATCTTTAAATAAAAAAAAAAAATTGTTCTGAATAAAATGTGTCAACATTCCAAACAAAAGACCCCAGTAACTTGTAAACTGGGAAAAGAGGAATTTTGCATATAGCATTAGACAACAAATTTAAAAATTACAGTTCTACCTTTTTTGGCCATTGTATTTTTTCTCTAGGAACTTGGATATTTAACATAAATTAATGACACTTGGGAAACTGAGCATTATTTTCCTCCATTTGTTCATGTCAGACATTTCTGTGGATGTTCACCACTAATAACTGGAATATGTAGTGAGAGGACAGTGCTGTTTTGATTCTCTTTTAGTACAGTTTGGGGTACGTATCCCCACCTCCTTATCTGGAGGGGTCTGCTTTCACTTACTTGAATTGGCTCTTAACCTCTTCAAAATTTGCTCAGTGGGTTTTCTTGATACGGCTGTCTGACCACTACAGTGGTCATTATCTTAACATGAATGAAGACTAATGGTTGAATAAGTGTCTACCTGCCGCAACTCAATTTTATCAAACACTCATTATCTCATAAAGGAAATCTTTCCAGAGTGTCCCAGAACATAGCTGTGAGTCTTCTTGGTGCTTCATCATCTAAAGTGAAGAATTATGTCGCAAATACTTGTCATCCTGCCATCCTTGAGTAAGATAGAGCTGAAGATCTGTCTCAGTAGGTTCTGACATCTTGGTATGAGCTAAAAGGCACTAAAACTTTAGACCATGTACTTCACCTCCCTTTGGGGTGCAGCTGAGAGAACTACAGTGTTATTAGGTAGTACGCTATTAGGTAACCTTGTTGCTACCTATTCCATCTGTAATCATTAAGGAGTGAATGGAAACCCAGAAGATGAAGCACGATTTTAATGATTTGTGTTACCCCAGAAACTGAGATGATTAGCCCTGGTCTGCAGGCTGATGTTTTTTTGTTTAATCCTTATAAATGTGTTCTGGTGTTTCTACAATTTAAAGTAAGAGGTACAGAGCATGGAGAAATGATGATTGCTTACATTTCAAAGGGATTAAGAAAGCAGAAAAAATAGTTCAAGTTTTGAGTAAATGTTAGATTTTTCTGTACATCAGTTATCATATTTGTTTCTAAAAAGAGCACTTTTTACCCTTATCAAGACATTGCAGGTATGGATTTGGGCTGTTACATTGCCCAGAAATGAAATGATGTGGAAGTCAGTGGAATGCTGGAATGAATACTCATTAGAGATATGCTCTGTGCTAAGTCAAAGGTGGTTTGGAACTTCAAACACTGCGACGAAGGAAAGCCAATAAAGGAAAAGAACTTTATTACAGGAAGGCCCACAACACCCTAGTGAACTTTAATAAATACAGAGACCACTAATTCAAACATTGGAATTGCTATTAGAGAATCTTTCTGAGCTGAATTGGTGCCTGAAAATACGGGCTGTATGGAAGCTGTTGCCCTGAAGACACATACTCTAGAGATGTAACAGCTGGCTTGAGCTGTAAACAATTGCAAACATTCTGGTTCAACTGTATCTTTTCAGCAAGCAGAAAGAAAAATCTGGAATAATTCACTGTGATATTTTCAAAATCAATGACAACTAACTGTGGCTTGTTTGAGGACTTGGATAATTGCAGAAAAACTTTGTACCATGCTGGCTGAAATGCATTTCATTGTGGTCAAGTGTTAGAACAGCACATCCTGACCTATGGCTTTGGTCCGAACAGGAATATTGAGCGAGAGTCTTCAGAAGATTGAAATTTTGTGCAGCAAAGGAGAGTACAAAAGGTTGGCTGGTGTTGCAGGACAAAACACAGAGTGCATAAGCTCTAAGTGTGCATCTTAGAGATTGAACAAGGCTTCAAGCAGAGAACACCATTTTCATTCCAAATGTTCACAGTGAAATAAAGAAAATAACATTGGCAACATGATGCAGAAAGATGAATGGTACATTAATGAATAACTTCTCAAGTGTGCATTTGTTAGTCACAAAAAAATTGAGAACATATATAGACATGCAGCTTTACAACAGATGGACATTAAGCTAAAGCTGAAATCAGTAACATTAATTAAAACCGTAGAGTGAGCAACTCCATATGATCATTTTTCGCATAACTCATCAAATGGTTTTCTGATTAATTTCTTGGGTTTTTAAGCTCATATAAGTATTCACTATCATTTACTTTGAACAACATTGCAGGATTTTTTTTCTAGTTTTTGTAACTCCAAAATAGCACTATTTAAAAAAGGAAATAATTTTAAGGGGTACCAATAGCTTTGCTAAACTTCTGGATAGGAATATTTAGCTATTTTCTAATGCTAAATTATAGTAGAATGCTAAATTATATGTTGTGATTTCCATAAACTAGATTATATAAATGCAGAAGGAAAAGAAAACATGCTGTGAATTAAGTATTGATGGAAGATGCTAGATTGATGTTTTATGTTACCTTGCATATAAAAATCGGCAGAAAAGTTATGTAACATCATCATTGTGCTAGCATAACCTGCAGATACCTTGGTTTCCATGCTTAGTTTTGTCACTATAGGTGAAAATTTTGTCAAAGATGACTCTCTTTTGAATATCTCTAAATATCTGTTGAAAGAAGACCTGTTTTGCTGATGGCTTTATTTCATCAACAGCTATTCATTTGTTAGGGAAGCTGTATCCTTATTCACTCCAGCAAAGTCAGGAGCCATAAAATGATAGTGGCCTTGGTCTAAACCAGTGTCAGGGGAATTAGTAGAAAGTTATGTTTGAAGCAAATATCAGAGAGATTGACACCAACTAATGTATCACTTACGTGTGGTAGTACATAGGCGTATGGATTCAAGGAGCAACGGAATGTGTCAAAAAAACGTGAATCCACTGATGATTACTAAATATACAGGAAACACCTCTGACTCAGAAATGTCCTATTTAAAAGAGGACTGGAGTTTGGATGACGATTAAGGAAGTGTTGTATTTACTGGTCTTGTTCTTAAACTCTTCCTAAAGCATCAGTGCTCAGACAACAGGCAGAGACAGAATGGTGGGCTCTAGGAACTTCAGGTTTGAGACACTGTATTCTTTTGTAAGGCTTCTTAGAAATGACCCTATTAAAAAAAATGTAGTATGTTTAGAATTGTCATAAGACTCATCATAAGAAAAACTGATTTTTAGTGTGTGATAGTGAGTAAAAATATATTAAGAATATGGGACAGTCTCTTTCTTTATAATATTCTATTATGCCTTTCTCTGTAGCTGAAGTAATTGGGGTATTTTTTATTATGTTTAGAAATCACATTTAATTATGTATATTTATGTTCTGTAGAAAGTAATTTTGGCACAAATAGGTAAATTGATTTTCTACACAGCTGCTTTTTCTAATGAATGTCTCTACAAAATTCTGAGAATCATTCTGCATATGCAATTCCCTTTATAGTATAGTATATATTGTCTTCACAAGTTTAAATTTCTAATGTGGCAGGTGGGAGTTACAAATCGAAGATATATTTCTTCTTTCTTAGAGGTTGTACCACCGCTTTTCTTTATTAATTCTTTTGGAAAAAAATAATAAAGAAAACCAATGACGTTTAAATAGAAAAAGATTTTTTTTTTTTTTTTTTTGACAGAGATTACTGAAATGGAAAGAAATAATCTTAGACATATCTTTTCTCAGTCTAGCATATGAAGTACAGACATACTTCTTATTCTGTGACATATAACTTACTGCAGGATAATCCCACAGATCTATCCTACCTCATGGTAATAAATTACATTTTTAGTGTTCTATGGTAAGAATTTCTGCCGGCTAATCCTGAAAGCTGTCAGTGAGGATTTGGATATTCAGCTTGATTTCTCTTTTTCCTTTACTTGTTAAGTAACATTAACCAGGAGACTGTCATGAATGAAAATCAGGTAATTGGATTTTGCATAATTAACCACCTAAGACCAAAATTAAGAGCTGTTAAAGTTAATTGAGTTGATTGTTAAATGTTGGAGGTTTCCCTTTTTAAAAAAGGGAGTAATAATTAATTTTTAATTTCTTTATCTATGTTAAATGATTTATAATAAGTAGTGATTAGTGGAAATCAGCAATTTTAAAAAATCTGTAATATTTTTTTTTTAGCTATACAGATATCTCCTATCAAGCACGTTTCTTACTTATTTTTGTTTTTACTTAGATCCTGAATTTGCCTGAAATTAGTAAAGATTCCAGATACAAAACTAATACACTCAGAGTCCAGAATAGAAAAGAACTTATTGACATATTGTCAGCCCGGTAAGTTAATTAAAAGGGAAGAATCTACATTTAATCTGTTAATGCAAACAGTAATGTATAATAAGCTCTCATAATGTGAAAATTTTATTTTACTCTTTTGAGATACTCTAGTTTTTAAAATAGGTGTCACCAAAGCTTACTGATGTTAAATATTCTGCCTTTTGCACACAGACTGTAGTGTGGACTAAAGAAGCCAGACTACAGATTTAAGTTTTCAGAAACCATTTTAACTTCTTTTTAACATTAACTTGAATTTTGATGAAACCAGTGCTTTCTGCTTTCCTGGATGAATGTAGCTCCTGGAAAAAAAATGCTTTTGCATTTTTGCAAAAAAATGCACCATTTGCTTTTGCTGTGGGATTTTAAAGTTTTCACTGAGTGTTTCTGTATCCAAGGGAGTTCCACTTGCTCCTACTCCCTTACTACTGGTTCTGTATTGTGGTACTCTGTGTCCCAGATCCTCCCTGGGCCATTCCTTTTCAAATCAAAAGGATATGTGTTGAGTTTTCTATTTGGGAATCATCCTATTAAATACTTAATTGAAATGTTTTTAAGAGGAAGTTCAAAAAACCGTATATTTGAGAGATTGAAATAGCTTAGTTATCTTCCTCATTCTGTTTGAGAAGGCCTTACATCTGTGGAGTGCTCCTCTGTTTAATGGAGAGTATGATAAATGTATGTAACTGAAGAAAAAACTAATCTGTGTAAACCTTCCAAAGGGGCTTCAGCAGCACCTCATACTTCAGGGGATAAGCAGAAAAGGTGGTATACTTACTGCTGTCAATGATTCAAGAAAAATCATACTGTCACGTTGACACTTGGCCTGTATGAGTCTTTGTCAACAAATCCGTAACAGTTATCACTGAGGCGATCTCACTGGGAGAGTTTGGAAGCATTAAGTCAGACGTCTGCCCTTTCCATTCCATCCAAAAAGAAAGAGTTGCAGTAGCACATCCACACCCCTCACTCTCAACCCCATGCATTTTTTGGATATTGAGAACCAGAATTATGAGTCATTAAAGAGCGGAGAGACAGTGGTTTTGCCTCTTCTGGTTGCACTTGTACTTTTGTCTCTGTCTTAGTTGTCCATTAAAAGATGTCCTGCCCGTGGTGAAAAACTGAAGTACCAGGTGACTTTGCATTTCTAAGTAATTATGGTAGTTCTTGATTAACTTTTGGAACTCTTACCTTTCTTCCTATGACAATTAGATTGTGATAGACAAGGCCACTCTTGCTACAAGTTATGAGCCCATAAAAGGGTGTAGTTTATCTTTTGACCTACTTTTGAGCTCTTCCAATCTTGATCCATAGTCTTAGTTTCGAAGTTGGTTCCTGTTGATTTGTTGCTTGGACTACATTTAGCATGGCATTTACCTGATGTACTCTGGTACCTTGGGAGAAGGCTGTTTTGCCAGCCATGGATCAGTTACTTAATAGTTTGCTGCTTCTGGTTAATTTTGGATGTGGTTGTTTTTTTGCTATGGGCAATGTCTGAATAAGAAATTAAAGTTCAAGGAACAGCTGTTTGAATTGCCAGAATTTCGATTTGTTTTTATATCTGTAGCTTTTAGTTAATCAGATTACATTATTGCTCTTCCAATTACTGCTTTATGTCTTTTATTTTTTTTTCTCAGAGTTTGTGTTCTGTTTTGTTATTGTAATTTAGGCTGAATTTCTGCATATTATGTACAAGTTTGTAAATGTATACACATTTTTGGAGTTGACATTTCCAAAGTGTTCTGTCATATTATTGTGAATTCACCTGGCAATCAGTTATGAAACACAGATATAACAAACACCTTTGGCATTCTAATGGAAGTTGAATATGTTTCCACACACATTCCATGGTAGCTTTGCTTTTATTCACTAATGCAGTCTTTTTGTAAAATTATATGAGGCTTATTTTTGAAGTTACTTAGAGAATTAAATTAATAGTTTCTCAGTGCTGAAAAATGTCAACCCTTGAGAAATGAAGGGAAATGACAAAATAGTAATGACAGAATTTCACTGAAAACTACCTTAATTTAATCACTGATTGCTTGATAGTATTACAGCTTCCAGCACATGGAAAGTATAAACCTAAGGTGCATTACTTGGAAAAAACACCTGCAGACCCTTCCATTCACTCACTATATGTGCACTGCTGTCCATCTCAAAATGAATTTGTGGAGATATGAGCTGGAGCAGCTTAGAAGAAATATACTTAGACATGGCTTTTCTCAGTCTAACATATGAAATACAGTTGTGTGAAGTACAGTATTTTTGTTAAGATGAGCCACTCCTTTTGTGCCCAAACTCTCCTGCTGCCATTTTCAGTTTATATATCCTTCCTGTTCCCCTAAGTATTTGGTGTTTTAAGCAGCATGTGTGGCAGATGCTTAGGACTCTGCAGTTGCTTGCATATAGCACTGCTGTTGCACAGTAGATATATGTATATATATTTTTTTTTCAAGCCTTTGATGCTGTTATAATCCTAATAAACTGAGGTGCCACCAGAACCTAGAGCAGGTTTCCGTTGACCTATCCACACGGTCTCCTTGCTCTTATCCCTTTTGAACTATTTCCAGAGCTGTGTTTCACCTTTTCCTATTTTTCTTCATTTTCAAAATGAACTACCTGCAATTCATTTCTAACTTCTGATCATTTACTAAGTGCAAAAAGAAGGATTCTTTACCTCCTCCTCTTGAAAAAAAGGGTTTGCCAGGCTTTGTATAGGAATAGAAGGAGGTGTTCAGACCTACTCAAAGGGTCAGTAATTCCCTGAAATCTTGAACATTTAATTTGCTTCATGTGTGGGGCTGAAATTTTTGAAAGCATCTGAACTCTGAATATGAAGGAGACACTTGATCGCTTTTATTTGCTATAGCAAAATTTGAGCAACTGAGACTCTTTGGCCAGAGTTTCATTCTAGATATATACCCAAAGGAAACATTGGTACAATTGGTCAATGTTAAGGAATGCTGGGGTTTTTTAAGAAAAAGGCTGTATCTTGGGAATTCTTGTTTCAAGTGATGTCTAATTTAGATCAATAATTCTACTCACCACCTGTGGTAACCATGCCAGATTTCAAGGCAGTTAGGTAACAATGAGAATTATGCAGCACTTAGAAGAAGTTGACCTTTAAACAGAAGACTTTTCAGAAATGTGTGAAATGATGTATTCATCAAAGTCAGATGTCCTGAACTGAGTGAGAATACAAGATGGGGATGAATATGGCTTGAGACTTCTGAAAGGTGTGAATTCCTCCATTCATTTCAGGAAGAATTTTCTCACCTTCTTTCTTCTCTGACAGAAATGAAGAATGAAGCACATCTGTCCTTACCTCTTCAGTCCAGCATGCCTTCTGTACGTCCCAATTTCCTCTGTAGGGTACATGTGAAAGGCAGAGAGGGAGAGCAAGTAAGGAAGGATAAGTTCACTTATCTGCAGAGAATGTCAGATCTCAATAAAAGTGACAGGAAGGTAAACTGCTGTGGAGTGGTATGCTGCTTCTAAGAGAGCCAGATCTCACGCTGGAGCAAGAGGAGGGAATTACAGAAAACAGTTCCATCTTGAGACGTGGAGTGTTTTTCAGCTCCGTATTCTATGGGGAAATGAGTAAAATGCTGTAAGGACCACTGTTTCATAGGGTATTCACAGGGAAGGAGAATATAGGCTTTTGGGGTGTTTTGTACTTGTTTTGCTACTGCTTGTTATCTCTTTCCCATCTCTGGTCTTCTTCCTTCTATGCTAGTTTTTTCCTGTCCCCATCATCTTCCTCCACTTCCTACAGTCCCCCCTCCCCTGCTTCATCTTATTTCCTCTTTCTCCTCCCACTGCTGACATTTGCACATCTACTCTTTGCTTAAAAAAGAAAAAAGTTTCGGTGCCTTCTGTATCTTCCCCTCTATTTAGGTTACATTTTCCCCAAATGACAAGAAAGCAGAAGTCTGACACAAGCAAATTCCCTCTGCCTTCCTTTCTTGTGTATGTGCCAAGAGTCAATGTAGAATGACCCTACATGGGTGGAGGTCAGGTTCAATGGCTACCACTGAGGCCCTTGAGACTCACAGCTCATGTGAGAACTGACAGACTACAGAGCACTCTGTTTTTTAAGTTTCCAGTGGAAACCTCTGGTTTGTGAGTTAGATATACATCTATCCAAGAGAACCAAGTTTTAATTGTTGCTCTGTTCTGCCTCTACCTCCCTTCCACTTTTACCTGTGCTTCCACTAGAACACAACAGTACCAGACACAATGCAGATCATTTTGTATGTGTGTATATGCATATATATGTCAAGGCATATATATAGTGTGTATATGAAATTTGAGATATATCTGTGAAAAAACTAGTATAATAGAATTTTAAAAGAAGCTGCTTTGAAAAAGGGGGCTTAATCTGTTGACCTTCTTCTTCAAATTTTCTCCAGAATTTGAACATTAATCCTACCATGCACTTCAGTAATGTAGACACATTTTAAGACAGGGCAGCTAAATTCATGCTCCAAGGTACTTTGGGAAATTAACCTGTAAATGGAACAGAGTGTGTGGGGTTTTGTGAGCATAGGGGGAAGGTGAATAGCAGACATGCCCTCAGCCTTTAAAGTGAAGCAGTTCACATAAAGAACACATAAATTCTGCATGATTAGTGCTCCTGCAGCTCTAACTTAATTATTATATACTCAGAAGTGTTAGGGCTGGAAATGATTCAGAGTGGAACTTCTATTCCTAGCACTTATATTTTAAACCCCTTATTCTTGACTCTACACTACAGCTGCATGTTGCTTATATAAGTGTGAGGAGAAAAGGAATGAGCAGGAAGGAAATGCAGAGGAACTTGATCCTCAGTTAATAAAGTCGTTGCTAAAGTGTTTCCACCTAGTAACAGAAGTGGAGGGCACCTAAAGGGGAAGGAGTATTGTAAGATGTTTAATTTGCCTGATGAGAAGCATTGTTAAACTCACACTTGTTGAGACACACTCTGTAAATCTCCTTCCCTATCCCCACCAGTTCCTTTTCTAAACCAAGAGCCTTGCTGACTGAAGGTACTGTTGATAACATTACAGGAATGAGTGTCTGGTTGTTTACAGTTTCAGCAAGACAGGTGTCTGAAATTTGAAAGACAATTGACTTCAGTGTGGCACAGCTGGTAAGGTTAACTTTCCCCAGTCATCTGCCTCACCGTTGGTACATAGAGGGTTGAACTCTGTGGACATCAGCTACCAAATTGCCACAGTTTGCTTTCAAATGCTTTGTTTTAAATTGCCATTAGTTGTATGTTGACTTCTATTTATACAACTGAGAGAGATCAAAATGTCTCAAGCATCTGATTTTTGGACTGGCTAAGCTACCTGTGTGCTTTCCTCACCATTTAATAAACCTCTAAGCATTTTCATGCCTGTGTGAAGTTCAAGGTCCTTTCTGAAAAGGAGCTTGCCATCTTTTTTCTGAGGACATAAATTACTAACTATGAGGCTGCTGAAATTAATGCAGGTCTTTTTATTGATTTTAAATGAACTTTTTGACCTGACCCTTATTAGCTCTTTAATGCCCTCGAGTTAAAAGAAAAACAGCAACAAAATCAATACAACTTTTCATTATTCTCAATGTGCTTTGACTGATGTGTGTTTACCTAGCTGATTTTCAGTTAATTTGCGCTTCTTTTGTCATAACTATAAAAGTTACAGTCCTTTTTTGTACTTGAGGAAAACAGAAGAAAGTTGGGGAAAAGTAGTATATTTATAATGTGCATAGCTTAACATTATCTGAATGCTAAAAGAACTAGTTCTGTTACATGCTGGATTAACTACTCAGTAGCTGTAAGAAATACATGGTACAAGATAGACGTGTTTCCCTCTGTCTGGTATGCCGCTCCTTAAAAATCATATATGGTTTTAAAGCAGCATGCAAATTTTGATAGAGGAACAAGAAAGTCCATTCGTCTCTAGCACAAATTTTTGTGCATGAAGCTGAAGGTTTATTAATAGTTCTCTTAAACTAGTAACAATATTTATAGTATGCAGAAATAGAAAAGAATTTTCAGGGTGGATTTGTGGTACCTACAAATCTCTGGACAGTATTTTATGACGCTACCACTTATAATCTACGGTAAGTGACATCTTTTAAAGTAGTTGAAATATCTGTCAGATAAACCTGTCAGTACAATCATGTTGATCCCAAATATTTTAATATTTTGTCTATTGTGGTTTACCTAGTGATTCATCAGTAAGAGACTAGACACTAACAGAGATATTTACAGACTATTTAATAAATACTATAGCATTCACTTTGAAAACACTAATTCCATATTCACTGTATGCTAAGGGGTGATGATCTGTTCTTTGAATTTTCCAAACAATTATTTTCTATGGCTTTTATTTTGTATAGTGTATTCCATAGATGCTACTGTAAGAAACTGTACAAACTCGCTTCCTCATTTAACTCCCATTAAAGAGGTGTTTAGTAGTGAAGAGAGAAAATATTGTAGATATTTGGAAGTAAAGAGACTGTTAGAACAAAATGGAGCAAAAACCATAATGCAGACTTGGGTTGTGCTAGAAAACACAGGAATGCTATTGTAGGCTTCAGCAAGGACAGAGGAGCTTTTTGTGATTGACCACATGTAAAAAGCTCTTACTAATCCTAGATGTTGCTGTTCCATCTGTATTTGGTAACTGTCCAAATTACTTCTCTAAATTAATTGCCATAAGTTTCCTATAGAAGAGAGGAGTGTTTTGCTTCAGTAGTGTTTCTAAACTTACTTTGTGTGGAATTGGATGGTTTCATGCACTAGAGAAACATGGTTGCCCTTCCACATGGGATGTAGCAAGGATTGAAAGTTTCCTAGGAAAAATAGAAAATGGAATACACATAAAGTGGATTCATTCATGTTTTTGAAGTCTTTGTTTCATTGAAAGACAGAATATTGCTAAAAAAAAAAGGAAAGAAATTTTTCATTAATAATTATCAGGATGAGAAACTTAATATATTTTAATAACACTTGTATGTATTTCTTTGAAGCAATTTCATCCAACTTGCACAAGTCAATCAGACAGATCCATTTCTTCGTGGTTTTTTTTTTTTTCTTGTTTGTTTGTTTTGGTAATTAGAATTTGTTAGAAAGCAGAAGGGAATGTAGATCCTGTTTTTCAAGAAGCAAAACTATACTTGTAGTTTGTGTACGAAAACAAGGTGTAAATATTTTTTTTATTTTATAATTAATTTTTTACTTCTTGGAGGATTTTTTTTTATATTGTACTGTAATTTTTTGGATGAATTTGCTGAGTGTATAGTTTAAATTTAGATGTTTTCATTTAATGATGCCTGCTAGATTTGCTAATTGAAGAAAAATATATTTAGCTGGATTTCTTCCAATTTCAATTAGTTCAGCTTATGCTACACTTTCTATTCTTAAAATATTTTTAAGCATGAAATATATTTAATGTTGAATGTTCCGGAATCTGATGCCTCATTTCAACACTCCTGCTTCAGTATCTTCGTGACTGCTGTGTAATTCAGTGCAGAGGAGGCTTAGAGTACTGCTTAGAATGCAAATAAGACATGACGGAGACTTTGACCTCTTAATGAAATAAGCCTCAGTTCAGGCTTTGCAGTAAATGTCCTAGAAATGGGTTTGTTCTTCATTTGGGTTCATATCCTTCCTTTTTCAGAGGTGTTTTCAGAAAGAGCCTGAGTTCGAGCTTCATACCACAAAGTAGAACAGTAAAAAGCAAATCCTTTTGAACTTCTAAAATACTGGTAATAATTGCAGGAAGCTGAGCTACAGGTTTAAAGCATTTTTATAAATAAATCATAGATAATTTAGATAGCATTTATGTGATTGTATGTATATATGTAGCTGATGGAACATTTTATAGGAAAAGGCACCGATCTGAAAATAAATGAAGCTGTAGTGTGAATCACAGTGTTGAGCTCTCCTGCAGCCACTGAGTACCACTGAGGTAAAGATTCTCTTGCAAGTGTCATGTTTCAGAGTTCAGATGCTCTACAGTTGTGGGTTTTGTTTTATTTTTCTACTAGCTCAGGTTTGGAACATGGGCCATTGCTTAACCTGGTATGTAATTACATCAGTTATTTTATTTATGTATGTGTATATATAAAGAAAGTAAAGAATTAATTTTTCTTAAATGAAAAATATACAGAGTAGGGTATTCATTAGAAAACAATGACAAAGCATAGAAATAAAATTTAAAATAAGTGTTAAGAGAAAAAAGATTGGCCAGACCTTCTAAGTTCCTGCTGGCCAAGCTTTCCATTTCAGAAGTGAATGCCAGTCTTTTACTTCTTGGAAGTTTTTGTTGAAGGTCTTCTCTTGATATTTTTGGAGTGCTGAGGATGTTATTAATGGGTACTCTAGCAACCTAAACATCAACCTTTCATTGTAAGCAAAGCTTATGGTATTTATTTGTGTAAGTATTATCAAAATTTGTATTTAATTGGGGGAAGAATACATACAAGTTGTCATAAAAAAAAAAAAATCCAAGTTTTACAGCTGACATCAGAGGTAAAATTTGATATTTTTTATCCATGCCTTATCTTTTATCAGATTTTGAAACAGTATTTCTCCCTTAATGGTGTACAGCAGATGTTTCAAGATATAAAACATAGCTGAATGAGCAAAATAGTTGCATGCTGTTGCTCTCAAAATGTGAATACTAGGCCTTTATTGGAAGTGGTGATGTTCTGTTTCAGTTTAAAACAATTTTCTTAACAACATGCTCTCAACAGTCTCTCTTTAACACAAATAAAGGAATCTAGTCTACATCAGAGTTAGATCAAGAGTTTCAATTTCAAGAGGAAATCCTGTGTGTGTCCCTTGAGGATAATAGAATTTGGGATGTTACCTCTTTGAGTTGAAAGCTTATAGGAATTATCTCCAGCCATGAATAAATAAATTAATGAATATGATTAAAACAGGTGTTAGATCCATTCAAAAGTGCTACTTTAAAAAACAGACAATCTCTTTTTTTCTACAAAATTGGAGGGTTTTTTGTCTGTTATATAGGCAGGAAGAGCTAAGCACAAGATAAAGTTGTAGAAATTCATGTAGAATCATAGAAATTTTTCTTAAGGTGTACATGTGTTCTGCAACATACATGTACAACTCCACTGTATATTGAGTCACAACAGTGTTACTGAATAAGAATGCATGTCTTGAAAATTATCCATATTTACCACAACATCAGGAAATAGCATAATGGTTATGCAATGTGGATTATAGACACTTCCGTTGAAAAGACTTCATTTTCAGGTTACCCTTTAAATGCAAAAGTTTTGGTTTTTTAGACTCAGGAAGATATTTATAAACCCTTTCTTAAAAAGAAGTGCAGGGACATAACATAGCAGGACTTACTCATTACTAACAGATCAAGTGAATGCTGATACATACGTTAAGAATTACAGAAATTGCTTAGTGATGGTCTTCAGCACCATGGTTATGAAGTTGAGTCCAAGATTCCTCTTGTAGCTGTTCTGTCTTGTTAGAAATGAGATAGTGGAATTTGAGGTGTCAAAAAGTAGTAGCTGGAAATAGCTTTCCATTTATAACAAGGGAGTTAGTGGGCCATGAATTATGAAGCACCTCAGTTGGTAGCAGGGAACAGCATAATTTTAAACAGCATCGATAACTGATGGGAAACAGTTTTTCACATGAATCATATTTCCATTATGCAGTAGTTTGAGCCCCAAACCTTAAAAATAGAAGGCCAAAAAGAACAAGAATATATGGATTGTTAGAGTTGTTGTCAAATGAAAAATACTGAAGGGAAATACAAATTTTATTTTAGACTAAAATAATGGTTTCCTAGTAGCTGCAATCACTGAGGAAGGAAGGTTATCTGCCTCTCTATTTTCCCACAATTTCCTGTAATGTACTCAGTTCTAGGTATGGTTAGCAACAGAGTACTAAATTGGATGGACCAATTTAGGTGTGTCCAACAGTTGCACTATCTTTATGGCTGACTACATCTTTACCATGAAATCACTTTGATATTCAATGAAGTACATTACATATAATTAGACTGGGCAATAATCTTATATCTGTTTTCTTTAGAAGCTATGCTGCATTACGCTTCATTTCTTCACAAGTCATGTTTCGTTTTATAATACATTTTGCACTTTTAAGGCCTTTTATTTTGACTTTTTCATTGCTCCTTCTATTTCTGCTAGAATTATTTGTTGATTTCAGGAATAAAGCTTGTAGCTCTGAGAAAGAGCCATCCACAGCTTGTGCTAGAAGTAAAGCTGAATGTTACTGACATTGTTCCAAATCAGACCTGAGATAACACCAAACTGGTAGCTATAGAATACCAGTGATTGAGTGTCCCTTTTAAAGCTTTCTGTTAATTTTGTTTCCATCAGGTCTTTAAATTGCATCTAATTTCTTTTCAGTGTTGGGTGTATCATGAAGCCCATCATTGATTTCTAATAAGCTGGTAGACCTCTGTGGTATTTATCTTCATGAAATTTAAAATACTATCTCCAAGTAAGTTCACCTTTGATTCAGGATCCCAGAAGACTGCAGAAAATACCATCACTCAGTGACTGGTATTGCTTCAACAGTGTGTTTTCTTCATGTATGCAACTCTACTAGGCAGATGAGGAAAGAAAAACTATCTAACAATACAGGGGAAATAGTGATGCTATGAGTTATGAAAGTGAATGAGTGGAAAGAAAGAAGCTGAGCTTTTTGCATGTGATACAAAGAGAAAATGTGCTTGCCAACATGTAGTCACAGTGTACATATGCTGTAGGATACGTTGTACAACCATACAACAAATAAATATGTGATCAGTCTTGTTATCTGACCTAAAATATGGTTAAAATATGTTAATCCTGATGTTTTATGTTTTTGATGGTGCTTTACATCAGCTTTTAATGAGCAGTATTTTATGGTACTCGTACTCACACCATATCTTTTTGTTGTTAAATATGTACATAATGGAAAACAAATGTGAAGCAAAATAGTATAATTAAGGACTGGAGGAAACCCATTGATCCTTATTTGAAACTGATGATAAATTTAGCTTTACATCAGTCCTGGATTGCTTCAGATGATCAGATAGAAATAGAAGTCAATTCAGAGATGTTTTTTCCCGTGTCTTCGGGTCTTGCACTTCTGAACATATGTAGCACGTTTTTGTTGTGTTGTTGTTCACTGACTGGGAAGAAATCAGTAGAGAGGAGTATGGAAGCAGTGAGAGGGATGAGACATGCTATACATTTCTTAGAATCTGAAAGCACAGTGTTGAAACCACATTCTTATTTGCTCTTAGGTTTTCAGAAAAAGCGACAATGGAATGGTTGCAGCTCTTTGAAGGGAGTGGGGTTCCATATGGCCCAATCAACAACATGCAGCAAGTGTTCTCGGATCCTCAGGTTGGTCCTCACCAAGTCTTTTTTGTGCAATATTACATGTGTTTTATGAATGCTGAGTAATGATCCCTTTCCTCTGCCACTCAGACCTGAAATTGGCTACTTTAAAATGGGATTTGAGAGGTCTGTGATGGATTGAGTTTAAGTCAATAGTATGTCGTATTAAGAAATAAATACAGATCCTTAAATAAATTATATGCCTGGGAACACAGGTTTTGTTGTAATGAATTAAACTATAGGTATTCCATGTCTCATGTAGAGAGTCTGTATTTCAAAACAAGCAGGTAGAACACAGAAAGAAACTGTCATATAGTATGTAATTGCATTTTATTGCATAAATATGCAGGAAAGTACCTTTTTTTCTGCCCCAAAAGAACTAATTTTCTGTATGGAGTATGGATAACCAGAATAAATTCTGTTTGAAAAAAATGGGCAACATTTTGATGGGAAACAGTAAAATGAAGCACAAAATTAATATGAAGAAAGAATCTCAAACTTTTCTTGGCCTGGTGGTTTCAGTAGCTGAAAACACTTCATCTATGTATCTTCTTTAAATTTTAAATATTTCATTGAATAATATATTATTATTATTTATTATAGTGCTTAATTATAAACAAGATTTTTATATTTTAGTATCTGTAGAGTTATATTACCTGCATATTCCATGATCCCTCCCCTGCTTTTTGCCCTCTGGCTTAGGATGGATAAACTGAATTATACTGTCTTGTGTAGTGTAACTAAGTATTTTATGGATATTCTAATGTGTGATGAATCTACTCTAAGCTGACTTTTACTGATGAGCATCTCAAGAAAAAACGATTGATCATTGACTGTTTTTGTTTTTTCTTCCAATTTTGTACCTATCCATGTCTGCTGTCAGAAGTGTTTGTCACGACTGCGTTTGTAGTGTCGGGAAAGTAAGAACAGGCAAAACAATCCCTGTCATAAATGAATATGTTTATAATAAATATTATTATTATATTTTAGAGGCATAAAATAATATTTTTTAGGTGACTACAGGGAAAGAATATTTTTTTTATTAAATAAATACACTCTTTCTTCTTAAAATGATGTAGTATCATGCTGTAAAGTATACATGGGCCAAATTTTTCACTTCATAACTTTCTCAGGGATTAAAGTTGGGCTTTGAAGAACATACAGCAAGAGTATTTTACTCAGACTTGGCTCTGCTTGGGACAACATTGGAAAAATATTCTGTGCTTCCTTTTGATGCTATGAATTTTAAGAAGTTCAGTGTACTCTGAAAGAGACTGCTTTTTAAAACATTATATGTCATGGGCTATTACCTCCCAAATTGGAAAGGTTAGCCTGGCTACCTTACTCTTGTTAGAGTTCACCTAAATATTATTTTCACATATATATTATTATAATTATAAATTTGTTATTTATATATATGTATCAGGTAATTACTTGATATAGTTAGCCTATTTATAAAAGGTACCACGGTGCTTTGCAGTTAGATATGGCATGTTTTTTGAAATATTTTCCTATAAAGGGGCATGCTAATCTCTTCCTCATGAAATTGCTTGAAAAGCTTTATCTTTTCTACACCCTTCTCTGAAATACACGGGACCTGGACACTGTGTTCTTATTGCTATTGGAAATTGAATGTCAGTATCGGTGCATAGCTGCATGTTATTAATTTGTTTCATTTCTGAAAGAGGCATTTTCTCACAGGTATTTTCAGTTCAAAGGAAGCAGGGGAAAAAATAAGACTGATGCTGTCTGACCAGGGAGGAAGTTTATCACCTGAGAGACTCTAACCTAGGTATCCTCTGCACTGTGAAATCCCAGGTATAATAGGGAAAAACCAGCACTCACCAACAAGAGCATACTCTAATCACAGCAAGATTGATCATAGAATCATAGAATATTTTGAGTTGGAAAGGACCTTTTCCAGGTCATCTACTCCAATAACCCTGCAATCTGCAGGGGTATCTTCAGTAAGATCAGGTTGCTCATAAGCCCCATTCAGCCTGACCTTGGATATTTTCAGGGATGGGGCATCTACCACCTCTCTGGGCAACCTGTTCCTGTGTTTTCCCACCCTCATTGTAAAAAACTTTACTATACCTAATCTAAATTGACCTCTTTTCAGTTTAAAATCATTAACCCTTGACCCATCACAACATGCCTCACTGAAAATCATAATAGTCCCCTTTCAGGTACTGGAAGGCCACAACAGGGACACCCCAGAGCCTTCACTTTTCCAGGATGAATGTTTCTAATTCTCTCAGCCTTTCCTCATTGGAGGGGTGCACCACCCAGCCCCCTGATCATCTTCACAGCACTCCTCTGAACCGCTCAAATTCTCTCTTCCCTATACTGTGGACTCCAGAGCTGGACACAATACTCCAAGTGGGCTCTTGTGAGAGCAGAGTAAGAGGGGAGAACCTCTCTCTTGACCTGGTGGTCACACTTCCTTTGATGCAGCCTAGGACTTGGCTGTTTGGGTTTCTGGGATGCAAGCATTGCTGGCCCATGTCCAGCCTCTCATCCACCAGCACCCTCTATTCCTTCTTGGCAGGGCTCCTCTCAATCTGCTCGTGTCCCAGCCCATATTGATCCTGAGGGTTGCCTCGACCTAGGTGTAGGACTTTGGACTTGGCTTTGTTGAAGCTCATGATGTTCCCATCAGCCCACTTGTCGAGCTTGTCCGAATCCCTCTGGATGGCATCCTATCCTTCAGGTGTGTCAACTGCACCCCTCAGCTTGATGTCGTCTGGAAACTTGCTAAGGGTGCACTTGATCCCTTTGTCCGTCATTGATGAAGACATTAAACATCCTTGGTCCCAGTAAGGGCCCCTGAGGGACACCACTTGTCTCCAACATCATGTCTCACTGAGCCTTTGACCCATACCCTCTGGATACCACTATCCAACCAATTCTTTATCCACCCATTCATCAGTACACCCATTTTCTTATGTGTAAACCTGAACCCAGTCATCAAGTATGAAAACTTTGTAATAATTCTTCCCAGTGCTCCCATTATAATATGGTGGGTTTTTCACATTCAGTTTAAATCAGAAAATACAATTCTAAGAAAGATGTAATTCAACTTGAATTTGAAAACTGTGCATACTAATGCTGTATAACAACATGTACAAACTGTTATGTAAAATGAAAGAGTTTATCAAAACAAAATAATCTGCTTCTCATTGCCATTTGCTTTCAACAATTGCAAAGACTCCAGAAAAACCTCAAACCCAATGATACATTGATTTAGCCAAACTCTTATATACTTCTAATAGATAATACATAGGCTTTGCTAACATCTTCCGTTTTGTATATTACCATCAGGATTGGATCTAAACATTTTATTTACTTCATTTATTGTCATCATATTCCTCTTTGATATTTGGATTTTTATATCCATAATTCAAACACCTTTCATTGTAAGTGTACTCTTCCACCATTAGTGACCAAGATGCACCGCATGGATGTCAGCTCAGCTGTCAGTAATGCTGTAAAGAGTGCTCTAGGCTGGTACTAGATGAAGAAAGAAATCCTGGGAGGGGATTGGAATAACACAAGGGATAACAAGAAGCAAGTGTGAGGAAGTAGGTGGAAGACAACTAGAGGAGATGATTGAAACAGTCTAATGGAACTCAAGCAGCTAAAGGTGGGTTGTGTTTTCAAATTTTGTTTTAATGAAAAGGACCACAGAACTCTGAAGACTGAGAGTGGTTTATGTAACTTCTTCTATAAACTGAGATAAAACAACACATTTTTTGATCCCAGGACATTTTGTTAATATCATTAACAGCTTCAATCATACTCCAAGTGAGCTGCCAAAAAACAGGAAATTTCTTACTAAGTTGGAGTGCCAGGTGATACTGTTTTTCCATGAATGGAGTGAAATGTCCACTTTTCCCACTGATTATAATCTTTTATTCATTTGTGAAGTTAAAATGAATACCACAGACATTTGTACTGCTAAGTCAATCAGTCTGTGGATAAATGTATGCGTGTACTTGTGCGTATATGGATAAAACGGCTGAGAGAAAGAGGAGATTGACTAGTTAAGGGAACAAATTTCTTAAAAATGTGAGGGAGAAAGGAATGTTTGTGAAAGTTCTTACAAACTCTTAATAGTACAGTATAGACTATTTTAATGAAAATTTATATAGTGAAAGTTTTTTAAACTATTTTTAAAAAATGTGCTCTTTTAACCAGGCCAAGATACTACAAACATTAAAAGAATTCTTAAAACATTTAAAAATCTTATGAGTGACCTCAGTATGGTCCCATTTAACGTGCGCTGGGGAATATGTGTATGAAATACAATGTGGTTTGAAGCTTTCCAAACAAAACAAACTTAAAAGAGAATACCATTTTTAACAGAAACTATTCAAATTTTCCAAAAAGATAAAACTAAAACAGGTACGCAATGTACTGCAGCTAAGTACGCAAGAACAAAGATTTTTGCTGGTTAAGTGAGGAGACTGATAGCTGTTGTTGTTATTTTTTTCTTTAGAACATCGCCGTCCTCTTTTTTGCACTGTAATTTCTTTCAACATTCTTTTATTCAAAGTTCTTACTTTAATTAAATGGCCGGCATATGTAGAAAGCAGCAAAATAACCCAGAAAATGGGCAGTTTAATAAATTGTAATCTGCTGGTTTACTATATTGAATCCATTCATGTTGATGAGTTTTACTATATGAATGTTGTCAGCTGAAAATAAAATGAAAACCATGCAGTGGCACTTCCCCCATGCCCCCCCCAACAGTTACAGTCATACCACACAAGTTGAGTACATCAGGTGTAAGACATCATCCTGATGCATCACTTCTGAGAAATATGGGGAGGGAAATATCGGAGCTGAAATATCACAGCTGGCCCTGATTTCAGCTTCTGCCAAACACCTGCAGACTCTAAAAGGATACCATAACAAAACTCCACCCTGTGGCAAAAGGCCATCCCTTAACAACCCTTCCCTGACTTTGCATCACTATAAAAATTAATTTAACATTTTTTACAGAAACCTTAGTCTTCCTGTCCCAGAAGGCCATTACAGTTCCTTTAGCCAGTTCTCTGAATATGCCTCAGAAATAAAGTCACAGTAAATCTAGTATTGAAATATCTGATAGCTGGCAATTATTTGATGTTTTCAGTTTATTATTTGTGGAAACTTATGAAGGTGGTTGATTGTTTCTTTTTCATTAACGTCCAGATTGTCTCTTATTGTGGAAGTCATTTCATATGCATCCTGGCAAAAATTTCCTAGCATCTGGTAAAAGCTTCTACATTCATTTTTGTGAACATATAAAACAGCAAGAGTTATAAAATATGTAGGGTGTTTTTGTTTTGGTGGTGGTTTTTTGTTGTGGGTCTTTGGATTATTTTTTTAAAATTTTGTATGGTTTTTGTTGAAATAGAATTTTGTGGCCTGTTAAGGGCTGGCTGTCCCAAGATGTCCCAAGATGTCCATACATTCATGTCCATAATACTATAGGGAGGTTTTTTATATGTAGAGGTTTCTGCAACTGAAAAGCAGCTGATTGAAGGCCTGAGGTAATATGATGTGTCTGGAAGTAATTCCTAACAGACAAGAGAGAGGAATTAAATTTTGCATGTGTCTATTAAATAAGTACTAAAACTGGTTGGAAATCTTACAATGGAATATTTTTACATTTAAAAATGCCAATTCACTGAAAGTGAAACATCCAGATGAACTCATCTGAAATCAAAGTGTATTTTGAATCAAAAATCCAGCTGTATTCCTGCCTCTTTTGCGAAGTTGAAAACGTGCACTGCCTGGCTTTAGTGTCTCAAGACTAATTTTTACTTCAATTTTTAAATTCTATGCAATGAGAAAAACACTACATCACCAGCCGTACTCAACCCTTTAATTTTGTCAAGAGTAGCTCTTTTATACTAAATTACAAATGTTTTCAAGCTTTTGGTCTGTGGGAATTTTATACAAATAGATTCTGTTCTAAAATGGAATGGATTAAGAAATGGAATGTATTTTGAGTAAGTAAAATGGAAAATCCAATTCCAATACTGTTTGTAGTATGTGATTTTCACATATACACAATCATGTAGTATATATGTAGTGTAAGAGAGTTCTATATCCAGATGTTTTAGGAAAGTCTCAAAATGAAACAGCATTTGTATTTTGGTATGAGGAATATTGTACTAGGAAGTGTGTTTTAAATTTGAGTGTGGTGAAATCTGGTCCATGACTGTGCCATGTTTGTGCATGGCCTGCCTCTGTTACAATGACTAGTGGAGAGCTTGTAGCGGAGAAGTCTTGAAAGAAACCTGTATGTTTATGTTAATGACAGGATTTTGTCTGTACACATTATACACATTTAATATACAACTATTGTCTAAATAAGAAAAATCATAATAAAGGGAGTAGCTCAACAATTTCTATTATGAGCTTTTGTTTTCACTTGCCTTTAGCTTTACAGAATTTCCAGTGCTGATTGTCTGCTTAAATCTCAAGTACATTGGAAACATTTCTGGTAAAATGACGCACTCCTGGGGGATAACAAGTTTCCACAAATATAGGGGTTTTTACCATATCAACATAGTCTGACAACTAGTTCTTGCCTGGGGGCTCTCCTGCTCTGTTTTAGAGAATTAGTTCTTTCTCCAAAAGACTTGAGCAGAAAGTTGATGGCAGTGTCATAGATATGCTCCTTTCTGTTTCTGTGTTTAAAGAAGCTGGCTATTAGTAAAGAGGACTGGAGTCCCACATAGTGCATGCTTTTAGCTACTGCCATGTTTCACAAGTCCTTTATGAATTTTGCAAGCTCAAAGGTGCCAGTTTTGTTCGAGGCCTTGATAAGGAATTGTCTAATTGTACTAGATCAAATGTTTAGGCTTTTTCAATGTCTGAATTTTGATTTCTAGAAATGCTACAATAAATAAGAACAACACCAACATGAGAACTCAGCACCAGCTTTACTGTAGAACCTCTTATTCATACACACTGTGATATTTTTAAAACAGGTAATGTCCTTCTGCTGTACCCTCTTCCTGAAGCATGCAGGATAGACTTGACTTATCATTAAGAGGGCATTTAATCCCTTGTGAACCAGGTTGTTTGTCAAATTCTTAATTCATTTGATTCAGAGTATAAAAAGTAGTGAAAGATGTAAGAAGTTGCAGAAATATGGCTTCCTTTTTATAGAAGTTGAATTCCAGACAGGAATCTCTTCCTGCATCTGCCACACAGTTCCCACGTGGTTTTGGAGAAGTCGATTCAATCAAAACATGGAAAGGTCATTTCATGTGTGTGTCTCATGTTTTGAGTACCTGCCTTGTGATGCCATATGCAAAATATGTAGCAGTGCTGAGTTCTCATGGATGTAAATGAAACTGTTTAAAGTACTATTTGAGCACCTAAAAAAGGTGATATTTTAAAAATAACTGAAAAACCTAACATAATGGGTTTATCCTTAATTTTCTCTATTTTTGCTTCTTTGCCATGAGGTGGAACTCTGAGAAGCAGTGTTGGAAAAATGCAGTAGTTACGCTTCTGGAAAGTTTAACTTCTGATGTGAGACCACCACAGTTGGTGGGAAGTTGGGAAATTAAATTTTTTATCATGCCATTTAAGTGATTTATATGAAAAGAATACATTATGAGAAATAACAGCACCTTTGAACATCTTTACTGAATGATGGAGGAACCTGACAGGAAATAAGTTGAGCATGCCCTTAGATTGCGCTGTATTTCCTTTGTGCAAGCAAGCGAGTGATGCTTAGGAGCAGTATTTTTACTGTGCTCTTTTAAGTATGTATATATATGAATGGTATATCTTTAGCTAATACTGTTTTCACTGAGAAAAGTGTGATTTGTTGGTTATGGAGAATAAGTTCTCAAAAAAGAGCTCAGTTCTCGTAAGATACTCAGTTGTGTTTAAAAATTACATTGCAGTCATGGCCGTTCAAAGGCATGAAGAGTCATGTAGCCTTTCTGGGCATTTCCTTCTATAAGGACATATGTCAAAAAGCCATGCTTGGCTATGAAGCAAAGAGCCTATTTTTGAAACCTCACAGTCTTTCTTAGGCCTCAGTATTAGGAGTCTGTAATATATGTCCCTTGTGCCTCAAACTCTTGGATTAGTTTCTGTACTTGCAGGAGTTATATATTGGTTCCCTAACCTTGCAGTTCATCAAAGTGGCATCAATTGGTTTCAAAGAATTTTTATTTGGCGTCTCACACTACTAGAGTATGCTCAAGATAAGGCCATCAAACTTTGAGCTAGATGATGTGTAAATTCTGAGAAATCCCCTACAGAGTGTGAGCCCAGCTCTCACTTCTGTTTGTATAAACTGTGTAACTGTGGGGTCAAAAGAGAGTTTTCAATTAGCCCAGTTGTTACATTTATCTGAAATTTGATGAGTGTTAAGTCTGTTGCATGAATGGGAAAGAAGGGAATACAAGTATATATCTATCTCATCAAGTCTCTCAGCCTGATGGAGTAATTGATTCTTTAGAAGTTGTTGTTGTTTTTTTTTAAAAAAGCTAAACATTCACTGAATCATCATCACAAAGTAGTGGTGGGTTTAAGCAGGTGTTTTTTTCTTTCCCCACAGTATGGAAATTCTGAGACTATCTATGACTGTTGGTTGCGTGACTCAAATCAAATAAGTATATCAAATCAAGTAAGGAAACATCACTTTTCATTTTAAAATATTTTTCTTAAGTAGATGTGACTTCATTTACTAAGTTTTTAGTAGAATCAATAATAAACACTGGGATTTCAGACCAAATTTTAGACATGCTTCAGTATATAACTTCCTTGAACACAGGGTTGCTTTTAATGTTTCTTACTGTATTTTTTTTAGTTTTCAAAATTAATTGCAACCTAGTTTTCTTGGAGTTCATTAGAACATAGCCTGGAGATTTTTTTTTTTGTCTCTGTCAGAGGCAGAAAGGGCTGAATTTTATCCTTAGTCTTTATTACTTATATTGATTACAAACTATTTATAAGTAGTGTGCTGAAGCTTTGTGGTGTGAGTTAAGTTTTGTAGGCATGAAAACACTAATGATATTCTGGAGAATACATATTTCAGAATCTCTTAAACGGTAGTCACTACAGATGATGATACATGTGTTCCAGCAAGGAAGAAGATAAAATGGAAAATCCAATGACAACAAAAACCATGCTGAAACTCAGAACCTGTGCAAATCACGTTTCACTTATAATTTGTTCTTCAGGTGCTTACCTGAGTGCTCAATGTGATTTAAAAGTCTTAGCTCAAGCCAGGACCCTGGCCTTGTCATCCTGAAATGACAAGATTTCCTGCACTCGTTAGCCTAAGTTCATCTTGGAGTCCCACTCACTGCTGAAAAAAGGAGATATTTTCAGATGAGACGCTGACATGTTTACTTTACATTTTAGTTATGTAATAACATTTAAAAAAAATGTACTGTTTTATGCCTCTTACTAACAAGGAGGAATATCTGAGCCATGAGAAGACAAGTACGTAGGCTGAGTAGGAGTGGGTGTTTGAAGATAGAGATTTCCAACCACCACAAAAAGGCATTAATTAGGCAGGTAAGCTTTCTCTATCATTACCATTTTCTCTCTCATCTCTGAGTGGTTTCATGTAGGTTTCTAGGATGATTCAAGCAGACAGTTTATGAAGAAACAGGAAGTGTTTCCTCACTGTGCATGGCCAGTGAGGCCAGGAACACAACCATTGTTTTAAAGAACTCATCTGAAGTTTAAAACTGCCTATAGCATTCAGATGTCAACACTGAGCAGCCAGCCACATGCTGAAATTTTCTTCACACAATTTCAATTGGCTAATTAGCAGCTGTAGCATTTAATTATAACAATTTAAATCAAAAATTGTGTAATTTTGTAGGATATATTTGACGGGTAAAACTTCTGTTGAATTATATATAAATCTTGATTAATATTGTTGATCTTGGATGTTCTTCAAAACTTTTTTTAAGTCCTGAAAAACAATCTAGGTTTATTGTTAATTAAAAAACCTCAAACAAAAAGCCAGAGTTTGATCAGATTTACAGACAGAACTTTGGGATGACCCAGCTGAATTTTAATTGTTTAGAATTACACCTGAAACTCCTCATAGCTCACAGAATAAGAAAATTAAAATGAAATTACATGGAAGGTCACATCAATGTGAAGGTAGTGGATTAAAGGTGATAATGGTAGTATTAAATATGAGAACATGACTCACAAGTGAGAAAAGAGAAAGAGAGAAATGAAGAATTTGAAGCCAAGTTTACAAATGGTAAGAGAAAGACAAAAGAATAAATTGAGATGCCAAGCAGATGGTATTTATACTAGGGGTCCCAGTTTAATTTTTTAGAAAAGAACAGTAAGTTAAAAAAAAATTCCTCTTTTAAAAAACGAGCAAAAACTGCTAACAATTCCTCTGTCCTGTTTTTCTACCAATGTTGCAAACATTATATTCATCTGTGATGAACTGTATGGATTGGTGATCAGAGTTTTGAGAGTCAGGCCAACAACCTGCGCGGGCCATTTGGAGGGGTTGCTATGAATTTCCATGAGCTGGGTTTTGGAGAGAAGCTTCTCCTAAATATAGTCTGATGCTCTCTTGACACAGAACAGGCAACTGTAACACATTTTCGTGCAGTCCTCAACTCACATCCAAAGTAGACATGAGCAGAAATGCCATTTTGTATCTGCACATCTTGTTCTTCCAGATATTGTATTTGCACAGGTTCACAAATGAGAAAGAGAAGACAGGATTTCTCTACTCCTTCCTGTGATGCTCAAGACACCCTTTTCTCTAAAACAGTTGGTCTCCGTGCCAGTCATCAAGATACAGGCTTTGAGTTTGAGAAATTCTTAAAATCAGTTATGCAATAATGGATTTTGTAAAAATCTCCCTCTTCTTCCTGATTCCTCTGAAAAACTGTGAAGTAAGAATAATATTTACTGACAACTTGAGCGTGCGAACACTACCTCCCTCTTTTTCCCCCCAGTTCCTATGTTGTGATGGTCCCTTGGATTTAGAAGACTTAACAATCCCCCATCTTTCCATGACTTTACTGAATTGCTTTTGGATATGTGATTTCTTTCATGTTGAAAACTGCAGTAGGAAATTGCACTGCCCATTTTTTCTTCTTCTGTATACCCTGATACCAAAACATGTTAACAGTATACAGGTGCTTTCCTACTACTTTCATGGCATTGCTTTTCATCTTTAGGTATTTTTCTATTGACTCTTTGTTTTTAATATTTCCCTCGTGAATTTATTATTAAAATCTGAAACTTGTCTTTAACTGTCTGTATAATTTGTATTTTCTGGATGTTGAATTTATGCCCAACTTATCCAATTGCATGGTATATTCTAGTGGGAACTTAAGTTCTGTTGATACAGTATTCTATATTGCTTATTCTCCATCATAAACTTATATTTGGAAAGAGTTATACTTTGCATTGTGAGTACTATTGATTGTAAGAACCTGTTGGATTTTTCAGTGTTACACATTTTTATTTTTAGGGTGTAAGAATATGCTCTTAATAGGACTGCATACTTGAGGATTTCTAACTCTTGTGTTTTGAAACACAATATATATCCTTGATATAGACTGATTTTTCTTTAATTCCCTTTTTTTTTTTGTCTTAAGGCCTAACTTCAGTAGATACACTGCTAAAACTAGTGTCAGTTATAAATATGTGTTATTAAAAGAAAGTGAGGTTTTGTGTCTCCACAATGAAATTTCAAAATATTTGGAAATTTCAGTAACATGCTTTCATGTCTTTATCCTCTGAATATGCCCTTTTAGAATCTAAAAAATGAAAATGATTCTCAGCCAAACAGCTATTGTAATTGAAATTAAAGGCACAGCAAGACTAGGGCAACTGCTAATCAAGTAGATATCCAACTTTACCCTTTATTGGAAGCAGGTTTATAAAAGTAAAAGCAAATTATGGGGTATTGTGACATGTTTGCTCTTCTACAAGATTTTTCAATCCATGCATATTTCCTATTTCAGAGCAAAATGCAAATGCAGTCATTCTCACTGTGTATGTTTTACTTCACTTTTTAGATGAGTGGTGGAAAAACAAGCACTAAATGAAAGCATGTGGAGATATACAGTTTATATCTTCACAAATTGTCTAGGAGAGGGTGTAGAAAGAAGTGTCACTGTGATTTCACAACACAAAACACTTTTTCCAAACTTTGGCTGTTTAAGTGAATTTTTGTTTTGAGCACACCAAATTCTATGGATACAAATCTTCAGCTGCTTCAAAAGGAAAGACAGATGCACTCCTCGCACTGTAGTTATACTCTTTGAGATTATTGCCTTTGCATCAGTTTGGCCTTTGTCAAATCGAAGGAGCAAAGGCCAGTGCTGCCATCTAAACTGATGTAGCTGTCGAACTGACCATCTAAATAACCTCAGAACTCTGTGGGGTGATGGGTGAAACTGAAAAAAATGTTTACAGAAGTAGTAATATGGTTTGTATTTGGCTATGGCCTTAATGGAAAATTAATATGCAAGCCATGTGGATGTTAAAAAAAAGACAACAAAGTACTTTGGATAACCAGTGAGTTTGGTTTGTTAATTCACTGATTTCTTTATTTCTGATTAAACTGCCAGTAGGTAGGGCAGGCTTTAGGTGTATGGAAAGAAACCTCAACATAAGTATTTAGCATTAGATCACAAATTCTTTTATAGAGACTACTATTTTTCCAGAGAGAGTGTGGAGAATTTAGTGCTAATTACTCAGTCTTGACTTCTCAGCAGGTCACAAGAGAAGTAGCAGAATTCTTAAATAGAATTTAGGTTTTTGAAATAAAAGTGTTTTTTCTACATTTGTGTCAGGAATGTTTTTTACTGCTTTTTGTGCACATTTTCCAATTAAATGGGAAGAAATAGATGTTATACCAAAGTATGAAATCTATACATAGCAATTAAAGGCTTGAAATTTATATGTATATGGTGTAATTAGGAGTTATTTTACCAATTATAGAATAGGAGAATATAGTCTTGCTGCAGAGGAATCTTGCCTGCTGCTCTCTGTGGTTACTCAGTAAGACATCGCATTTGCCAGAAGTTTTGAGTCAAAAATTGCATGTAAAATACATTGCAGCTTGATCTAACTGGATTAGAAATGATGAAAGGGGATATTGTGAAATTTGTTCTTAGAAATCCTCCATCTTATTATTTATGCTTATGAAGTTAGTTATGATCTCCTCAAAGATATTGTGCCCCAAAATCCCGTTTCATGTTTAATTTTAGGATTTGCTCAAAAGCTCCAGAGAGGTTACAGAAAGTAATAAAAGTGTGGAGGGAGATTGCAGTGGCTGATAACATCCACCATGTTTTCTCTGTTTAATGCCTGTGTGTTTTAGTTGGTTCAGTTAAACGGTGAAGTTCTCCCTTCTCAGTTCCCTGTGTTGGAGTCATTGCAGCTGTTCCCAGGAGAGTAAAAGACTAAGCATAATTGCTGACCTAACAGTGTTTTCTGTTACCAAAGCAAAGGATTTTTCCAAATGTGTGTAACTTCGTGCTGATGTGTACTTTTCCTAGCAGAGAAGTATTTGATGGATAAACATTTCTTTACTGCCTTCATGAAAAACTGATGTTACGGCCTGACTCTTGCTCCTGTTAGGAAAACATAGCTTAAAAGCAGATTGTTGGGGTTTCTTCCCCACCTCACCCTTTTTCTTTTTTTTTCCCTTTTATATTCTCTGTCTTAGGCTTTTGCTTCTTCAGGCAACGATTATGCTAAATAGAATGCGACTAACTTTTTTGGTGAATCAATCACTAGAAGTATGGTTCTGGAAGAGATAAAATTATTTGTAATTTGTATCAAATTCTTGAAATAATTTTAAATATTGTCAAAAGTTTAAATGTGAGTAAAATAATAAGGAGGCAATCAAGCCTTTTTCTTTTTGATATATGGTGTCCTGGATCAAAAGTGAGATCTGAAGAAATGTTTCCCTTCATTCAAAAGGATGCTCACTAGCATAAATGTTATGATACTCTATTATGATTATGGTACTATTAAGATGGGATTTTTTTTCCTTAATGAGGAATGATGTTAATACTGAGGTTAAATTAATCCAAGCCATCTATTTTTCTGACTCAGTAAGCTGGCTACCAAACAGCTGGAAACTGCAAGATCCTCACCAGCTACTTAGGACAAGTGTAGCAGAAAGAGGGTCTGTCAAAGGACTCTGGCAGTAGTCAACATCAGAGATATATAAATGGTTGTCTTTAGTTCAATTAGAACATCTCATGCACCTTGTACAAACTAGGTATTTTTCTTCATACTGAGGAGATCTGAGGTTGGCTATCAATTATTCACCTGGCTCTGGTATTTAGAAACTTTAAAAGTAACTTCATGCCAAACATAAAGTTCGTCTTTTTATTAAAATCTTGTTCACTTATTGCCCCAAATATATTTATAAGCATTCTGCCTTTCCATATTCTTTGGAAGGTTTGTGTTAAATTCTAGGTTTTTGACAAAATTTTACTTTTAAAACACAAATTTTTAAGGAAAAATTGGCTTTTGGCTGGAAAACCTAGCTTCTAGTCCCTTTTTTGTGTTGTGGAAGTAATACATGCTTTTGGAACCTTTGATTTTTTTTTTTTTTTTTGTTTAACAGCTGACTTAAACTCAGTTAAATGTGTTACATGTTTGAAAACTTCTCAATTTTTTTTAAAATTGGTGGTGTTTTATGTTACCATAAATCAAGATAAGCATAATGATGAGTAACAGCAGAAGGCAGAATAGGTAAACTATTATTTAATTTATGTTCATTTTTAGACAGAAGGTTCTGCACAGATTGGGTGAAGTTGGTTGTCTCCAGTAAGTTGATGATTTAAAGCTCCAACTTTAAAGTGTGGCTAACTTCACAGCTTTACGTACAGTGGCAAAAATTCACTGTTGATTTGTGCTTTCTGTTGCTTTTAAATACCTGAGAATCAGATACTTCTGCAAGGAGTGTTTTATGAGCAGTTTAACATAGTAGGGCTTTGGAATATATTTTCTTTTTTCTAAGCAGATAAATACCAAGAAAGAGATAGCTACAATAGAAACAATTTATATATGCTTTTTTTTCAGAATAAGATGAAATCTTCACCTGTTTGCATTTACTTTGGCCTTTTCCTAAACTCAAACAGCTCCAGGGAGTTGAATCTGAAAGGTGCTGCGCATTTTTGACCCCAATCCATCAACCAGCAAGCTTCTCATGCAATGTTGCATTCACAGCAGTGTGATTATTCATGCTTTTTAAAAAAATTTTTACTAGTATGCACTTTACAATGTTTAATAGTTTCCATTTCATTATTGAATTTCTTATATTCTTCCCCCATAAAAGATTTTCTTTTAATATTCTTGTTTTGTTGTGACTGCCTGCCTCAAATGGCTTGCCTGTGTTCTGCATGGATAAAAAGCTAGGTGGTGTTGCTGGGTTGCCAGCAAGTTTTTTTTGGAATTGTTTGCTATGATGTTCATCCTTATATGCCTAGTCTCTTTCCCTCTGCTGGAATACTGTCTGTTCCTATTGCTGCTGTTTGCAATGCAAATTGATTGGGCCTTTTATATAGATGTGTGTGTGTCTAAAAGTATATATATTACCTATTTTTCACAGAAAATTGCAATTTTAATATCTAGATGCACTCATTCAATTTTCTGATGTGATGGCTGATACACTGTAGTTTTTTCTAGTGTATTTTATTGAGATTAAAAAAAATTCTTTGGATCAAGGAGTGTGCTTCCACCATTCATTTACATTCTGCGTTTCTCTGTAGCACTGAATACCTAGGAACAATACCAGCAATGTTAATTAAAGGATATGCATCAATGCAAAATGCATAAATGCCATTATAATATAGTGAAAATTCTAGCCATTGTACTATGCTGACTACCACAAAATTATTTGTCCAATTTAGTGAATTTGCATATTTTTATTAATTGGAAACTTCTTTTATTTCATGCAGTGTTGCATGGATCATACAATGTAGTTTGTGAGTTCAGCCTTTGTATACCCAATGGTATGTAAAATACTGTCTGTTTCCCTGGGGTCCCTACTGGGGCCAATATTGTTTAAACTCCTCATTAATGACTTGGACGGGGGACTGAGTGAACCTCAGTGTGTTTGCAAGTGACACCAAACTGGGGAGAGAAGTTGATATGTTGGAGTGTAACTGCTGTTCAGAGGGACTTTCACGGTCTGGACAAGTGGTCTAGCAGGAACCTCACGAAGTCCAAGAAAAGCAAATATGGGGTCCGGCACCTGAGACAGAAAAGCCCTAAGCAGCATTACAGCTTAGGGATTGACTGGATAGAATGCAGATTTACACATAAAGACCCAAAGATCTTCGTGGACAGCAAGCTGTACAAGAGTCAGCAGCGTACCCTTGTGAGAAATACTAATACCATGGTCTACTAAATTAGTAAATCATAGCAGCAGAAGTGCATGTTGACGTGATAACAGGCAATGGACATAAGTTGCAGGGAAGAAAATTCTGATCAGGTATAAGGAAGAGAAATTCTGCAGTGATTTTAGTTAGGTTTTATATCAGACATGCTGTGGAATCCTCATCTGTAGAGACAGTCAATAAGTGCCTGAACAAGACCCTGAACAGCCTCTGCTTTACAGGAAATTTGAACCAGAAGACTACCAGAGGTCTGTGATGATCTACTAAAGATGTATTTAAAGTATGATTGCATTCTTTGTTTCAAAGACACAAGTGGTGGCCTCTGAGCAGGCACGAAATCTAACTTGTATGACTATGCAAGCATTTCTTAATAGAGGTTTGTTAGAGTGCAAGCAACAGTTAAAATGGAGAAAGTAGGGGACTGTCAATATTTCAGTAGTTTAGAGGCATGTTCAAGCAGAAATTTCAGCAGCTCAGCTTTTTTTTTCTTTTTACCAGTATCACTTCTGCCTGTTTCTACAGTGGATGAATTTTTTACACTAAGAAATTGGATCAGGTTGCCAGCACCTGCAGAATAAGGAGAAAGATATTTCCCTGCCCAAGAGATATATTTCTGAATAACTTTTTTTTTTTTTTTTTTTTTTTTTTTTTTTTTTTTTTTTTTTTTTTTTTTTTTTTTTTTTTAAGTCTGAAGGAAGTAAAAAAAAGGAAAGGAAGGAGGAAGTGATTTTTAGGGTCCACTGTATAAGAGAAGAAGTTAAATTAAAAAAAAAGTGCATAAAACAGACGGTTTTATTTAAAAGCATCCAGAGCTGATAAGGGAAAAAAATGGAGATACAACACACAGGCTGCAAATGCAGTTCTCATGATTTAAATCTGGAAGGCTGTACAGTACATCTGTTTAACATCTTGCAGTTTCAAGAACTGCGCCTTGAAAACCTTCTGTCACAGTGACACATGAAATAAAAGGTTATGTTATGACTTTCAGATGCAAACCTGTAAAAGCTTTATCTGATAACATACCATCTTTTATTAACCCATTGCTGCTGCTCACCTATAATTCTCTTTTGCCAGTGATATGTTGTGAGAGATTCTACTGTATAATAAATGTCAACTCTAACTGCAACAATAATTTTGTAATTGCATTAAATTGCTTATTTGCTGTCTGTAAATGGAAAATCTACATCTCTGTATACCTCCTCATCTGTTTTCTCTATTGCTCTTATTATTCAGCTGTATATTTTTTTTTATTAAAGAAATAGAACAGATTATTCTATTTCTGTCATAACCTTTGAGAACAATCATAGTGACTCAGAACAATTTAAACAGTTTCAAGATTTGTGATACCATAAGGGATAGAATACTAGAATGGCTTAAAGGTAATAGTTTTTATTCAGAGCTCTGATTTTAAGGCTGTGAAGTTAAAATAAACAAGGGTGCAATGGTTGCCTGCTCATTAATTTTTGATTTCTGCATCTCAGAATTTGAAAAAATTATCAAACTTTGCTCACAGGATGAAGGTGTTGCATAAAAGTCATATTGTCAAAGTCTTAACAGAGCTGTGCTAGGAGGTGTTTATCAGGCTGGGCTGAAGTTTGCTTAGCTATAGAAAATGCAATTAGCACAAGAGGGGTTCTTCAGTGTTCTACACAGCAGTTACCCAGGAGCTGAAGGAGTGTTATGATACATTTACTGGAAAAATTCTTTTAACCTCTTATTATGGAATGTGGAGCAAATTGCTCTGGCTTGCCCACTCCTGGCATATTAGTACCAATATTGCACACTGAGTCAAAGAGAAAGGAGCGGCTTTATCCCCCAGAGATGCTTCATACATTGTCAGAGCAGATTGTACAAACTTCCATCTAAACATAATGATTGAAGTCTGATGGTTTAAAAAGTAGGTCTGGAGGCTGATCATAATGTTTTTTAGTTCCATGTTTTTCCAGAGTGACCTTAATTCAGTTATTCAGCTAGGTAGAGCTGTGTTTTCCATACTTCGAAAATATGGAGAGTAATGTTTACCTTGCTGAAACATGCTTTATTCATTGTCTGCCAAGCACTTTAGAGATCTTTGGCTGAAATCTCAATGAATGCTGCTATTTAATATGTTGAAGTGTGATTTGTTGGTTTTCTTTGCAATGCACAGATGGTCCCCAAGAAACAATGGTAATTTCTTTACCTCAAGGAGCTGATGCCACGCATACAGCAGAAACATCACAACAGTGAGCTCTGCTGTATGACCTACAGTGAGTGGGTGTGTGAAAGAGAGAGAGAGATAGCATTTCCTTCATAGACATACACACCCTCTGACCCAGACTAGGGAAGAATCTGCTTTGCAGAAGGTTTGCTTCAAGGGATTTTCCACATGTATTTTATTATGTTAAAGCTGATAGTGGTGACAACTTGCACATTAAGTAACTGTTTCTTCAAAAATGTCCTGTTTATATTCTCTTTAGGAAAAGTGATGTAATACTGAGTTTCTCAGATAAACAAAGTTATTCGGTATAGAATATGTTACTCTTGCATATTAACCTTGCTCTCATCTGCCCCATACCTATTCATTTTAGGTCTCTGGCTTTACATGATGATTACTTGCATGTTTAGGGACAAATGTATTCATATTCACTAAGTTAGTAGCCAGTGGTTTTCACCAGGGAAATAAGTTTAGTATGCTGTTAGTAATTTGGTTTCAAAAATATCGGCAAGGACTTCAACATAAGAGTCAGTGAAACATGTGGTCCTAATCATTCCCTTAAGAAGGAGACATGGTCTATTTTCCATTAGCAATGGTGCTTACAGCAAATGAGTAAATATAGAATGAAATTTACACATGTATTATAACTTTAGTGTGTGTGTATGCATTCAAACATGCATGTGCATGTGTATGCTTAGGCATACTCCCAGTGAGTGTTACATGATGACTGCTGTAACTGAGCCAGCCTTGGAGAACAAGTTGGTTGGTAGATGAATTGGAAAATGCAGCTGTTTACAAATTAATTTTTCCCTCCTTCCCCAGGCAGCAAAATTCAAAATGTACATTTGCATTATGTAACTGGCATGGAAGAGCTACAGTCAAATTTCTTGTGGCGGTGTTGATCTTTTAATATAGCCCTTACTCAGAGTTCATAATGACAGAATTGCAGCCCCCCACCCCTTGCAACATGCTGTTTCAGTACACAGAGTCAGAGACCAGCCTTAGCTGGACTCTATGTGACTACAGAGTAAGGCACTGGGAAGTGGAAGTAGAGAGAGCTGCCATATTTGGTAGGAGCTGTTTTTTCCCACTGAATCATGAGGGCACCAAGAGTCTTCCTGTTGATGCCTTAGCCACTTCCCTCTTAGAAGAATTGCCATAAGAGGGTATATTGACTTGCAGAAATTAAGTCCTGTTTCTCCTTTGCCTTCTTGCAACCTTTCCACTGCTGTGCCTGAAGCCTTCCAATGGCAGAGCAGCAAAGCAGAGCCCTATTCTGCATTCCTCATTGTTAGGTTCCTGTGGGACCTCGGAGCCGGGGCCTGGATATTATTTCCACTTTTTCTGGTTTTAGCTAACGTTGTCATGCTTGGCGCTGTATCATGCACGAGATAAAAACCAAGGGAGAAAGCAATGCTTGGTTCTGCCTTGAACATATTTGAGTAGGCCAGGTGTAAAGCAGAATGTAAACTACAGCTTTTTTAGTGAAGCATTCTGCCTCAGCTTTTCCCCTTGAATTTGCTTCTGAGACAGACTGTTCAAAGCTGACTGTTTGAAAATATTCCCATTCTTCTGATGCTGCCATGAGCAGCATCTAACCTGCAGATGTGCATATAGATTGGGATGACAAAATGCCTATGAAAGGACACAACGCTCCATCATTTTCTTCTAGGCTTGGTAACGTCTGTGTTGTTACATCACTTTTGATCATCTCTTTGTTTTTAATTTGTATAGACCACTCCATACGATCTTGCTGATTGCTAACTGGGAACTATCTTAATACTGTATTTCAAAAATAAGGAATCATGCTGATTAATGCTAAAATGTCATTCACAGAATTTTGGAAGTTTTTGAATAAAGGAAGTTTCCTTTCTTTCACAAGCACTGAAGCTGCTGCATATTTGACTAAAAGTAAATCCCTGAACTGGATTTACTTATAGTTTAATTTATTATTATCATACATTGTGGGACTTTTTTTTTTTTGTAGTTGGAATAAAGAGACAGGGGATAAACCTGTCCTTTTCATTTAGCTATTGATTTATTTGTAAAATTTTTTTTAGAAATGCAAGCTAGATGAAATTAAATTATGGTTTTCAAGAAGAGATCAATTTTGCAGGTACCAGTGTGATTTTTTGTCATTTTCTCCTCTCTTGTGAGCTTTCTGTTGGAGATTTAATGGCACACTGAATCTGGCATCTTTGGAATGGGTGGGTCCAAGGCTGCAATATAAAAAATAATTAGGGTCCACTGCTTATGTTGTGACTCCCCATCTCAAATGTCTTGTGGCACAGATTTAAAGTCATGTAATGGGCTATTTCAAGTCATGTAATGGGCTAATTTGCTGTGGCCTTTTACTTTCCCTCACACATACTGTATTTTGCCTGTAGGGTAACTCAAACATTTTTTCATGTTGAACTTGTTACTTGTGAATCTTCATTGCTGCAGTGTGGTGCAATTTAAATGTGAAAGGTTTTGCTCTGATAACAGGTTCTTTCACTGGTGGCATGTATAATACAGTCCTGCAGCTTGTGACTCAATGTTTACCCACTCCTTCATACTTGTGTGTCAGCTTGAGAAAGCAATTTTAATGTACATCAGTTCCTGTCTTTAATCAAACCGTAGAGTCACCATACACCCTGGCCAGGTACTATTGTTGTCTGAGATAGTTTAAAGATAAAATATGTTTAGCTGCACTGCAAGCTTCACTGTGGACATGCACTCCCTGTGGTACATTTTGGAGGCTGAAGTCATCGATACCTTAGCATTCTCTAATTTTTGTTGCATTTATGTAAAGTCCTGCATCTGTCACTTTTGGCACTGGTTAGAGTTATGCAGGTTTTCCTGCAGATTATCAAGATAAATCTCTCCCTTTTCCTCTGACACTTGCTGGCTGTATTGTCATCACTGATCCCCAGTCTTGTGTGTTATTCATGGTCTTGTTTTCAGATGAGGGAGGACATTAATTCACAGAAATAAATGTGTTCATACAACCTTCACTCAAGTCAACATTTTCTGTTTAAGAAAACTGCTTGGGCAAGTCCGTAACTTCAGCAGGACTTTCAGCATGTACTTAAAATACTTCAGTGTTTAACTGGAGAGGGATGGACTAAGTCTTTCCTGAATCAGAGCCATAATTTCTGAAGTGTCAGTTACACAACCTATTGCAGAATATGCTTTGACAGATGGATCTAGGTAATGTGAAAGCCATAGAAAGGCATCTTTGTGGGGAAGTTGTTATTTCTTCTTATATTTCATTTTTTTTCCCCTGTGTTCATCCTGGGAATAGCAATTACTACTGCTTACTTTTTATATATATTATGTATACATATATATGTGTGTGTATATATATGTTTATAAATAAAAGTAGATCTCCCTGTTTGCTTTTTGTTATTAGGGCTTGATAGGTGCTATAGTAGATTTTTTTTCCTTTGCTGTTTAGTATAATAATGTACAATGTGCTAATGAAGCCATAATAATTTTTTTAAAAATAAATTACTATTGCATCATCTTTCCAGAAAGAATAAGGCTTGATAACATTACATGTTCTCCTACATGGCTGAACATTGCTGCTAGTGTTTCATTTGAGTATCTGTCTCTAGACAAACTGGAGAAAAGGATCAATAAAAGGTTACGGCATACAGGAGGAAATGTGAACTGATGTAAGTCCTAGGTGCTTGGCAGACATACCTCTTCATATATATTTGTCCCTGAATTTTGGAAGATTCAGGTAATAGGTAGTCTGTGGAAGAGCAAAAAGTTTTGCGGACTTTATCTAAATATTCACTGAGTTAAGGGAGTTCAAAGGCATCTAAAAGAGGCTGAGCACTTCAGTTTCAGAGATGAGCTTCAGAGGGAATGGTGATGGTTTTATTGGATGAACTAATAAAATTAGTTTGAGGAAAATGCATCGGCAGTCCCTGCTAAAGTCAGTAGGAGCTGACATCATTCTGTTTCTTAAAATTAGACCACAGTGTTGCAGATGAAAAGAGAAATATATTCAGAGAAAAGATGCTTTGGGGAAAATGCTCCCTTGTGGGAAACGTATTGCCCTTAAGATCCTTGCTATTGGAAAGAAAAAAATTAAAAAGAGGGAAGTGCTTATAGTAAAGTATATTACTCTTGTAATAGGACACTTTTTATCCACAGTTCCAAAAAGATGCAGTTTCCTCCACCATTTTTCTGCTTTTGACATGCAGACAGTAAGCAATATTTCAATTTACTTTGCCTAGTTGATATTCAGATTACAGTTTTTAAAGAGTATCAAAAGACAAAGGGATTTCTGATGTTGATCAGTGCCATTGGATAACACTTACCGCATGGAAAGTGCAGCTGTCCCAGTTGGTGGTGAGAGCACAACGAGTGTTTGTACTCAGCGCCTCACTTTCCCCTCTGAGGAGTTTGACACAGATTGTTTCCTGTTCTTCCCTGAGTCTCTGTGCCCAGGTTTTGGGTTTTTAGAGTGCTTGGAAAAGGTGAGGTGATGTACTACTGTACCTTACTCATTGAGACAAAAGTTGTTTGCATCGCATTCGCTGTAGATTGTCAGGAGATTGAAGAGTATCTGATGTGCTCATCATCACTTGAAAAGCTTTCAGTATGTTAGTGTGCAGTCCTATTGTTTTTTTCTCCAGAAATACTGGCTATAGAATTTGTATGGCCTCCAATACATAGAATTTAGGAAAGCTATCCTTTCTCAAAGAGCAGGCATAAGATCTATCTGTGGCTTTGTATCTAGAATGGTATGTACAAAAATCACAAAAAGAAGGACAAATTTGTGTTGCAATTGTGTCAATCTTAAATTTAAGAAGACCTTTTTCTTGGTCATGGTTGTGAACTCAGAAACCAAATTCTTAAAGCTTCCAAGATGAAGTCGTATCTAGAAGCCATAAAGTATTGCTAAGTAACCAAAAATATGGGCAGTTAGTGTGGAAAATTTCAAAGACAAAGCTGAAAGTACACAGTGTACTAATTCTTCTAGTGATCAAATGTTTGTTCACCATTTCCCACTTGATGGTTTTTACACCTATGTTTGATATAAATACATGCTTTTAAATGAAATAACCAGCTCTATAACTTACACATTTCCTAGCATTTCTTTTATGTACATCTCAAAGCTCTTTGCTGAAGAGATAATTGTGTCATTATCCCTGTGTAACAGGAAATGGAAACACTGGGGCACCGAACTGGCTTTACATCAGTTGTATGGTAATCAAGATAACAAATGGTATCTTTTGTGTTACAGCAAAATATTGCTTAATTTTTTCTGCAGTTTAAAGATACTGGGAAGGTACAGGATATTTTGAAATTTTCTTTGCTGGTGTGGGTTTTTGTCTTTCTTTGGTTATGTTTTATGGTGTGTTTGCTTTTTTTTTTTTTTTTCCTACAATTTGGTCAGTATTTCAGCCAGCAAGGTTAAACTGCTGTTAACTAGAATTGTGCCAAGTATCACTGATTGATTGTTAATGTAGTAAAACATGGTGATTTCAAAGTGGGGTTTACCATTTATTTTCAAATCTTCTTGCATCTGAAGCTTTAAGCAAAACAAGAGAGTACAAAAAAACCTGGCAGAAAGAGTGATTGGGGAATAAAAATACTCAAGCCTCACTCAACTCTCAACTTTATAGTATACCTTTCTGTTGGATAAAGAAAATGCAAGCAGTATGCAAGTGAATCAAAACTATTCAGTAGAGAATTGTGTTCTCGGTTCATGTCATTAAGGAAATGAAGAGAGAGAGTGTGTTGTGACAACTCTGTCAAGCAGTGATTGATTTTGAACTGTTTTTTTACATTTTGTTTTATTCTTTTACTGTATTTGAATTGAGACTTTCAAATCTGCTTTCGTATGAAAACTACTTTCTCAAAGAGTGGAATTGACTGTCTAACTCTGGACTGAAATGAGAAACCTCTGCTTGGCTTTTCTCTAATACATCACACAGTGCGGAGATGATGCTCCTGTCCAGCTGGAAGTATTCAGTTCATTGTTCATCCATCGTGATCAGGATGTGTCATGGGGGTTGCCCTGTTTGTTCTATTTTTGTTTCACTCCTTTTGCCTGCATGATTTAATAAGTTTAAATGCATAAATGATAACTGGGACTTCATCCTAGTACCTATGTCTGTGCAATGTTTTTATCAGTAACATTCTTTTAGGGGGAGGAGAGGAGAATGTACCTCATTTTGAAACATAGTCCAACTTCCACTGGGTTTGCATCCTGCCCCCTTTTCTTCTCCCGACTAGCTCCTTTTTTTCACTTTTTTCAGGGGTTTATTTTTCAACCTAACCATGCAGAGACAACTTTACTGCATGCTGTGTAGGGAACTATGGTATCTGAGGGATTAACCATAAATGTATCCAGGAACACGACAGTTTCCAATTCGGTTCTGAGGGTGATGTACAGTTTGGCATAAGGAAATTCTCTTAACAGTGTATCCCAAAAGGTAAAAAGGTGTGTTAGTTAACATAAGAAAGAACATATTCAAGATAATTTATGATGAGATACTACCTGAAGACGTGTGTCTTTAGAGTTTTTTACGCCTAGTGATGGGAGGAAATGTAAGATAAATGCTAGGCATGATTCTAGATTTGGCTCATATCATTAACATAGTACCATTGGTAAAAGATTCTTAGTCTTCACTGTGTTTTCCCCATGTGTTAACTGACATTATGAACAACTGGAATGCAATAATATTACTCTTTGTGATGAACAAGTTCTGAGAAATACAGTTTTGTCTTCAGAAAATAGCTACCGTACTTCATCTCTAAATTATGTTTTTAGAATTTATACTTACATATTTATTCATATGTGTATCTAATACTATAATATTCTATAAAATTTTTGTCAGACAAGAAGATACTAATTTCTTGATGTGCAGGCCACTTAAGTTCATTAGGAAGGGGATTAGTTGGTGTGGTTTTTTTGTTGTTGTTTTTGTTTTTTTTTTTTTTTTTTTGAGGGAATGGCTATCTTTGTTTCATTCTCATTATTTTTTTCATTTTAATGAAGTAAGCACATTTTTAGGAACTATGAAAATGATTACTTTTCATTTTATGCAAAAGCAGATAGATCAGAGAGCAGGTAAAGGTCTTATATAATTTGATTCCCAAATTTATTTCCTCTGCAACATACTGATGGGAAAAAAGAAAATTTACAGCCAAAGTAGATGAGCAATTTCCTCTACAGTAGATATCTATGATAAATCCTGACTTTTGGAAGGTACTCTATCAGATTTTGGTATTAACAGTTTGAGCAACGTCCTGCATGTGTTCACTGCTTGGGCAGTAGCGAAGAAAGGAAGCAGTACACAGTTGCATGCTGAGTAAGAAAATAGAAGGAAAAAAGCTGTGCAACTTGCAAATGTGTGGCTTGTGCCAATTTTTTTGTAAGAGAGTTTAAATGTATTATTGATCACTAGCAGAGATGTAGAACTTAGTTACCAAATATTGTATAGAATAATTATGTTAGCAAAAGTGTAAATTATTACATATTTCTAGCAATCTGTAGATGTAGCACATAAAAAAACTTCAGTGGTAATCTTTTTGACCTTTTACTAATTGCTTTAAACCTTTAGACTGAGATTTGATGTGTTTTCCTTGTGTTTTTGGAAGAAGAGCTTAATATACTGCCCTTGTGCACTTAATTAGTAGCAAATCAGCTTTTGTTATGCTTTGTAATATTACATAGCAATCCAACTGAAAGAGGAGGGAAATCGTGGGTAAACATGAATAAATAAGGAAGTGATTAGATTATATGAAAATTGTTTAGATTCTGGTGGAAGTTGCTGTAATCTGCTAATAGCAGTAAGCTCAGTTTAACTACTTATGCCAAAAAAGGAGGCTGAACATGGAAGGGAGGGAATTTTTCTACTTGTTACCACTTACAGTTTTCTAAAAGCTATCCATATGGGTCCACTTGGTCTGGACTTATAGGCGAGTTGGTCTCTAGCCAGATGCTCCATCTCCTTGAGCTCGCACCTCTCTATAGAGCTCTAATGTTCCCCCAAAGAGTACTTTTTTATTTTTTTGTAAACTCTCTAATTTAGATTTGGCAGTTGAAGCATGATGGCGATTGAATGTTTTGAGAATAAGCAATAAATAAAGCTTTAAAACTTCCATTGTTTTGTCTCTCAGTTGCTGTGCTATGCAGTTGCATAAGCATCCGTAGGCTAATGTAGTGGAAATCAGATTGAATTGCATCTGCTAAGGTCACATTTTGGTTAAGATTTCTTTCCTTTTTTTTTTTCCCCTCAAAATCTCCAGCTATCCTCATTTGTATCATAAATAGAGAAATATAAAGGAGGAGTGCTTTATTTTATGAGCCAGTGTTCAACCAGGAATTGGTTGAATGAAGAAGGCAGTTTGACTAATCTGAACAACATCCTAGTAATGAAACATGATTTCCCCACACCGTTCCCTCCTGCATATGAATACCATGTAATCCCCCTCTCTTCCTGCACCATGGCAACCTGTTGCTGTGCCTCTGCCTGTTCAGTGTTTGTTATACATGTCATAGGGCTCTTTCAAACTGTGTAACCCCAATAAACCTCAGAGATCTGTGCATTTTTATCAAACCAGTCTAACAAGGCAAAAAGCTACTATCTTGTGGAAAACATGAGGTTATCTCTAAGGTGGTAGTGTCCTCTGCACCCTCCTGCAGTGCTTTGAAGGCAGCAAAGGAGAATATGTGGGGCTTTTTTGACTGTATGGAGTGAAGGTAGCTGGGTCACAGACTCACATCTGATATCTTGATCCTGATACTGGGATTGTAACAATCACAGGAGCTCGTGGAGTACAGAGCCAAGGCTGAGAGAAATCACATGTAGTTCGCTGTACAGGATATTGACTTTGAATTTCCACATGAAAAACTGGAAGTTTTGTGGTTCATTTTGTCTTCTACTCCCTTGTGCAGTTTAGGTTTTTTAGGTAGATATCCAAAACCTGAAAAATGCTGAAATGACATTAAATCTGCAAAGCAATACACACAAAACAGTGTTCAACTAAACATCACAAAACTGGGCACGTGCAAAATAATTCATACTCTGCCAAATAATCTCTAAACTGTTTCTCTGTAGATTCACCTGAAGAAACCCAGAAAAACCCCTTAAAAATGTAAAAATTAATTTTATCTGATCCAGACTCAAAATCAAAACTGGGAGTCACCAGGTTCCATTTTTAATATTCTCTGGAATACTTTAGTGTACTTATTCAACCCCCACAAGGGGGTTAAGTATTGTTATTTTATTACTATTAAAAGTTTGGATTATGTTCCAAAATGTTTGGATTCTACAGAGTTTGCAAAATCATACTGGAAATTTCATAATGTACTTGTAAAGCATCTGACCTTTTCTTCTGATTGTGCTATAACAACTGTTCTTATAGTATTCTGGGAATTATCTTTCTTGTTTTATTTAGAAGCAGGAAATGCATCTAATTTTGAAGGGGAGGGGTAATGATTACATTTTTTGAAATTTCAGAAACAGTTCAAATTAAGGTTTGACTGAGAATTTTTCTTTCCTTTTTCCTTCATTTCAGGACTCTAGTTCATTGCAAACATAGTTTGGAGCTGGAGCAAATTATGGCAGCAGGGTAAATAGCAGCTTCCCTGCAATAGAGGGAGGATAGGTCAAAACCATGCTACTGCATTCCCTTACACATTATTCAGGCAAATGCAGCTTCCATACTTCCCACTTTCTCTATCTCACAAGAGATTCTACCCAAGGGCAGTGTGTTCTCGATGCTTTGCTGTGTTCGTTCTTCAGCCAGCATTGCCTGTGCTTTCATGGCTGTGTTCTTCTAGAACATGTTTGTAGTTTGATTGGGCCATCTCTTCTGCTTTTAGCCACTGTGGACCACAGAGTGTTCGGAGCCTCTTGAGGTCAATTATATGTACAGCTACAAATCCTGCTAGAGACTAAGACTGCTTTGAGTTAAAAAATTTAGAATTTGGGTCTTTTTTCTTGTCTTTCTGACAAGAAAGCCGTTGGCAAAAGAAATGACAGGAAAACTTCATAAGTGTTTCATTCTAGCATGCGATGTGGATGCTTTTATTCTCAAAGGCAGCCATTTTGTGGTTTTCGTTTCAAAGGGAGTAAGTGAAACAATATAAAGATGTACTCTGTGAAGTAAGCGGAGAGAACTACTGGTCAGTAGCTGCTTTTGGGTATTTTGCCGGTTGCTGACCTTATTACTTAAGTCCTAAATTTTTGATAGAATAGTTCCAGAGAAGTTTTAATTTCTTATTTCACTGTTATGGTATAGGTTTGACCTCAGAAGGTTTTGCCACTTTTGGGCTTGACTTGTATTTCATTAGCACTCCTGACTGGTAGTGACCGAGTGGCTTGGGTGAAGGCCTCAGCTATGTCAGTGAAGGGCAGCTGGTCACCTACATGTCACAAGAGTGTGTTTAGTCTTCATTGCTGAAATAGTAGAGGTGAGGTGCAGGGTAGGAAAACAACAGGATTGGTAAGTGTGAAACATCTGATATGCTGTCAGGCTGAACTGATATTTCCTTTATTTCAAGACTAAAGGAAAATGGTATCCCCTGTAATTTTATCTTCTTTGTGCTTGATTATATATTTAAGGAAAGAATACCTCATTCTTCTAGTAATTTCCACTGATTTTATATTCTTGTCTGTATGTGGAAGGACTCTGTGACAAATCAGGAGACCAATTAATTTTCACTTTGTGGTTTTAAAATTGCCTAGAAAAGACGGATTGATGGATATAGGCGATCACTGTTGAACAGATGAGAAAAAAGCCACATTTAAAAGTGATCCAAGGACTCAGAAAAGCTCCAGCTTTACTGTCTAAACTCTGTGCACATAAATAATAAGCTTTTGTTAAAGCCCCAAGGCTGCTAAGTAAAAACTGAAAATCCTGATAAATTGGTTATATAGTTCTCAGAACAGATGACTGTAGACTTGGAACTGAAACATTTTAGCAGTCCATTAGCCATTTTATTTTTCTTGAATTTAGAGGAAAAGCAAGTAAGTGGCAAAAATGTGTTATGACTATTTCTTTAAATGTAAGAGATTTTTTTTTTTTTCCACACTTTGAAATGGCTTTGAAGAATGCCAGTATCAGGTCTTACTTTATTGGTTAGTGAACTCTATCCTATCCTCACAAGATGTTATTTTTTTATTTTTGGATGCAAAATTTTCTACCTTGTTTTTTCTTAATGAGAACCTTCTAGTTCAAAATTAAGCAAAGTGATTAACATCTGCCACAAGTTTTTAATCTTTTATCTTCTGTTGAGGAAGAGATTGGTGCCTTAAGAATTATGTATCATTTCATATTTTTGATTTTGGATGTGTTTATCTTACTTTAGCTGTATCTTGGAACAGTAAGGTCAAAGAATTTTGTTTCATATGTATTAGAAAGTGGTGAAAAGTGCTGAGTTCTGCAGGGTGACTGGCTTCCAACAATTGACACTCTTGAAAACTTCAGGTTGTAACTCTAATTCTTTGTGTCTTCTATCCCTTTGAATCAAGGTCAAATAGTGCTGAATGCTGCTTCATGCAAGAAATTTGTAGATCTTGGTGTCAATCTTGGGACAGTCTAAAGCAATGGAAACCCATGGCTTTTGTGTTACAGATCCAAGATGAGAAAAATGGCATAAATATATCTTAAAATCTCATTTAGATGCTGCTTTAGGCTTATAGATGTGATCACAAGTTGTGGAGCTGACTCAACAGCCAATTGCTTGGAGATGGTTCTGCTTCTCTAAATGCCAATGCAGTTTTTCCAGTAAGATTTACATAACAAGTGCCATGGGATTCTTCCAAGAAGGTCCCTAAAGAGGCCAAAGTTAGTTCTCTGGTACTCTGGGGTTGGGATTTTACTCATTACCCTGCTTCCTCCTTGCAGGATGCTGGACTCCATGACCTCATGGTCACTGCAGCCAAGGCTGCCCCCTCGTGTCACATCTCCAACCAGGCCCTCCTTTTTCGTTTGGGCAGCACATTGTTCCTTGTCTACCACCTATATCAAAAAGTCATTGTGCATGCTTTCCAGGAACCTCCTGGAGTGTTTGTGCTTTGCTGTGTTGCTTCTCCAGCAGGTATCAGGGTGGTTGAAGTCCACCATAAGAACCAGGGCCAGGTGTTGGTGAGGCTACTTCCCCTTGTCTGTAAAAGGCCTCATCCACTTCCTCTTCATAATTAGGTGTCTTGTAGCAAATACCCACTGTGTCACCCTCAATTAGCCTGCCCTGTTATGCTAACCCAGAAACTCTTGAGTAGTTCATCATGCTCCCCAAGGTGAAGCTCCATGCATTCCAGGAGTTCCTTTATACAAAGGACAGCTTCACCACCATGTCTTTCTGTCCTGTCTTTCCTAAAAGTGTGTAGCCTTTCATGACAACATTACAATCATGCAAGCTGTCCCACCATGTCTCCGTAAATGCGATGAGATGAAGTCCTGTGACTGCACACAGATCTCCAAATCTTCCTGTTTGTTTCCCGTACAATGTGCACTGGTATACAGGCACTTCTGAGAGGTATTCAAGCATGTTCATTTCCCAGGAGGGGTGCAAGAGGATGCCAAATAGATATGTTAGACTACACAATAATTAACTGTTGTATAAGAAGTCTCTTTGCAAACTGGGAGTGGATCATGGAGCTATTTGTTTCCCCTGAATTCCCATTGCCCATTGAATGGATCATTTTCAGTGATGGATTTGTACAGAAAATGTGGATGATCAGACTGTTCTCTCCACCATGTTCCTGTGATACAAAGGTACCAACATAAAACTGGAGGGTGAAGCTAAGCAATAGCAAAACTTTTCCTAAAAAGTGAAATATTTTCCAAGTATCTATGGATATGGAGCTTCATTTAACATAAGTAATACCAAGGCAATCTTTGACTTTGTAACTGGCTTTGAGGTATGGGAACGGAAACCAATAGAATTCAGGGCGTCGTTTAAAAAAGGTAAAGTTGGATCTAATTTAGAGTCTGCTTTTAAGTTTTGTTTCAGTTTTGACTGAAATAATTTTTTTCAATGAAAACTATATTTTTGATAATTTTTTAATATTTCAAATGGAAAACGTCATTGATATGAGAAGCTTCAACCAGAAGTATGTAAGCTCCCCCACTCTTTCCTAGTAAATTTTCCAAGAGCTTGGAAATTAAAAAATTTCCCCCAAAATCTGAGACTCTAAAAAGTCATCTATCACAGATTATAATGCTCCATTATCTCTGGTCTGATAAGCAAAGTATTCCTTCAGATAGTTTTAGTAAATCTGTATATCACCCAGCTATACAAATCAACCTCAGTGGAAGCAGATGGGATATTACTGTGTCCCACTTAAGTCAATTTGACCGGATTATTGATTTATTTATGCTTTTTTGTGCCTAAAACTTTATTTCTATATCTCTTGCCCTCTGAACAGTGATGAATTTATGAAGTAAATGTAGTAACAAAATAAAATCTAGTCAACAGTTTATTCAACAATAGTCACTAAGGATGCAGTGCTAACAGTAGCTTTATTTAATAGCACAGCAGTACCAAGTGTAGCTTTGCTGGCAGGTGTGATACCACAGCTCATGCTATGTATGATATTGAAAACTAGAAAATGCCTTTTAACAGGTAAGAGGTTGGCCCTTCATGATCATCTTAAGCAACTGGATTTCAGAGGACTTCTGGTTTATATAGTATACCGTACATATTTTGTAGATATCATAAAATATGTTCATATTGTGGTCCAGAAAAGCTTTTTCCTGAAATTCCCTATATCACTCCTCCCAGTTAACTTCATAAAATATCGATCATCGTCTCTACTTTACGTAAGCCCTTTTCAGTCTTGACTTCATTCTATTTTTGACAAATTATAATAGGTAATCAGAGTTTGCATGATAGGCAGTGGGTTAGGAGCTGAGACTGAAATAGCATTCAAAACAAAGAGATTAAAGGGGAGAGTCGGGAGAATGGGGGAAGAGGTGTTCCATGCAAACTTTGTAGGTTATTTTGTAAATATTGTGCCAGCATAATAAAAGTGGCTTCTGTGGATTTAAGAGTGGGTCTTAACCAACATGTACTTCTAGAGGACAGGTAGATACTGCAAAAATTTAATAAATTACATGCAACTCAAGTGCAAATGTGAAGTGACCTATAAAGCTAAAAGTTTCTGTCTTACTTCTTTATAGAGCTATGCTGTTGCCAGTGAGCCAGCTTTATACTGTTGGAAACTACAGCTGTTCTCTTCTATTACTTCCCTAATTGAAATCTGTTTATTGTAATCATTGTTTCAGTTGAACTGAGATGTTTTTTGGATAATATTAGTGCATAAAGGCAAATAATTACTATATTTTTAAAATAATAATAAAAAAATTCTTAATTCTCCTTCTTGTCCCTTGTGTCCTGGAGGCAGGAGCAAAAGAATTTTAAAATCTTTTATTTAAGTAGCAGAGAGACTGAACTTTGTTTACCTGCTTTTTTAAAAGTTAATTTTGCAGGCATTATGGCTGTATCCGCAAACTGTTCATGTTTGCCTTTTCAGAATGTGATTATTGCTCATAAAAGCAGTTTTAATTGAATACTTATGTCATGAATGGCTTGTAGCATGCTTAAAACTACATGCCTCTATTTATATGACTATAGTTCATTTTTTAGAGCTCCCTTTATAACAATACTGGGAAATTACTAAAGGATTTTTGCTATTCAGCTGGGTGATTTTAAAAAATATTGCTGTTATATTGGACTATTGGCATTGTTGCTTAGGAATAAAAAGTTAAGAAAATTATCCCTTCCCCCTTTCAAACAAAGCCGCATCTAAAAGGGTCACAAAAGGAAACACACAATTCAAATAATCTCCTTGCTGTATCTGAGATTAACTTGGACACAGATGTTTCAATTTATAGTTTGATCTGGCATAATACCTACATTTAACAAAATCCTGTTTTGTATTGCTTCTATAAACACTAACGTCTGATAAAAACATGCTGGCTTTTCTGCCATCTACTTGAATCAGAAACCTCTGAGCTTAGAAAGCAGCAGTCTGACATTCAGAGACCTAAGTTAACTGTTTTAACCTTTGGCTGCAACTTTTCTTAGCCTTTTCCCTTACTTTCAAAAGGCAAATCTATTTGTGGTTTTCTCAGTGTAAGCTGCTGTGGATAATTATTAGGCTTTGTTCTTGCTGCATTTAAAGATGAAATGATTCAATGCTGTTCATTACAGCTCATTTCCGGGCCACACTGTAGTCATTAAATTTCTGAGATGCTATCTGAGAAATCACTGACATTGTTCATATACCACAACTAAAATGTTTCCTCCCCTCCCTGCTGTTTGCCAGGCATTAGCCCACCTGTCTGTAAAGGGAAATGGCTTTGGCATGATCAGAATCTTTATGGAAGGTCATGAACAAGCAGTCTTTGTCCTTTCTTTGTGGAAAGTTTCCCCTTTATATGCAAATAGCATTATCTAAAAATTTAATAACTTCCTCTGAATTACAGATTTCACTCAGAGATCAGCTGATTTTTATATTCCACAGGTGAAGTTTTTCACTTCTGATTGTGTATTTCCCAGCAAATTCTGATCACAAGAAGTGATACTAGGTTTACTTTGGAAAATAATTAGTGTACACTTTACTATTTTCAGTCAATTATCCTAAAGAAGCTGAGGGCAATAACCAGTGAATTCTGAGAATGTGGAGGGTCATATCTAATGTCTTGAATTTATCTTGGCAGTTTAATTGGCACTGGTAGCAAGGAGGTAAATAGTGCTGTACAATGAGGTTATTATTTGTTTTGGTAAATATATGCCTGTCTCTGAACCGACTTTGCATTATTTCCAATGCTGGAGGGTTAAATTTTGCAAACTTCTTACTCTTTGTATGTCTGTTCATCTTGGTAGTTATTACATGGGTAGTGAGTGCAGAATTGTTCCCATATTCCCTCAGCTAGGATATGACCATGGCATTTATGAAAATTTAAGCAACAATTATAGGTCTGAAGGGAAATTAAGGAAACAACAAATGAGTAATTAATGAAAGAATTATCATAGACTTAATCCAAAGATTAAAAGCTTGAATGTGTAAGTGACAGATTAATGGAGTGATATAAAGCCATGCTTGCTTAGATATACTTCTGGGGCGGCAGGGTGGGGAGTAAAAGGAGGAAAAGAATGCTTGGCAACCTGTAGAAGTACTACTTTTAGTGGTACTCCATTACATATCTATAAAGCTTGCTTGGAAGGCAAAACTAAAGGTAAAATGTCCCACACCTTACTCCTGTACTGATAAGGCATGAGTTGAGTGAGATTAGCTCAGCTGGTTAGAGCATGGTGCTTATCACAGCAGGGTTGTGGGTTCCATCCCTGTATTAACCAGTCAGCTTAAGAGCTGGACTTGTGAGTCCCTTCAACTCAGAATATTCTGTGATTCTGTGAGTTTACTATCTGGGCTCTATTAAGAGTCCATTTATGTGATGAGCCTTCTGAATCTCCCAGCCTGACACAGGCAGGGGTAGTGCAGGCAGCAGCCCAGGCCCATTCAGTTCAAGGTTTTGATGAAAGGTGGATGTTGGTAGCCTGCTATGTTGCTTGGAGGGCTTGCAGCGAAGTAGGCCATCTGTCCATCTTCCTCATCTGTTTGCTCTGCCAAAGTTCAGATCTAGCTGTGGACGTGCACAACTGGTGTGGTTGGTCCAGGCCCTGCACATAAAGAGCTCAATTAACAGATGTGCAGACAGCCAGCAGCATGCCTGGCAAGCTGACCACAAGGAGGAAGGACTTTGGAAGCTGAGGCTGGAGAAGATGGTCTGAGAAGTTCCAGGAGGGAATTATTTTTTTTAGTAATAAACTTTGCTGATTTTTCTATGTAACCTTTGAAAAATGAGAGTGACTTTATATCTGAAGTTGCCTTATATTTGAAGTCACCTTATATTTGGGTTGGTATGGTAATTCTGGCTAAATCCATGAGAACGGCCAGAGTCTATAAGTATAAACCACAATGAGGTGGAGAAGAAAGTATTCAAAATTTGTTTTGGCAGAAATTGGTTAATTAAGTCTGTTTAGCATTACACAAGAGCTTAACTTGGCCAGCTTGCTATCTTTGTTAAATATGTAGCTTCCCAGGGGTAAATCTGGATGAGATGTCCTAGTATTGTTTAACTCATTTTTTCATTGTGAAAACACAAAAATTGTGCAATTGCATATATTGGGCTGAAGAAATATATAAGTTTGCATTTTCCCATGAAACTCTCTTTTCCAGAAAGAAGAAAATCTACAGATACAGGTTTTAGGTCCTATATTGAGGGAAATGGAACTATTTTGTTAGTTAGGCCCTATCACCCCCAAAACTGGAACACAGATTCAAACAGCAAAAGCTGAGAGTGATATATTAATGGTAATGTTGTATGAACATTGATACAACAAGAACAACAAGTCAAGACCCTCTTCAGTGTTTCAAACAGATGACTTGGTGCAAATAGCCCACATATTCATCCAGCTGTAGCAGCTGTTGCTAGGCTTACATTAACTAATATCTCTTTGGGTATGAGTCAGCTGATTAAAATACATGTGTTGAGGTTCATGGTGGTATTTTCTGACTGTAAAAAGTCTTTCATGGAGGAAGAGTATGATTCTGAGTAGCCAAATGGGCTAGAAGTGTATATGGAAGACCTCGAAGGTACAGGAGATTATAGGCTTAGAGACTTGACAATTTATAGTATATCATACCTCTGACGCACAGTAGACTTAAGTAGGTTCAAGTTCTATTCTCCTTCCCAAACGCAGGAATAAATCAATGAAAGCACAGAAATAATTTAAAGAAAGTTAATGGTACAAGGGGTACTTAAGAGCAGTTCTCTGTCTCAACATACAGTTCTAGAGGTAGTTTATGAAATCATTCCGTCAACTCAGTTAATTTTTAAAGATGTCTGTTAAAAATAGAGATGCACTCTGAGAGTAAAAAAACTAGAAAAAGTAGTTTTGAAGTAGTCTATTGGCTTTTTGAGGTAGAGAATGTAATTAAGAGGCTATCAGAAAGTAATTCACTAGTGATTCAGTTTAAAAGACATAATTAGGACATAATTCCTCTGCCTTGTCTTGTTACCATAGCTGTGCTGAGAAACCAAAGAGCTGTCCCTTATGTCATGGATTTTTGTGGTATAAAGAAAAGTATTGGCTGGTAAAATTCTCAATTTCCAGGTCTGTGGCAGTCAAGTGTTTTCTGGGTTTTTTCCTAATGGATTTCTACCCCACCACCTTCTCAGACCCACTACCCATTGCACTATGAACTCGTAAAGCTTAAACTTTGAATATGATTTTTAGAAGCAGAAGATGAGGAGGAAAGCAGTGATAATGATCAGCATCGTAAAGCTTTTATCTTTTACATTGAGTAGAAGTACAAGTAGCTGTGTAGGTTTTGTATGTATTGTACATAGGCATCAATTATCAATCCATTGCTATCTTGCTATAAAGTTGACCAAAGTCTTTGCCTAGATTATGCATGATTGACTCAGTTTTTTGGGTTTTTTTTCAAATGCTCAATGTGTTATAAAGAACTTTCAGTAAAACTGAATGAAGTGATATAAGCATATAAATGAACAAACTGTTCTGGCAACACTCACTCATGGTTGCAAATGTAAAGGTAATAAATGGCTGCTGTAGTCTATTTCCCATCTGGTTTTAACAGTCTGTTTCTTTTTTATTTTCTAAAATGGGCCTCTATTTAGCAAGTTTTTACGTTGGTAATTAATGAAGCTCTATCATTTTCTAGTATACATCTGTGGAGCTTTTTGGATTGTTATTGTGTTGCCATGCTTAGGACAGCAGCTTGAGTCAAAGCCAATGATAGCTCTGAATCATTTGGTATCAAGGTACTAATGAGCTCTGCAGACATTTCAAATACAATTTTTCCATCTTCAACCAGGTGTGGCTTAATCCGCTCTATTTTTCCCATAAGCAATATGATGTCCAATATATAAATTTTTCCCCATACTCCAAAAAATGTTTCCAAAAGGCTAAAGTCATGCTTCTTGCAATACAGAAGAGACTTTGCTGACTTCTTGTTTCCTAATGTTAGATTACTGTCCATTTCCACCCCAAAATTTGATGGTCTGAGAATAAATATTTTTTCCTGAAAATCTCAAATTATGAACTATACTATTTATGAGTATGTTTACTGCCCTTAAAAAATGTTTAGGAATCAAAATAACAAAGCTGTTTCTAGAAGGTTAATAATCAGGGATAATTTTTCTAAATTCTAGCTGCAGCTGTGAACAAATTAAATTCAGACACCAAGGAAATAAATTAAGGATTTCAAACTGTAAGGAAAGCATTGAAGTAATTGTAAATGAATTTATCAGGAATTCATTCCTGTAAGTGGAAACATGTAGGACATTAAAGGGTCTTGTATAAATCTTGATAGTATTTGCTGCTGCTTCTTAGAGAATGTGTACATGTTCTGCTATTGGTTTGTTTGCAGCCAGATATATTTAAACTGTAAAACTTCTGTCTGCTAACATCTCTGCGCACATATCACCGGAGTTCTGTTCTTTGCCCCAGCACCAAAAGAAAGGGTGTGAGCTTTTGCCTCAATATTTTTGACCCATTCCAAGAAATATTATTCTGTCAGCCTGAATTTCCAGAAAGTGTTGGCTCTGCTATTTAAAGAAGTTAGCAAGTTTTTCTCATAATTGGTAGATAGTCAGTATCTTATATTAGTTCAGCGTGCCCATTGTAGCCCATCCATTTTCTTCACAAAACATTCAAGTTTCAGGTTGGCTTCCCTAAGATGTCACCCAAACTCATTCTATGGTTTTATTTCCCATGTGGCAGTTCTATGACATTCATCATGTTAATCAGTCCAAGGGTGATGAAATTTGGGATTCAATTTTTCTCTTGGGGAAGTCCATAGTTTCTGCTTCAGATCAAAATTGTGAGCCTCCACGTGTGCTCTTGGTATAAACAGATAATCCTGCAAAGCACCTGCATCTGCTAAAAATACCTCATTGAAGCAATCAAGACAACCAATCTTTGGATAATGCAATAAAGAGGATGGCTGTCCCTTGGATATTTCCTTGCAGATGTTTCCTTTAGTACAGTCATTTGAAGGATTAAATGTAGCAGAGAAGTTTCTTTCATTCCTTTACTACCAGCCAAGGTGTCTATCCAAAATGACAAATGCTTCGTTAGAAGGACTGCATGTACAGGTATTTTAAGGGTACTTGAGAATCTTCTTAAGCACCTCCATGTATCAAGAAATATTTTTTTAGTCAGCTACCTGTCTTGAATGAAAGGAATTCCCACCCAAGGAAAAATAACCTCACATCATGATTGTGTTGCATTGCTGCCATCATTCATGGGTTTTTTTCCATAGATAAAAGGTACACGTGTATTGGAATTAAAGGTGGCATGTTTTTCTATCTTTCTGGTTCCTATTATCAGTGATAATTCCACTGATAACAGAATAACATATCCTTTCTTTGGGTTTGGTTTTGTTTGGTTAACAGAAGCACAAGAAACTAAACCACAAAATCTAAAAAGGGAAGTTTAAATGTATTTTTTATAGGAGCGGATCTGTAATAAAAACAATAAAACCCAATGTTTAAGCTTTATAGAAATAATTTAATGACCAGCTGCAGCAATAAACACCTTTCCGTTTTGATTGGGTCTTAACTCCTCCATCCAGTGATTAATTGCTCCATGAAAGACAAACACATTACATTATACATTAAGTGTAACATCCTGTTTTAAAGATTCCACTAGTGCAGTTGAAATGTTTTTGATCCTGTTCAGATTTTAAAAGGATATTTTGAAGATTCTCCATTTTTTATTACTCCTTGCATATAATCATGGCCAAGGCAGTAACTGGCCAGTACTTTCTTTCTCATATACGGCTTTGGCTTTACTGTGTTTATACTCCTCTTAGATAGAGAGTAGTGTAATACTGTGGTGCCACAACTTGTTTTCATTGGAAACACCATGGAAACTAGAGGACAGAGATTACATTTTATTTAAATTATGGGGGAAACTTCTTAATAAAGTTATGTAACTGGCTCCTATGCAGGATGGAGCACGCACTAATGCACTATTATTAAAGCCATACTTATTACAGATAACAAAACAACCACTAACACAATGATTTTAAAATATTTTGGATATAAGCTAGATTTTAGCTGATGATCTAAGAGGGCAATAATGATAGTCAAATCTCTAATTTATTTACTCTTTTTCTTACACAGTTAGGCTTCCTTTCCTGAGGAAGCATGGAAAAGGGACTGTGTGACACAAGGAGCAAGAAATCTGGACTACATTTTCTACAGCAAAGGGTGTATCTGTATCAGAAGTTAGAACTTCATTTGGGTTTTTTGAATTGCATTTTATGTCACTTTGTGTTGCCACCTCCATTTGAGAGCATTATCTTGAATTTCATTACAAAATCACAGAAAGGTTGAGGTTGGAAGGGACTTTTTGAGGTCCTCTGGTCCAATCCCTGTGCTAAAGAAGGGTCACCTAGAGTCAGTTTTTCTCCATAATGTCTAGGTGGATTTGAATATATCAATCAGAGGTGGCAGATTCCACATCCTGTTTCAATGCTCAGTCACTGTCACAGTAAAACGTGTTTCTTTATGTTCAGATGGCACCTCCTCTTTGAACCTATGGCCTCTTTTCCTGTCACTGGGCACCACTGAAAAGAGCCCTTCTTCCTTTATACTCTCCCTTCAGGGATTTATATCCATTGATAAAATTCATCCTGACATGACTTCTCTCCAGACTAAACAATTGCAGAACTCTCAATCTCTTCTCATATGAGAGGTACTCCAGTCCCTTAATCATCATAGTGGTCCTTTGCTGGACCTGGTCTCAAATAGCTCCATATTGAACTTTATTTTATTTTATTATATTTTGCCTATAAACATTTGTTCTGGTCTTTTGTGAAAATCAGCACAATCTAGCAATTATTCCTTCAATGGTTTCTCTGATGAGCCAATTCAGAGAAACAATAGATTCTTGAATGGGAACAGGGGTAGAGGTAAATCTGGGGATCATTTCTTCCTTTTCTTATCATTGTATTGTTACTAATGGAGACAGGAGCTTAGATAAATCTCTGCCTTTTGCCTAGGCCTTTGGCAGCTGGCACTAGCTCTTATTGGGGTGGCCAGCACCCCAAGACCCAGTCTTGTTAATAAGTTCTTTAATAATGACCAATTAGGTCTAATATGACATAAATTATCATTTATTACACACAAAAATAACGGACATAAGACTTGGGACAAAACTACATACTACACAGAAATAAAATAAAATAAATTACTAGTAGAGAAAATGCAGTGTGTGAAAAGATACCTATTTTTACAGCTAGCAAGAAATAATAACTTAGGAACCAACATATCTTACTAATGCCAATTTGATGGTATACCTCAAGAATCCTTGCACTCAATTCACCGGAAAGTAACCAGCAGAGCTTGGGTCCAAACTCCGGGGAGAAGTCCTGGACATTTCCAGAGCGTGTGTAGGAGACTTCTTCCTCTGATAATTTGTGTGTCTTTTATAGTGTAAAAGTGTGTCTTTCGGTCACCTTACTTATGATGTTGATTCTTTGGTTGGAGGCCCCCGGCTCTCCGGCACCAAGAGATAACCCCTTGCTGGGCCTTTGACCTGGCCTGGGTTATCAGTGCACCAGCCATGTGGTGGAGGGAGAGGGGGAGGACATCCTGCCGCAAGTATCTTATAAAATGGCCTGGGTTGGAAGGGACCTTAAAGATCATCTAATTACAAGGTCTCTGCTGTGCACAGGGATACTTTTCGCTAGACCAAGTTGATCTGAGCTCCATCCAGCCCAGTCTTGAACACCTCCAGGGCTGGGCCATTCACAGCTTCTCTGAGAAAAGTTTTCCAATGCCTTACCACTCTTACAGAAAAGAATTTTTTCCTAATATCTAACATAAACCTTCTCTCAGTTTTAAGCCATTCTTCCTTGTCCTGTCACTATATGCTCTTGTAAACAGTCCCTCTCCATCTTTTCTGTAGGTACTGGAAGGCAGCAGTTAGATCACCCAGAAGCCACCTTCTCTTCTCCAGGCTGAACAAACCCAATTCTCTCAGCCTTTCCTCATAGGAGAGGCGCTCCATCCCTCTAATCATCTTGGTGATCCTCCTCTGGACTTGTTCCAACAGGTCACTGTCCTTCCTGTGCTGGGGACCCCAGAGCTGGACTCAGCACTCCAGGTGGGCTCCCATCAGAAAGGAGCAGAGAAGCAGAATCCCCTCCCTTGCCCTGCTGGCCATGCTGCTTTGGATGCAGCCCAGGACACATTTGGCTTTCTGGGCTGTGAGTGCACATTGCTGGGTCAGGTCCAGCCTCTCATCCACCAGCATCCCCGGGGCCTTCTCAGCAGGGCTGCTCTTGATCTGCTCATCCCTCAGCCTGTGAGGGAGTTGCCCCAGTGCTTTGCACTTTGTCTTGTTAAACTGCATGAAACGCCAATAGGTCCATTTCTTAAGCTTGTCCAGGTCCCTCTGGATGGCAACCAGATGGATGGCATCCCATCTCTCTGGTGTGGCAACTGCACTGCTAAGCTTGGTGTCATTGGCAAATTTGCTGAGGGTGCACTCAATCCCTTTGTCTGTGTCATTAATGAAGATATGAAATGGCGTGGGTTCCAATACAGGCCCCTGAGGGACACCACTTGTCACTGAGGTCCATTGGGACTCTGAGCCATTGACCTCTACCCTCTGGATGTGACTGTTTCAAGTAAGTGACATGTCAATGGTTAATGCACATTCCTTTGCCAACCCAGTAGTCTGCTCACTTGCTGTGTTTTCTGATATCTACCCCAGAGCCCGGAGTGAGTGGAACTTGAAATAAATGTTTATGAACTCAGAGAAATGAGGCACTAATATCAAGATCTGTAGCAGCCAGGTAACAGCATCCTGCTGGAAGCAAAAGCTGCCAGCTTCCAAAGAAATCTAGAGCTTAAGGGTGGTGTTCAGTAACCATCCAGTTAAAAGATTGATATAGTCACTTTGGCCACTGCAAGAAATAGGTTAGGTTGAGATAAATCTTTCTACTCATTTCATGATCTAAAAGGAAAGATTTGACCAAACTAATTTAAATTGCAACTAGGTGAAATTAACCATGTTAAGCTTGTGTTGTCAATAGTAAAGGTAATGTAAATTAAAATCAGATTCTTTATGCCTTGAGGTACAAGATTTATACAGCCAAAATCAAACATTAGGTTGAATAATCTTTATCATCAGGCTTTAGAAATTATAAATTTCCAGTTACCACCTACTGACATAGGTGTTGTGTTTTGTCTGCTTTTTCCAGAAAAACCAGTTAGGCCATACAAACATGAATTGAGATGCATAATTAGACTGTTCATTTAGGTATTCAAATAGGAAAATGTCAATCAAACATTTAAATGATATTGAAGACAATGGGTCAAACTATTTCTTGTCATTCACTTGTACTTGGTGACAAATCTGGCTGCATTTGAGGCAAGGAGTACAATAGTGAACTACTCAACTTTAGTACTTCTCAGGGGAGTTGCTGTCAGATATTTAGCTACTTCTTAAAAGCACAAACTCCTTGTTGTTAACAGCTGTTTATTGGTTCTCATCACAAGTGCAACATTATTTGGGATTTCTAAAAAGGCGAGCAACCTGGAACTTTCAGTTAAAACAGTGGAAAAGCATAGTTTAAATATGCATACAAGAAGATAGGGAAACAACTGAAAATAAAATAACAGTGATAAAAATTCAACAATAGAAAAATATTTGAAGTCAAATAAAAATAAAATCAAGACATCAGGTAAAAAATTCATTATTTCAAACTTTTTTTTTGGTGGAGGTTTGTTTAGGTATTATTTAGTTTAAATTTTTGCACATGATTTGACAGATGAAATATAAAACTATGGTAACTTTTTGTGGTGATAAAGACAGATTTTATTTAAAACTTATGTTTTCCTTTACTTAGGTGACAGTTTGTAGGAATCTTTATTTGTACTTCTCTGTTTTCCAAAGAGATCAAAGCAGTAAAATCAACCTAAAACTGTGTATGTGCAATCTTATCATATTATGAACTTTATAATCTGAATCCATGGAGATAGAGATCAGCAAGACATGAATGTATAGCAAGTGGGACCCCATGTGTTTCATTCTCTGTTCACCTAATTTAGCTCTGGGTGTTCTAGATATGAAAGCCTGTCTGTGCAGACAGTATACTGTTAGGAAAGCAATTCACTGATTTTGATATACATTTGTATTACCTGCACAAAAGATCTGGCAGGACACATTTTCCTCTGTCAAAGCAGGGTTAAAATAGGTTTTTCATGTTTAGTTTTCATCAGTGTTAAGGTTTATGTGTTAGATCCTAGGTCTTTGGAAATATAACTTGTTTTTCAGACTTTTCCTTGAAAGTGTTCTGTTTCAGTCCGATTTTTTAATATCTTTCTATTTCAACAGAGTTATAATGTTAAAAATCAGCTAGTTTCAAATTAATAAAAAGCATGTGGCCAGTATTAGAATTTCAATCATTATAGAGAAGCCTTTCGATTTAAGATATGTTCATGTTTACATACACTGTTAGTATTTTGATCCTTGTTATTATCCTTTTCTTGGGTGCTGTTAATTTTTTTTGCCTTATACATTCTGCGCAGATATTAAGGGCAATATGCCATCGATAAAATGGTTGTTTTTTAAGTTGAAGTATTTCAGTAGTTCTCATTACTATAGCTGTGTGTAAACTTGTATCCACTGATTATTCCTGTGCAAGGTCATGGTGGAATCGTCCATTTAATGGTATGCAATGAGAGCAGTGCAAAAATAGTTGCAGCTTTTGAACTGATATGGAAAAGCTGCTGAAAATAAATGCTCATCATATTAAGAATTCTTTTAGGTAGTGCATAGAAAAGTTGAAAATATAAATTGACAACAATCAAATTAGAGAGCTTTCAGAATAACTTCTATTTGTCCATTTTAATATCAGCTGCCACAGTGTGGAGTGTGACAGGGCTGAAAGTGAGCCAGCTTGTTGCCTGCCCCCAAAACAACTGGTGAAGGACCGGCCCAGTCCCCTGAGGCTTTCCTGGGAATCCTCAGAAAGCTAGGAGGAAAAAAAATCACTTCATCTTGCAGTTCCCAACTTCTGGAGAAGTGGGGTTAGAAAAACAACCCAACAAATACCTGAAGATTTCTGACTGTCCCAGGAGTGTGGGTGTCCTTTTCCCTCCACTATTTATTTACATTCAGTAAAACTCAGATGTAGCCTAGGAAGTGGGCCAGCTACTGCAGTATTGAAGAATATTATTAGTCCATCTGATGATTTGGAGGCAGACAACCCCCTCTCCTCCTTCATTCCCTTTATAATGCACCTGGCCAGTTGTGCAATGCTAACCAATGAACAGCTGCTAACAATGAGGAAATTGTGCTCATAAGAAGTAGCGCAGGATCTGACGGTTATTATCTGGGGAGAAATTGAAGCACTAGGGACTTGTTTCTTGCCAGGATTTCACTCCCCCCCCACCCCAATTGAAAAAGTTGACTCTGTTGAATTAAACACTTTTTATCTTCTCTGTTTATGACTTTGTGGAGCTGGTTTCTTTAGAGGTACTCCATTTCCCCATCATTTCCTCTTCCCCATCCCCCTTTCCCTCTCCCGCTCCCTCCTTCATAATGCATCAGGGAGAATTAAGGACTTCACAGCTGAACAATATCTATGCTTGGGAATAACTATTTATAGTATGATGGGTAACTTTTCCTAACAGTAATGTTTGTCTGCATTAATGTTACCCATATATGTGTATGTGATTATATGGATGAGAATTAGCATTTGGAGTACATTTTACATAGAGTGTGTGCATGTAGCAAGTATCTCATATAGCCTCTCAAGACATTCCCATTTTCTGAGTATCTATCCTACAGACATCTTGTAATACTTTGAAAAAAAACCCCAAAAACCAAGCAACAGCAAACCACAAGAAAACCCAACACAAAACCAAAAAGGAGAGGCAAGTCTTTAGGCATGATTGAAGCTTAGCTAATAACATAAACAGTTCCATCTATGAAGGGAAGTCAGTTCTTTGGGCTTGAGAAAATAAGCAGAAACTTCTAAACTCTGCTGTCGTTCCAATTTGAGAAAGTCTGCCATCCTTCACAGCCTGAATTAGGCACATGCCTCTGGGAAGGCAGTCAAAGGAATCAATATAAATAATGAGCATAGTGAATAATTTTCTTTGGTAACTATGAAATTCATACATTGACTCATGTCTTCAGTCTGGTAGAGACCTTTAAGTGTAAACAAATTCAATTCAGAGTGGCTAGACAGGAGTTTTGGAAGTAACTAACAGTATTTTTACCACTCTATGTGAAAGTTGCTGTTTTTTTTCTTTAACAGCTTCAATTGATTTAGATGCTATCAAGGGACGTATAGCAATCACTATTAATTTATAAGATCATTATTTTAGTACATATTTCTCTGTAGGTCTTTCTGTTTCATATGAAAATGATCCAACTGGAATACTCTGTCACAGTTTTATTTTTCACATTGAAATAATTCTTACCAATTGACTGCACTTCTATACTGGCATAAGAACGTTAAAACTGGTCCTGGCTTGATAGTATGTCTATTATAATACAAACAAATATGTATGCTGTTCCGTATGGAAATATGCAAAAAAAGATAGTGTTATAAAATCTGCTATAGCTGAAAGAGTTTTCAGGAATGGATAGAAAACAAGTTATCAGGCACGATGTAGCAGGCATGATTCATCATCTATTTAACAATGGTCATGGTAAAAAAGACCGCAAATCTACTAGGATCACTTTAAATGCAACTCATTTTCTCAGTTCTTCATCTTGAAATAGCCCACAGACCCCATCCAAAAGAAAGTTGAAAAAAAAATACAATTAAATTACCTCTCTTCTCATCTCTTTCTGCAACGAGGAAGAAAGGAGAGTACCTGTGACATTCTGAAGATGGTGGCTGGGGTACCATTGAATGGACGTCAAGCATGTGGGCAGCCTTTTCCTAAAGATCTTGACATTGTTCTTATGGGCTGAATTTCAGTGAATTTGTTTGCTCTTGTGATTTGTGAACTTACACATCGCCAGTCCTGAAATAACTGGGAACACTGTACTTGGAAATTTGAACTGAATCTGACATTTTTAGTCAAAATTATGGCTGCTAGATGACAATATCTGAAAGTGTTCCTTACAAAAAGCAGACTTCCTTGGCATACCTCCAGCTGCCTTCAAAATTGGAATTTCTGATCAGATCAGCAGAATCCATGAGTATCTTGCTGTGACCAAAGAAGCAAGAACTAAAACCTGAAAACAAGCATCCCAAGTCTTTCTCTGTTGACGTGGTTTGGGCCAGTCATAGGGAAAGCATTTGAAGCCTTGAGGAAGTTCTGGCTTACCACATAGCTGATGAAAAGTAATGAGACCATCTGGCCTTCATAACAACTGAAATCATCTATGCCAGCTTCAGAGAAGACGGCATTCCATCATTCCTAAGCGTGCCTAGCTAATTTTGGAGAAGTGTACATTCCATGCCAATGCCCTCATAAATTGTACTTATGCTTTTTCCTATCTCATCTCATCTCATCTCATCTCATCTCATCTCATCTCATCTCATCTCATCTCATCTCATCTCATCTCATCTCATCTCATCTCATCTCATCTCATGTTCTGTGTCTTTGTTTTAGCAAGATTGCAGAGCAGTTAATGGCAACTCGTTCTCTGTAGTATCGTGATTCTCTTAGAACATGTATACCATGAGGTGAAAGAAATGACGTAAGCTCCAGGTGAAACAGCAAACGTTCAATTTCTTGTTAATGTCTCTTCGGCCTTTGACAGTGTATGTACAGCCTGTGCAAGGTAGAAACATAACGTACATTCACTCTTCTAGGAGGTGTAACAAAGCATTTCAAAGGCTATGCCCTTTAATTCACCTGGATATCTTTATTCCTCTTTACTATCCAGGACCTTCGAGAACAGTTGAACTCTACAGAAATGATGCTGTACAATTAAAACTTGCAGTGGGACTTAAATGCAATGCACTTTCCTTAAAATATTATTTACTAATGCTAATATGTTTGAATTTTAATTATTTCAAAGTATGGAATTCCAGACTAGATTATTCCATTTGTTGCAATGGTGCATGCCTTGTCTAACTTCACTGAGATGGGTAAAAGTACTTTGGAATTCTTCAGTCAATCCAGTCTGCAAATAGGACTAGCTGCTGAGGCAAATGCAGCAGTTATTTTTATCTGCTTCCTGATATTTATATTTGTTGTTGCTGTTGTTGTGGGTTTTTTGGTTGGTTTTATTTTTTGGGAGGGGGAGGGGTGTGGGTGAGGTCCCAACAATGTTTAGTTTGCTCACCAGAAACTGGAAGAGGCTTTTTTTCCTGTCACCGTAGAGGAACACATTAAAAACACATTTTAAGAAAAAGGAAGAAGGTTGCTGTGGAAGACTTTAATGCAAGAGATTTTTGGTTTTGCAAACAAACCCCTGCTTAAACAATTTTTAGGCACTTCTCAAGGCCTGGCATGGTCAGTGTCCATGCTGGATGATTAATCTCAAGATTGTAATTCTTTGATAAACATATGTCAGTTTCCTGCGTGGAGAATGGAAATAACTTAGCCTTATCAAATAGCAGCTAGTCTTCATTTTGCATAGTCATGATTTTCATGTTGATGTGGTGTTTTTCAAACCTGAGTTATTGTTTTGTTTTGAGCATTCCTACTTGCAAATTTTTCTGCTTCATGATTAATTCCTATTGCTCTTAAGATTCTGTACTAGACTTTGTGATCTTAATTTCCTCAAAGACTCTTGTTAAGTATGTATTAGGGTTGGACATATTTTATTATGTCTTATATAGGCACCTTTATATGCGCAAGCTTACAAGCCATTGTTACTCATGCAGTTAGACTTGCTGAAGTCAAGGAGAACATTTATCTGAATAGAGGCATGCAAAGTGAACTCCCAAAAATCCCAAGGTATGAAATTTAATCTTGTTAGCACAAATCTGGTTTGGGACTGTGTGAGGGAACCTGCATGCATCTGTTTAATCCCTGGAGTTTTTACATCATTTCTCTGAATTAAGTTAATATGATCCACACTTTTCCCCTCCCCCCGTTTCTTTTGGATCATGGGAGAGTTTAAGATTTTACTTGTGATACATTTAAAAAAACAAGCAGCAAGTTTTCTGAAAGAAGTACATTGTACAGTATACTTAAGAACATAAATAATAACAATAAAAAAAAGAAAATAAACAAAATGATACAAACAAATCTATCCAGGTATCAAAAAGTTAAACAAACCTATTCAAGTATCATTATTAGAACAACATGATAACTTAGTCTCATCAAGAAACTGATGATTTTGAAAAAGTGAGAACAAATCAGGCAGGCTGGGAACCTGATAGGACACACCATCCCTTTCTTTCTTTGTCTTCCTGATTGTTACATCTCATTAAGAATTATTTTTAATACCAAGAAGTTTCAGAGTTTTAGCTGTGCAGTCTGTTGACGTCAGAATTACTCTAACAATGTATGCTTAGTTGTTGTTTGTGCGTGTATTCAATCCTAGATTGCAAGGCTACAAAATTCCTTTTGTAAGGAAGCAGTTGAGATGCCTCCCAACGTGTACTAGTGGCACCTCACACACACACTGCTGCCTAGGGAACCTCCCTGCCCCTTTTCCTTCCCACTGATCTGGCTGAGGCTAGGAAACAAACTGAATTCTCCCTATAAGGGGCAACAGAGGAGGAGAGCTGTGAGATTAGATCTCCACAGGCCCACTTGCACTGCCCCCAGTACTTGCCCCCTCCCTTTGGAGTTTCTCTGGCCTCAGGATTGTGATTTTGAAGGCTGCTCTGGGTAGTGGCGTAATGTGAATTAATTTCTACCCCTAGCTTTCCCTTTGTAGCATGTTCATCAAGCTAAAAGTGATGAATAATTTAAGTTCTTCTTAGAGTCCATCTTTAAAATCACCTCTCCCTGAGGGGTTCCTTCAAGAAAGAGATCATAGGGAATTATACGTAATAGGGCAAAGCTAGATTTTCACTCATTACTTGCAACTTAGAAGTAAAAGCACAAATAATGACATTCTGTTCAATAGCTTGGAATGCTTTTGACACCTTTATTTCAAGCAGGGCTGCAGAAAAAGTAAAGCACCATGCAAATAATTCAACACTATGAATTTGTAACAAAATTCAGAATAATATCTTATTCTTTACAGGCTTCCTTTTAAAAGTTTTTTTAGGACTCAGTTTTGTGAATTTTAAAAGACATTTAAATGCACAGGCAAACATTTGTTTTAATAAATAAAAATAAAATAAATGGTAAATGGTATCAATGATAAATAACAATGGTAATGTACTGGCAAACAGATGAATACTAAATTATATAGAGACAAGAATTTGCCATTCAAAGGTATTCAGAATTTTTAAAATTAATCACAGAATCATAGAAAGGGTAAAGTCAGAAGGGACCGCAGTGGGTCATCTGTTCCAATCTCCCTGCTTAAGCAAGGTCATCCCAGAGGACATGGCACAGAAATGTGTCCAGGACATTCTTGAATATTTCCAGTGAGGGAGATCCACAACCTCTCTGGGCAGTCTGTTCTAGCACTCAGTCACCTACACAGTAAAGNTTAATAAATAAAAATAAAATAAATGGTAAATGGTATCAATGATAAATAACAATGGTAATGTACTGGCAAACAGATGAATACTAAATTATATAGAGACAAGAATTTGCCATTCAAAGGTATTCAGAATTTTTAAAATTAATCACAGAATCATAGAAAGGGTAAAGTCAGAAGGGACCGCAGTGGGTCATCTGTTCCAATCTCCCTGCTTAAGCAAGGTCATCCCAGAGGACATGGCACAGAAATGTGTCCAGGACATTCTTGAATATTTCCAGTGAGGGAGATCCACAACCTCTCTGGGCAGTCTGTTCTAGCACTCAGTCACCTACACAGTAAAGAAGTTCTTCCTCGTGTTCAGGTGCAATTTCTTATGCCTCAGTCTCTACCTGTTGCCTCTTGTCCTTTTGCTTGGTACCATCAAGAAGAGCCTGACTCCATCCTCTTGACATCCTCCCTTCAGGTACTTAGAGACGTTAATGAAGTCCCCTTTCAGTTGTCTCTTTTCAAGGCTGAACAGGCCCAGTCCACTCAGCCTGTCCTCGTAAGACAGGTGCTGCAGTCCCTTGTTCATCTTCACTGCTCTCCACTGAACCTCTTCCAGGAGCTCCATGTCACTCTTGTTCTGAGGAGCCCAGAACTGGACACAGCACTCCAAATGTGGCCTCACCAGGGCTGAGTAGAGGGGCAGGATCACCTCCCTGGACCTGCTGGCAGTGCTCTTCCTAATGCACCCAAGGATACCATTGGCCTTCTTGGCCACAAGGGCTCACTTCTGGCTCATGGACAGCTTGTTGTCCCCCAGGATCCACAGGTCCTTCTCTGCAGAGTGGCTTTCCAGCAGTTTGGCTCCCAGCCTGTACTGGTGCAGGGGGTTATTCTTCCCCAGGTGCAGGCCCCTGCAATTAGTTTTATTGAATTTTAGAGAAAGAAGACATTTTACCAGTAAGTGTTCTGTCCCTGAGAATCCAAATTGAAGCAATCTATCTCTTCACATTGTAATACAGGTCTGAATTAAAAATTATGCAGTCTTTAAAATAGAATTTGGTCTGCTTCAGCCTCCCATTTATCAGCTTATTTGTGATCACATACTTTTTCTATGTATGGTCATCCCAAAATTGTATACACAGAATAGTTTTAGAAGTCTGTGTGCTCATCTTTCAATTTATGTATCTACTTCATTTATTGAATAATATGCTATGATACTGGGAGTGCCTGGTTTTGTAGATCTGTGGCAACTTGAGGCTTGGCCCTTTATATTATCTGTAAGAGGCCACACACTGAAAACCCACTGTTGTATAAGTATGACAATATAGAAAACCATTGAATGTTTTTTTACTGTCTGTTTTTTTAGGGGCCGAGTATATACATGTAGCTACAGCCCTTTTTCCTGGGGTCAGTTATTGGATAGTCTTTAGTGACTCCAAGAAATGGTTAATGTATTTTAAGATGAGTTTTAAATATCACTGTTATGAAAGGCTTACTAATACATTTATCACTACATTATTTTATGGGGAACTGTGCATACAGAGGTTATTTGAGCAGTGTAAAATTTTCATGGATAATCCATGTATTCATTTTGAAGAGAAGATGCTTTCAGACACACTTCTAAGGCATGAAGCATGTCAAAACCAACTTCAATTATTTGCTGAGTACCCAGAATCAGTGTTTAGAAGTGTGGGTTTTTTACTCTCTTATCGGTTGTATGGTCTTGCAGTCCTTGACTGGGTAAAAATATCAGTTAAGCAGAAAGATGCACAAACTTCAGGATATCATCAAAACCTGGAGACAGCCAAACATGTTCAAACAAGAAGAGTTGCACTATGGGCAAAATTCAAATGCTACATCAGCTGTAACCCTCTTAAGGCCGATAAATGTAATTTAAAAGTGAATTAGTATCTGACACTTTGGGGAGTTGTCCTCTCATTATGTTCCTGTGCAGTGGGACCATTTATGGCTGTTCTCATGTACTAATACTTGGTATTTGAAGAAATAGCTTTTATATTTTTATGAGTATTTACTAGATGTTCTTTTCCACGTTACTTTCAGATTCATACCTGATCTTAAATTGGGAAGCCACCCTAGGTGATTTTTTTAAACTGAGTTGCAATACATCTGCAAATGTTGCTTTTTCACATTCTCAGCCAGGGCACAGATTATTCCTGTCACCATATCTTTTGACAGAAAAGGAATAGTAAATCAGCCACTTGCTCATGTTGTGAGAAAAGAACACTTGTAGCATTTTCCTTGTCACTGAAAGAAATAAATTCTCTCTTGTTTCATGAGATTGGACTGCTTTTGCAACTTTAAAGTTTACTAAATAAAATGTCTCTGGAGTTTTTCAGAGCAAGACAGTGATTTTGCTGGGATTTGAAAGGGTGTGGTCACTTGTTCAACTTTCACAAGAAAAGGTTCACGTGCCTTTGTCCCGTAAGTCAGAAAAAGTTCTCTCCAAACACTGCAGTGGCTTTGCCAGATGAAGTCTTCATTGACCAACACTGCTAAACAGGCAACACTTGGGAATGAAGCTCATCTGCATAAAAAGTCAGAAGTCCATTCCATTTACTTATTTCAGAAAGGCCTTTTCTCTTTGATGATCTTTTGGTTCCATTCTTGAATGTCTTTTTTTTTCTTTTTTTTCCCAGCAGTGTTGCTTCCCTGTGGTTTCTCTGCTGAGTTTCTTTTCCACTTTATTTCAAGCTCGTAGTCTGCAGATTGATGGTCCATGATGAAATGTCTTTGTGGCTATGAATCGTCTAATGCCCCAGCTTTTCTTTCACGAAAAAAAAAAAAAAAAAAAAAAGGGAAAGAAAAAGAGAAAGTAGCTAGTTGTATTACAAGCTATAGTTTCATTCTATATTTTGCAAAGGCATTTTGATTTCTAAGAATACAGCCAGGCAGTGCACTACATGCAAGCTGAAAAGTTTAAGAGTGAGTGGAGTTCTGTAAAATGACCCATGAGATCAATACCACCTGCTACCTGCTTTGCTGCTCTGTGTGTATTAGTGCATGTGACAGTGTTATGGCTGGTCTGATTCTGTGACATTTTCCTGATTTTGGTCTCGTCTCCCGAGACTGTTGGGTTTTGCTCCTTGCCCCCTCTCTTCTCCATACATTGCCTAAACAACGATTGTTGCATTTCTTATATACAGCTCTAGTGTACACGAACTATTAGCTTTTTCTTGTTTAGAACAATGATGGCCATTCTTGCTCTGAAATGACATCTCAGCACGCTTCTTCTCTGCTCTTTTCAGTCTGTTTGAAATATTTTGTGTGTCTTGCATGAAGTCAGAAACAATTCTTTTGATATTTGACCCCACAGATTACTGACAGCCCAGTTCTGCTTTACTTTCTGATGCTGTGTAACCCTACACTGCTCAAAAAAATTCTATTTCAAATAACATGATCCAGGAATTTAGCACGAATCCTGCAACTCATAGCCATGCTAAGTAGTATTCTGTTTCACAAGTGGTCCCTTTGAAGTTGGTTGAGTTACACATGCTTACATCATGTCTGAACTTGGTCCACCGTGTTTACAACATGCGTATTTGATATTGCACAGTGGGTGTACGTAACTTAAAAAATAATAAAACTTTTATTACTTTGAGTAGTGTGCACATTAAAGAACAGATTTTCATTTGCATCGAGGCTCCTTGAGTTCCTTTGGCTATGCAAAAGGCCTTAAAACTAGTATAAACTCCATTAAAGACTAGTTGAAAAATCCCTTTTCACAGCCAACGCTGTGTGAAATGGTGCTGCATGTAAACCAAAATGGAGCCTTTCCCAAAAGAGATTTTTCAATTTCAAGGGAATATTTTCACTTTTTTTGTTCTATTTTCCTGTAATAAAAATGTAATAGAATTAATCACTGCAACTTTTTTTTTTTTTGCTTATTTTTAACGTGCCATCTTGTAGTCATCTTTCTATGATTAGCTATTGACCTTTTTCAATCCCGTGAGTTTCAAATCAAATGTTAGCACTTCTTCTATTTACCTGCAAGCAATGTTCATATAAACAGTAAAAAGGCTGCCTATTTCTTGAATTACCTCAAAGAAGCAAAACCAAAAAGGATTAATCTAAGAACATAATATGTCAATTGGATTTTTTTTTTTTTAATTTGGTTTTTTATTTCTGGTTCTCAGCTTGGGGAAAGAAGGAAATGCATAAGAACATATTTTTGAAGAATATTGAGGTGGACTTTTATGTCTACAACTTCTCAAATTGATGCTTTGTTTTTAAGCTCCAGTTCTGGTCCATATGCATAAAATAAGCATTTAAGTGGCTATAAAAATAATCTACTGAAGCTTAAGGAATCTAGATAGTCTGAGTTGATGGGCCAAGGCTCAACAAGGTGAGGAGCCAGGTCCTGCACTTGGGTCACAACAACCTCATGTAGAACTACAGACTGGGAGAAGAGTGGTTGGAAAGCTGCCTGGTGCAAAAGGACCTGGTGGTGCTCATTGACAGCAGCTGAACATGAGCCCAGGTGGCCAAGAAGGCCAATGGCATCCTGGCCTGTATCAGGAATAGTGTGGCCAGCAGGACCAGGAAAGTGATTGTTACCTGTACTCAGCACTGGTGGGGCTGCACCTCAAATCCTGTGTTCAGCCTTGGGCCCCTCATTGCAAGAAAGACATTGAGGTGCTGGAAAAAGTCCAGAGAAGGACAACGGAGCTGGAGAAAGGTCTGAAGCGCAAGTGTGATGAGGAGTGGCTGAGGGAGCTGGGGGTGTTTAGCCTGGAGCAAGGGAAACTGAAGGGGGACCTTATGGAGCTCTACAACTGCCTGAAAGGAGGTTGTAGCAAGGTGGGGGTTGACCTCTTCTCCCAGGTAACAAGTACCTGAGAGGAAATGGTCTTAAATTGGACCGGGAAAGATTTGAATTGAATATTAGGAATAATTTCTTCCCTGAATGGGTGTCCACTGAAATAGGCTTCCCAGAGAAGTAGTGGAAACACTGTCCCTGGAAGTGTTCAAAAAACCTGTGGATGTGGTACTTGGGGGTGTGATTTCATGGCGAACCTGGTGGTGCAGGGATCATGATTGGCCTCAGTAATCTTAGAGGTCTTTTCAAACCTTAACAATTCTATGATTCAGCGTTTGCAGAAAACCCCCCAATAAACAGCTACACATAGTGTAAGTGTATTAGCTGTCACCTGGTAAAGAGGTATTGCCTCTTGAAGATGACATGGTATTTGAAACACTAGACAAGAACTTGTGGTATCTGGATCCATTTCTTGACTGCAGCACATTCAGTATTTGACTCCTGGTAATTAATTTAGTCTCTATTCTCCTCTCTATTGGTCTGTCAGCCTGCTTGTCCACTTGTCTGTTTATTCTTCTGCCTTGTAGAGGTGGTGAAAGGGTAATGCCACTCACGCTTTGCGTAAAAGATTCTACTTAATACCTGTAAGGAGCTGCTAGAGCAGGAAAAAATACTTTCTGCTATTGTCAGTCTTCCCTGACATTTCATGTTATTCTCCCCACCAGAGAAAAGCAAAATGGCTTTTGCAAATCTTAGGGAAGAACCCCTGCATGTGAAACCAGTGTATATCTGCACAACTACATTTGAAGACATTTTACTAGGGAGATTTCCTGCCTTGACATAGAATATTTTGTTTATGTTGTATAGAATGTTTATCCATACACAGCTAGTTTACAGCTTTCCTATATGGTTCCTGAATGCATCCTTCTCATCTTCCTTTTTCTTTTTTATCTGGGAAAATAAGCAGTGTATTGGAAATTTTTCTTTATGTGCTGTAGGCTACACTTAAACATTGAAGTCTCAGTAATTTATGTTTTTAATGGATAGGGGTTTTTCCTTTTGGGTCGTTTTCACAGAGCAACTTAGGTTGTCCAAACATATTCTGAAATACGTTGGGGGATTATGGTTTCAACACATGCATGCCTAGGGCCAAAGTATGAGTAACATGAAATTTTTGTTCCATTCCATGAACAAACCACTGTTTTGTGGTGTAATACAAAACATATCTAAGCAGTTTAGATCACTATCAGGCATTATAACGTTAGGTTTTCAATTTCTGCGACTACCCAAAGCTCATTAGAAACTCATTTTGTAGCTCTAGGGAAGTAAGAATAAAAAGCAGTGAAAAATAGTACATTGTATTCTGTTCTAATTATACTCTATTTACTGTACTTACTAATATGTATCAAGTGTATAATTTTATAGTTGCAGAGACCAACTTCCAAAACTTGTGAAGTCCAGGATTGTTCATAAAACTGTTGTGCATGCAGCTTAACTGTGCAACTTTGATTGGAAAAACTAGCTTTTTGTGCATGCAGGCAGACTGTTGATTGCTAGTGCCTTCATGGAATACGAATGTCCTTGAAGTAGAGTGCTCTCCAGTTCCTCCTCTTCACCTGTTCTTAGGCCCACAAGAAAGCTGGTGGTTGCCAGGCCCAGAGGGATCATCAAGAGGAGACAGATCATCAAGAGGAGACATCTGATAAATCAGAAAGCATTTGCAAATATAAGAAATCAGATTCTGGGTGTGGATTTTCACTATTCAATGCTATATTCTGACTGATGGGGTGAGTGTCTTTGTAAAAATCACATCAGTGCTCTCCTTAGAAATGCAGACAGAGGTTTCATGTCTCTATCAGACTAAGCTTGTGCATGTAGGAGAAATCTGACGTGTTGGCATACGGTGTTAAAGTATGACAATGCAATAGTAGAGCAAGGAAGGGAGGCAGGACATCCCCTTTGTAAGGGACAGTATTTTTAATTGCTTCTTCTTGTATTGTCAAGTTTTTCTTTTAAACTACAGCTCTGTGCCCCCTCTGGCATATTAGTCTCAGCTTTTAATGAAAGGATAAATGCAGAATATGGCATAGACAAGTACTAAAGATTCCCCAGTTAAGGGCAGAGAGAAGGAAAATAAATCCGTAAGCCAATAGAAAAACTCAGGGTTTTGGGCAACCTAGTTAAAACCCAAGTATAATCTTCATGTTTCCACTCTGTTGTCCCTCACAGGGAGTGACTTTTTGTAATAAAAGGATAAGATGCATAGACACAACCAAAAAAGAGTGTTTACATTTTTTTTAAATGTAAAAGGAACCATTCCCCCTATAGTTAAAAGCTTATCCATATGTGCATTAGTGGATTAGAAGCGCACTTCACAGGTGGTGTAAGACACAGGTCTGAAGTACACTCAAGACATACCCTGAATCCTAGTGAGGCACACTCAGTCATGGCTTATATTATAAGAGCATATTTAACAACATTCCAGGTTATATAGCACTTAGTTTAAAATAAGATATGTAAGCTTGTTGTTCTAACAGAACGTGTGTTTTAAAAGAAAAGCTGTGCATGAAAATGTTCCCTAAAATTCAGATAGCAGAATCCTTTCTTTATGCTCTCAGTGTAACATATTATAGCAGTAAAAGGAAAGCACCATGCTGTAGAGTGAAAACAATATGCCTGCTACACGAAATCAGTTCTTGTTTATTAGTCTGTCTTCTTGCCTATTTCAGTGCCCATACACCCACATACAGTGAGAAGATGTCTCTGAAATAAACCACAGATATTTCTCCCCAGATTAAGGTCACTTTCACTTCTAGGCTCTCTTCTTATTTATTTTAATCAATGAGTGAAAGTTCTGTTTTTCTTCATCTTTAGCCTTCTCTCAGGCTTGCTGTTATGCACCTTGTTATAAATTCCTTGGCTTCCAATCAGGGTTTTATGGGCATGGAGGACTGTATTTAAAAATAAAGATTCTGAACACCCATATGTTTTGAGGTACAATTCCTTTCCTCAGAGGGTATGTAAAACATAAAACAAAAAAGCCTATTTTATTATGGAAATCTGAAAACAATCAGTGAGCCTCTTGTTCAAAGTAACACCAGGTTTGCTTTAATTTTCAACAAATTCAATATTGTTTAAAGTGCCGTTTATATGCCCATGTTGAATTATAATAGTTAGTAGTAATTTATTGGGGATATTATTCCAGGAATTTTTCTATCTTCTGCCTTTGACCCTAGGGATGTGATAGTGGGATACAAAGAATGTATGGTGTAGTATGACACAATATATAGTGCAGGAGAAGGAGCATTACAGCAGAAAGCTTGTTTAGAAAAGACACACTGATCGTGTTATTTCATGTTCAAAAAAAAACAATCACTTCCATCATGTTTATACACCATGAGGCTACCATCCACTATTGATTTTTTCGCTTTTTTTCTGCTATTAAACTGTCTTCACAGCCAATGCATTTTCTTCCATGATTCTAGAAGAGAGTCATTGTAGCACAAAAGTTAAGCAATGTTTGTCCCAATTCAAAGCTAGTGGTAACAAATAGAAAGTGTCCGCTGTGGGATTTGGATGAAGAAAAGAATATTGTTTTTCTGTTAGTTTTTCTGTATAAGCTAAAGGTTTTGTGACAGGATTTGGGATTTTCTTCATGTTATTTGAATCTTGAGCTCTTTTAATCTTTTCAAGCAGAGCCTTGTCATTATTTTCTTGTGAACTTTTTGTTTAAATACTGCAAGATACTGTTCATGTTTTCACAGAAACAGAATCCACCAATAGCAATATCTAAGACTAATAGTGTAAAAAGATTTTATTGGGCTGTATTTTTTTGTCTTGTGGGTTTTTTTTTTTAATTTGTACTTGCCTCTTGTTGTATGAGCTCTGATGTAGAACTGCGGCGTAACTCTTATTTACAAACCCATCTGTGCGCTTTATGTCTGGCATCAGGACTTTGCCCCATGTCTTTGTAGTAAGTCTCAAGGGACCATTTGAATGAAGAAGTAATGCATCTTCCTTTGCCAGCCTTCATCATGTGACTGGGGTAGAGGCTGTTCAATTCTGTGAAGGAAATCTCACCCTTTGAGTTCATCTTGGTCTTTATGTAAGGGAGACTGACCAGCCAGAGCTATTTTTGCTCTTGTTTGGGCGATTTCTTTGCTCCTGGTGATAGATTGTATTGATATTTGATGAACATGTTACCAAACACAAGAGGGTTATTTGAGATCTGAGAAATATTTTAAAACCACTGAAAGTAACAAATTGTAAGATTTATACTAAAATGTCCCTTAGACTCATGCAGTGGTTCAGGGGATAATATATAGTGTTGCTGGCTCTTATTCCCTTTCTACAAAGCACTGTTGTAGAAAAGGCCACAAGCCCTGGGAGATAAGAGTCCATTTTCCGTGGCCTCACAAAAATTTGATTATCCAATTTCTCTTTTGTCTCTCCTCAACTAGGAGACCCTTTGCCTAACCTTTGTCTTTGTGCATGTAAGACTTGCCATTTTTACTTGCCAGAAACATTAGTGCCAGTGCAGCTGATTTAGCAGTGTCACTCCTGCTTGGCCACCCAAAAAAGCAGTGAGTTGGCTGTCAGCCCACAGTCAGGTGTGCTCTGCTTGTGGATGTGCTCTTCTTATACTGCTGCCATCTTTTCCAGTAACACATCATCGCTCCTGCACTGTTTTGATGATATAGCATGTTTACAGATTGCTGGAGCAGCAGCACTCTTTGACAATGTGTTACTGCAATACGTCATGAGATACAGCTATTCTCAGTGGGTTTTGCTGCAACGGTGCTTTCATCTCAAGCAGTACAGCTGATGTCAGGATTGCCTTCGGAAAATGTTGGGCTGTAAAATAAAATAAATAAAACTCTACCTTTTAGATTGACCCATAAATGATAGAAGTGTGAAGGTGCAATGCCTGAGTCACAGAGGACTTTGCAGCAACTCTGTCTTTAATGGGATTTTTCGTGCAGCGCTCTCATATCCTTCAGGATCCCTGAGCAACCGTAATTTGTGTTGTTTCTTGTGTTACAGTATAACTAAAAAATCACTGTTTAGTGAGAAGTATTCTTGTTTTGTTTTAAGCATTAGGTGGCTTTTAAGTTGTGGGCAGAAGCAGGCATGAAAACAAAGGGCGTCTGAGCTCCGAAGACAGGGAGCATAGTGGCAAAGAATGGCACTTTGGCACGGCACATGGTGGTACAGGATAACACTTTATGTAACAGGATACAGACCACACGGCAGGCAATTGGCACCGCAGGAGAGCACTTTATGTAACAGGAGAGATAATCAGCATGTGGCTGGCATCACGGCTTAGTAACACACAATGAGATGGGGAACAATTGCATTCTCTCTCTCTCTCTCTCTCTGAGAGGTTACTGAGGGGAAATCCCTTCTTCCCACTCTGAATAGGCATGTGATATTAGATATATTTACTGGGGGAAGACAGGGATCCAATTCAATTGTGCTAAGCTTTTTATTTGTCTTAATTTATTTTTTAAAAACCTGCCCTTTGCTTACTTGCTACTGTTGGGGGGACAGACTAAACATTTCAAAGCTTTTCTAAGAAAAAGTGTAACTTTTTAATGACTGCAGTGGCCAGTAATTTTTGGCAACACTATTGTGCTACCAAGAGGAAATTTTAATAAAACAGTCCAGTGCTTCAGAAGCTCCTGAAGTAGTAGCAATTTGAAGGAAATATGAGGATATATTTCTTTCACTGCTTCTCTTTTTAAACCTTTAAAAGAAAACCACAGTGCCCCTTTGGTGCCTCTTAAGTGGACACAACTGTTGATTTTAAAGAAAGACGAGCTGGTCTTTATGGTTAAGCATTTCAGTTGAACACCCTCTTTTAAAAAGCTAAGTAGTTTAAGGTTTTGTTTAAGGTTGCTCACTCAAATCCAGAGGGACTGGAAAAGGTTGGCTGTGGAAAGCCAATTTCCCCACACCGAAGTTTCTTTGGTAGGACTCCAGGAAGGCTTTGGGGCATCCTGATTTCTGTCTACTCTTTGGCTTATAGTATTTCCTCCTTGCCTAGTGAATAGATGAACTATTTTCCCTTGCTTATGAAGAAATGGCCTGATGTATATTTTGCAATAGTCTTTATGCTGGTGTAAATTCATGTATGCCAGTGTCAGGGAGAGCAGAGCGAGTTACAGTGAAATATCCATAATTTCTTAGTACACCAATAATCTGTTGTATTGGATATCATGTTCTGATGGAGTCTCATAATTCAGTGCTCCAAAACCTTTCAGATTAAGTTGCACTCTGTGTAGTATCATAGATTGCAGGGGTAGGTAGGTAGGTAGAAACAGGGAATAATTTGTAACTATCTCTGATAGTTTGATGGCCATCACTTGATTACCTTCTGGAACACGATTTATAGGCCTCATTTCCAAAATCCAGAGCCTGCGCATATGTAGTTTTACATAGGCAGATACTTACACATGTGCATTTCTACATTTACTAACTGAGCATAATGTTGAGTGATTCTTGCAATTAAAGCATTAAGAGTATTGGTTAAAATATGTAATTATGTAGTGCAATACCTCAGTCATTCACAGAATTGCAGAATCACAGAATGGCTAAGGTTGGAAGCGGCCACAGGAGGTCTTGTAGTCCAACCTCCCTGCTCAAGCAAGCATCTAATGCTGATCCTAGTGAAAGAAATGTGTGAATTTCTACTTGCAGCACTGTTCTTACTATTCACTGTAAGTGTATGTAAGAAAGTATTATAGTCAAAATTTAAATCAATAGAAGTTACTCATGTAAGTATCTATTACATGCATGTAACAATATTAATATACACATGCAGCTGAACATGTACATGTGCTTAGAGATCGGTATCTATAGCTCATTTTGGGTAGAATGCAACTTCAAATCAAAGTGAAGACTACTGTTCACTTAAATAAAATGTAGATTGTACTCTAGGACTGAAATCCTTTCTTTTCCCCTTCCTTGCAATCTTTTTTTTTGAGCCTTTATGCCCACAAATGTCCTCCAAACACAGTATGTATACATACATACAATTTACCACACACAATTGACATGTTCATTTGTTCATTCCAAAGTTCTTAGTCAAAAAGTACCCTCCATATGAGTAGGCTTATTACCTTTTAAAGGCTACATCAGTGAAAAAAAAAAAATCAACCCTTATTCTCAATGATGTATATTGAGTTGATAGTTCTTAAAAGCTTGCCAGTAAAATTTTTTTCTATTCATAATGAGGTCTGGTTTAGCCTCCCCAGAAATTGACCTACAGATTATGTCATTGCCCTAATAGATGAACTATCCTGCTTTTAAATCCAGCTATGTTTCTTGAAATATTCATCAGAGACAGAAAGAGTAGGGAAAATATATATTGTAAGTTTATTACACTTCAGTTACTTATGGCAATATCCCGTCTGTTCTTTTACTGAGAAGGGAAATTCCAGCTCCTACATTAGGCTTCTGTCAGAGGTCTGATTAGGAAGTGCTCAGATGGCTGGCCTTTGCTGGGTGGGTTACAGAATATTAGGACTATTACAGTAGAATGCGTATGAGCTAAGAATTTGTTCTGGTTTTTTTGCAAGGCACCCAGGATTCGCTTCTCCTTCAGTCCAGAACCTTTTAAATTAATAGATTTTTCAGTACAAAATAGCAGTAGACAAAAATATACAGTTCATTCACAGTTTTCAATAATGTAGCTCTTCCACCCCATATACCTTGCTTCCATCTTGCTCTTCCTTTCCTTATTTGTTTTCCTGATTTTTTAAAAACACATTTATATTTAGAACACATTTTCTTGGCTTTGTAGAGATCTTGATGAGAGTCAGCAAGTACTGCAAGTTACCATATTTATTTTTTAGCTCTGTTCTGCTTTAAATTAGTTTTTTTCCTAAATTTGGAAAAAATATTTTCAATTTCATTTCATATTTTCTGTCAATTTTAATGGTGCAATGTCTGTAGATTGAAATCACAATGAAGACAGGCAAAAAGGACCATATATGGGAAGAGTTTCCCAGTTTATGAAATAGACGTGTCCATGCACATTTTGCTTGGAATTCAGAGTGAGATTTATTTTAATTTCTATAGTTAAAACAAATGAAGTTGTTTGCAAATGTAAAAAAGGCAGCCTTCTGCAGGCCCTGGATTTTTCAAGGCAACTATTTAGGGTTATGTCTGAGAAAAATATTACAGTTTTTTACCTAGACTTAATAGATCAGCTAATGCATAGAAAGTTATCACTCTTGAAGTGTACAATAAGGGTGACCTTTTATCACCTTTAAAAAAAAAAACCAAAACCACTCCAAACCCCAAACCCTTGAGGTTTCAAGCAAAGTTGGGTTCCCTTTTACACAAGGGAAAAATGCCCACTAGATGTATAACTCCAAGGACCCTTGTGCTGATCCAGGAAGGAAAATATTCCAAGATGTAGGAGAGACAGTGAAGCTTTAAAGAAGAGTGATCAAGAGAGATTTTTCTTTAAAAACGTAGGGAATGTTGTCTTCAAGTTTGATGTGTTGAAGTGTACTTGAAAATTTTCCCAGTTGTTTAGCTGTGTAGGAGATTGTAACTTCATAAACACTACAAGCAAAACATTTTTACATGAAAAAGTATTATTTCAAGTTGCTAGCTTGTCCTACCTTTTATTTCCAGCTGTATCAATAGTATGGATCTTACCTGAAAATTTTGAAGAATTGCATTAAAGCAATTTATGAAAATTATTTTTATTATGTCATGTATCTACTAGTAAAGGCAGTAATTACTTTTTTTCTCTTAAAAAAACTATCAGAAAACAGGATCTAATGGCAAACGATGTCCTCTTGTATTGCTACTTAACAGCTAAGGATTTCACTCAACTCACATACCTTTTGTCCTCAGCTGCACGTCTGCAGTCCTCTTTATGGTGTATCTAAATGAGAGCACTGACTTTGTCAAGTTAATTTAAGATTCTGTTGATTGGAAGTTTCAGAATACACCTTTTATAGGCTGTTGTTAGAGTTCTACACTTTATTTTAAAGGGATGTACTTCCAAGTAAAGTGGTTAAGCTTAGGTATCAATGCCCTTGATGGAGGCTGTGACAAAAAGTTATGCTTAATAAACTTGTCTGTGAAAAACTAACAACAGTGAAATACAGTAAAAGCTAGTTTCTTACGAATTGATTTATTGTCAGTTGTAAGGGATGATTAGCATTAACCAAGAAAGTAGGTCTTTTGAACTGGAATTGTCAGCTCTTTGACTAATGAAGAGCCACATTTCTCATGTTGCAGTGGGGGGAACTTGTTATTTCTCTTTAGTCTGGGTGTAATTTTGTAGAAAAATCCTAAAATGCCATTGGCAGATAAAAATCCCTGAATAAAATTATTATTTGTTTTTCTTCTAACTTATGATAATGATTAAGGATTTAAGTGTGTAGAAACATGTTCACCCAACAGCTTAAGACAGAAAGAGCAAAACCACATTTCCTCTGCTTAGTCTGTTTGGTTTATGTCTTGGTTGGTGGAGAATATTGCATCTGACCAATGGCTGTTAAAACACTTTTCTTTTAACCTGAATTAATCTCTTCTGCAAAAACTTGATCAACCTGATTAATATTTACAGTAAGCACTTCAAAACTTGAAGTATGTATTTTTAAATTGGTTTTATTTTTCTGTCAAATAAATTAATGTATTAGTCAGAGTGACTAACTCCAAAAAAGTGTTCACAGTGTAAAAGACATGATGGGGCTTCTTTCCTTTATTGTAGGAACTCCAAAGCACAGCAAAAACGTTCATGCTATCCATGCTTCCATGATTTCCTGGTTTTAACTACTTTACTATAGCACTGAAAAAAAAAATTCCTTTTGTTTTTCTCAATATAAACTATTGCTTCAGCATCATGAGAATACTTTTATTTTCAGTGACTCTAAGAAATATGAAATATGTGCAAAGCATCTTAAATAGTACATGGAAGGCACTCATCCTTCTTAAATGATGTTCAGGCAAATCTTTTTATTAGAACAAACTTTACTTGTCCTTCCACAGCCAGTGTAACTTCTTTATTATGATAGAGGCTAGTTTGAGAAAAAAATGCTTGTGCTTAGGCCTGATCTTGTTTCTGGTGTTTCTCTGAGTTTTAGTTTTTTTGATAACCTAGTACTAATGAACATAGAGCTATGATTTTCGTTCTCTTTGTGTAAAATGGGATAATCCTACTTCCTTTTCCACTATTTATCCATTTTATCTACTGACATTGAGAGCTTTTTGAAGCAGTTATTTGTTTTATGCTTGTATTTTAACTGTACCAAGCTCAAATATACTCCTGGCAGAAACCACAAGGTACAGTGAAAATTGTCTAAAAAACAAGCAGCAGTATAGAGTCCACACAGTGGAATAGATTTGTATTTAACCTCATATGGTTTCCTGAGAAGATACTGGGTTACATCTGTAGAGAGCCCCAGATTTCCATCATATGAGGAAGAAGTTCCTGCCTGAGCTGACACTTGTAATGTTTGGATATTTCTTGGAGAAAAAATATAGCAGTCATAGAAAAAGAAAATTGTGCTTTATCCTTACAAATACATCCTGAAGACTGTGTTGTGGGTCTACTCCCCTGGTACTTACACTGCTGTGTCAATAATAATGCATTTTTATTGAATGACGATTGCCCTTCTTTTCCCCTGCCACATTTATTATGCAAGGTCAGGGACCAAGTTGCACAAATCCCTTTATAAAAAAACTTTGATTTTTCAAGCTTTTGAAATTTGGATACTGGTTGGGTGGAATTAGACAGATATGAAAGCTCTGCAAACATTTGCAGTGTTTTTTGCAGCAGGCTTAGCTAGGCAGAATCAGAAGTCCCACACCTGCAGAATTCCAAGGGCCCTGGATATTCGGTGCCCTTTGAACCTTATTTTCTGTTTTTTTTCCTGTAACTGTTTTAGTTCAATTGGATGTACAGCCACAATCTCTGGAAATGAACAGATGCTGCATGTATGACAATATGCTGCCAGAAATAGAAAAAAAACCACAACAAAGGGCAGCCTTCGATGTTGTATCTAGCTGCCTGCTGGGATTTTTTCACTGAGGCACTAGAGGAATTAACCAAATGCACTGCCAGCTTTACATGATCTGAAACAGGCTTTAAAATGGATCTTTTTGCATTCTTCTGTCTACTCTCCATGCACTCTTTCTTCTCCCTTTTTTTGGCATCCACTTCTATCAATGATGATGAAATAGCTAACTTCAGGTTTGTTGCTACTGTTTTTCAGGTGAAGCTAGAGGGAAAGAATCTCTTAAATGAAAAGCATTGGTTTCACTTGGCCTTGTAATGCTTGTGTTCATGGACAACCATACAAAGTGACTTGGCTAGCAGCAGTATTCATTCTAATAGTGAACATGAGATCAAGTTGTTAGTGCCACTATGGGTACAAGCGGAGAAGTGCAGTACATGTGTCATAAACGTCCAAATTAGTTTCACTGTTCTGCGTGTTAATGCAGGGTGTAGATAGGATCTGGGCCTAATTTCTCCTTCTGTTTTCTAGGGTTGGGAAGAAATAAATGGGCCCCACGTTTCTGAGAACAAGTTATTGTGAGCAGCTTTTCCTCAGCTGTGTGGAAAGGTGGAAGCCTTTCGCTCACCTTCTTGCAATTATCTAGTGACAGCTTAGAAACATGTCTGTAAGAGAGTCTGGATCATGAAGCCTGAAGAAGTAAATATCTTTTTTGTGTGTGAGGCAGTGAGAATTATGCCCTTCAAATCAGGGAACTGACATATCATGCAATATTTGAGTCTGGTGTCAAGTCACTTGCCCATCTCGAATATTAGGTTTGTTGTTTGTCTTTCAAGAGGACTCCATAATTCCTGGAATGCTTACAGAAATTATTCAGTAAGTGATTGAAGAACACTAAACTACCTGCATATAGTTACTAGACACTGAGCAGTAAAGGAGTCTATTCTCAAATTTTTGTTCAGGGTTTATTTGGTTCATTTACCATGCTAACGTAGGGAGCGATGGTGGTGAAACGGAACAGATAGAGAAAAAGCAGCCAAATATGAAATTAAAAGTTTTAAAAAAAAAATTGTCTGAGAATTCATATACAAGCTAACTATGTGCTACGAGATTGTGCTGTTTCTCCATGCAGAGGTTTTCCTCATGCAGTTGCCATTTTGAGATCCTCCTTGCGACAGAGCAGATCCTGAAGCACAACACAGTGAGCATCAGGCTAGTACTTACCAAGGACCTTCGTGGGTCATTGAAGTGACTGGGTCTTTGTATTAGAGAAGTTGATTGTATCCATCACTTGTTATAAGATGAAATTTTACATGTGCCGTGCCAAAAGTGAATGCAGCTATCTGAGAAAAAGAGGGTAGAAGTGTGGAAGTTGCAGTGAGTGAAGACTGGGTATTTGAAGGTCTGTACTCAATGTGTAACCTGTTTTTCACTTATAGCCCAAGGTTTTCTGCCTGGGCTAGAAACGATCGGTTTAGTTTATGTAGTTCTCTGTGTTCTCTGTAGAACCCACCGTCCTTCAGAGGACCCAGAGAACAAATGGTTTTGTTTTTTTTTAAATCTTACCAAATTTTTGCTTGGATATAATAATATATAAAATCTTCCTGAATTCCAGTGCTTTACTTTGAGCATGCATGAACAGCCCTTTTAAATTCCTGTTTTGAGTATTGTTACATAATAGCCCTTTTAGTTGCCCCTATATCTATTTAGGTTTTATGCAAGTTATATTGATACTGTCATGTAGGATGTGGTAAGAATAAATTGAGATTTTTTAAAATTGTTTTCTCTGTGTCTCTTAGGGTAGTGCAAAAAATATGATTTATATCAAACAAACCTGGGTAAAATTAAAGTTAATATTCTATTTTCATGAATGATCAGTGGGAGATTGTTTAGATATAAAGTAAAAGTGACTGGAAAATAGAGAAAGGAACCAAGGCATGGTTATGCTTTGAGATTTTTTATATGGGGAATTTGGGAGGGCAAGATTACAAGTTAAAAAGTGTTCCCTGTAGGCTTACAATAAAACCTGCACTGGTGTTTGTCACTTCAGAAGTAGTGGCAGAATCTTGGAACCCTGGGTAAGGCATGCTTGGTTCTAGCTTCTAGCCTGAAATCAGGTCATTTTCTGAAAGCTACATAAATTTGGAAGTATTGAGCTGGTGACCATTGCTGGTAATCTCCCATTAGCCATCTGCATAATAAACACATTTGTTTTCCTGTTTAAAGGATGAAAGATGGTTATTTGGATAGTTTTGAAGGCTGAGTACTTTGCTTTTGGCTGACAGAGATTTCTCTGTGTCATATCTGAAGCTTACGGGCAAGAGAAAGTAGTAAGTTAAGCTCTCCTTGCTGATATTTTGGGATGAAGAGAAGTTTTCAGATTTTAGGGCTGTCAAGCTAATGCTATAATGAGAACCAGCTTGAAACAGAGGGAATTGAGAATAAAATCATATGTTTCATTTTGCCAGCCTAACAATATTTGGGTTTTGTATTTTTCATTTTATTTTTATTTTTGAACAACTTAAGTCTAGTGGACATATGAGGCATGTACAGGTTGTTACAGCTGTCCTCCCTATTTTTTTTTTTTTTTTTTTTTTGTTCTCCTTAATATATTTCCAACAGAAAGAAGAAGAAATTTATACTTTGTGTACAGGCAAAAAATTATTCAAATGTCAGGGGGATCAGAAAATAGAGGAGTCTTTGTTCTTCACCTCTTGAGCTACAAGCTGCCCACCACTGCTAAAGATAAAGCTGGTACAGCAGATATGTAAGAACCCTGATGTATGTGGTAATGTCTATGTAGTTCACACTGTGAAGGTAGAAGAGATGCAAATGTTGGTGTAATGTGTAGCCTACGTTTCTTCTGAGGTGCATGCCTGCCATGCTAGAGCAGTGAGGACTTAATTTTGCTTTTAGTTTCCAGCTGCTTAGAGCATTGAAGGATTCTACATGCCTCTGTAAGGCTAGTTGTTAGAGTGCATGATGCACTGTTAATCCCTCAGATGGTTGGGTTCTGCAGAGTTATTTAGGAAAGATGGAGTAAAAGGGTAAAGTGCAGGAGATGTAAATATCAAAGGTATGTCAAATTTTAGTGTATACCTCTCCTTTAAACAAATAAACAATAGAACAGCTATTATCTGGAATAACCATGTACTAGCTCTCCCAGAAGCTTCTATTATTTCTAGGTGATCATGATTACAAGGCTTCTGAAAGATAAATGTTGACTTGCTCTGCTTAAAGCAAGTAATTCTGACTTTTTCTTTTTTCCCCCTAGTTTTGTATCCATTCTGTCCTTCTACTGAGTTAAAACTAATACTAATAAGAATTAAGCCAAGGTCTTTGCTGTGGTAGATTTGCTGGTACGTGTCTGGACTGTTCTATCATACTACTGGGAGGGAATATGCGTGACTAGTTCTGTAAATAGTGAAAAATATATTCAGCTTGCTTGGGCATTTCTGTGCAAGTCAGATGAAAGGAAATTATTGCTTTTGGATATGAATTTTTTGAGTTCTGCTCTTAGTGCTACATGCTATGTTGTCAGACAATGAACACAGGATTGTTTTGTGGCCAGAAGGAAAGGGAAATTGTCAGGGGTTTCTTCATGTGACTGTGTATTATAACTTCTGGAGCAATGATTATGGTACTTAGGAGATACTTAACATATAAGAAGTTGGTTTCATTTAATCACCAGTATGGTAAAAAAGGAATTTCTGAACTGGAAAAGTGCATCTGAACCAAGAAGGTACTTCTTGAACGTTATTATATCCCCTTCTGCCTGGTTTATACCTATCTTATCCTTCAATACCCCTTTCTCTTTTTTCACCATAAAAATGTCAAAGTGTTTTTAGGTTCATTTATATCATTTACTTTGATGAATAAACTTGTCAGCTTTCTCCATGTGCTCAGTACTCTTGGAGTGATATATTGTATTAGAGTTCTAAATAAATTCCCTTTTTATTCCTGTAGAGCTTTACGTATTTGCATTCCAACCTGTCCCGGAGAGCTTATTTCATTTTACCTTATCAGGCTTTTAAGGTATTTTAAATAAGATTGGTGCTGTATTACTGTGAGCCACGTCCTTGTTATTTACTTTTGGCTTACATGTATCAATTCCCTCAATCTGGAATTTTGCTTTATTTTACTTCTGAAGAACAAATTCTGATGATTCCTAGTAGGAGTGCAATGAATTCACCCCTTGTCATACTTGTCCTGTTGCTGTCAGAGGTCAGAATCTGGCCAAAATCCCATTTGAAAATGAGACTTTTATAAAATGGACTGAATGAGACAGTGGAAACACATATTCCATTTTCATATTAAAGTAATAGTATTAAGAAATTTCACATGGTGATTGTGAGGAGCATATACATATATGTATACATTAATATGCAGTCCTACTTTCCTTTGCTTGTACATTTGCCAAGCCTAACACATATTCAGCTCAATCACTTAGAATTGTTAATATGTATACAAACATAACTTCCTATGGTTGTTAGCCTCTTTGCCTCATGTGCTGAATATATTTGCTATTTTTATTTTATTTTTCCCTTCTGCTAATGCTCTGCATTCCATTCCTTCATCCATGTATTTTGGGTTTATGGTTAGGTTGTTTTTTGGGTTACTTTTTTTTCCACAATTCATTTGATACTGCAACACTAGCATTCTTTTTAAGTGTCTTTTAAAGAAAGTAAGAATTAGACTGGATTTTTCATTTAATTCCTCTCTCTGGACTACACAGAAGACATGTATTTTGACTTACCACAGTTTTTAAATAATTACTAAAATTATATAATTTTAAGGTAAGACAGACCTGTGATCACCAGTTTGTAACACAGGAATCTAATAAATTCCAGAAAGGTAGGATGCATGCCCTTGGAAAATGGTTGTGCACTTGTGCAGCAGAGCCCACTGCTGACAGTAAATGCAGTTATTTCTTCTTCCTGTTAAGAACACTGACTGCCAGAGCAAGGACAGTAAGAGTTCTCCATTCTTGGAACATTTTATGTTTTTCCTTTATATTGCTGCACAATTAAGTCTGATTTGAGTCAAGGCTTGGTTATAAGTTACACTAAAATACCACTAGAAACTAATAATAAGTTAAGCAGTTTACTTCATCTCAGATCTGTATTAAGCCTTATGCTTACACCAAGGGTCATTGGTGAACTAAAGAAGATGTTAATTTTAGTTTTTTTAAGATAGAAATCCCTGAATATTTCTGAACATTTATAGTTGTTAAGGAGTTTCTAATCCTTTTCATAAAAATACAGGGTGATAGATTCTAAATTTTCTTTCCCTCTGTAATAAGGCATTTGTTGGAGAAAGGCCAGTGAAGTGCATGATATTACCTTTTATCTGCCCTTGGGCTTTGACATCGATTATATTCTCTCTTCACTTGTGCATTGCCAAGTATAAGGATAGTGTAGGTGCGATATGGTCATTGTTGGAGCATTGCACAAAAACATCTGCTGCAGGTTGTATTATGAGGTTCAGCTGCACATCTTCAGCTTCTGATGCTGCTGCGATATAAAGGTGCAGTTACACAATGGTGCAAGTAAATTTCCTCTTTGCATATCTTTTCTTACCATCTGTTAGTGAATGAAGCAACTGTGTTCTCTTCCTTTTCTCTTTAAATTATGCAGTTTAAACATAGGATTGCTATTTGAACTTTCACAAGTTCTCTGTGGACATCCAAACATCTCCTGTTATAGAAAGTTAATGATAGGAAATTTTGTAGCTAAACTAGTTATTCTGTAAAAGGTTTTTCAGGAAAATACTCAAACCCAATTTACTTATTTTGCCTTTTGATACTGAATTATGACCTTGGATATTTTACTGCTCCATCTCTCTTTTATAGAAGTATTCAAATCAAATCAAATCCCACATCTGTTCATTTTTAACTTTCGAAAATCACCCAAGAAGAGAGAGTTGTCAATACTAAAATCCCCTTTACAAAATATTTAGAATAACCTAATTTTCTTTTAGGAGACCATTAAGTTGATTTGATACTGGAATTGACAAATAAAGGTTCTTTTCCTCCCCTTATTCTATCATTTGCAATTCTCTAAGCCCTTAGTCTACTCAGACTTCCAAAAATTTAAGAAAAAGCTGTTTTAAAGTGAAGTCAGAGAGGAAGTTCAGTCCAGATCCACGGTGTTGTTTGGGCACATGATTGGCTTTGAAGAAAATAGAAACTGTTTGCCAAGGTAGTTAGTAAGTTTGGGTGGAAGTGAGCTGTCCAGAGCAGCCAGTGGCAGATCACAGCCATACATTCACATCTATCAGCTTCCAGGCTTCAACCAATCTACTCTTTACCCCACATGCCATCTTCTAGCTGCTAGAAATTTGCGGTTTTGCCTGAATTTCCTGCAGCATTGGGACCCAGCCCAGTGACCACTGAGACTTGGCCAGAAGTAAGGTGGTTATCATTTAGTAGTCCAAGTGCTGAATTTGCCACAGTGGTCCAAAGGAAAGACAAGCAATGGAATTAAGTGTATTACTGTGCTTCTTAACTGAATGTTATGAGACGAAAACAAGTGGAAATAAATAACTGAAGAATTGCCATTTTAATAGAATTTAATATAATTTTAACATTATAGAGAATGCCAAATATACTATTAACAAAAGAAGTCACTATAGACTTATGGTTCGCTGCATCTATGAGTTCATTTTCAAACTCTAAATCCATTTATTTAGGCATTGAATTCTGTCAGTACTGCTTTTGTCCATACTGTTATCTAGAAGGAATTTTCTTGCCTGCTTTATGAGACTTTTGAATTATAACATCTGTTAAAAGATGTTATTTTAATATGTATGTTGCATTAGTTTTTACTGGACAGTAACATATAGAAATAGGGGTTGAATGTGCCCAAGGATGCCAGATAAAAATGCTCTGACATGAACTGTTAGTATGCTGCTATGTGTTATTTAGCATTTTGGAAACCAATTTCAGACATTTTTATTGGAATGGAAAAGTAAAACAAAGGTCTTTATTGCTCAGTGCTGTTTCCAGTGGCATGAGTTCCAACAGTTCTAATCTGACTGTTCCTTATCCTGCAGAATCTTAAAAGTCCATAATTTTCCTAAACTTTCACAACATTGCATATCCCATTATGGTAGTTTTTACAGAACTCAAAAAAACTGGTTTAACTTTTGGGGTTTTTTTGTTTGTTTCCTCTGGGCCAGCCTGAGGCCATCATTCTGTTGTACTGATGCTGTAAAGTAGTACTTAAAAAAATCTTATATTTTCTGTGCCATAGGTGCAGAAGCTGCGTCACTAACTTTCTGGTTTTGCATAAAAGCATTTATATGCAGCCATGGAAGATGGAACTTTTTATTATGGTTGCCTTTATCACAAATGGAAAACATCCTTCTATATGTAACTGTTAGCTGTTAGATTCTGCTGAGGTTTATGTTGTGCTGGCTGACTTTCCAAAGAGAAAAACATGGCATAATTTCTGTGTCAATATATTTACAGAGCTTAAAAATTATTTGTGTTTACACTGTCAGTGTCCATGTAGTCTGTGTTAACTACCTGTCATATGAACGAGGGGAAAAAATAATTTTGAAATAATCTTTCTTTGGCACCTGAAAAAAACAGAACAAATAGAACCCTTTTCCTTTCAGCTTGAAATCGTTATCTCTGTTGGTAAACATTACGGTTATCTTGAATCATTAGGCAGACCAAGTCTGCACAGTGGATGCTTCACCTATAGATGTTATTTGGTTCTTGTTTCCAAAATATTATATGGGAATCAGTACAACATCTGATAATTCTAAAATATCCAAAACCCGTTGGTAATTGGAACAGATAAAGAAATTAGTCATTTTTTTATGGCTTGCACTTTTTTTCTTACAACTTCTGTAATACTTTCAGGAAACACCTCTTTCAGGTTTCAATAAAATTTCAAAAGAATTGGAAAATAGTCATACATAGCTATTTTCATGTGAGACAGATTTATCTTCTACCTACACAGATGTTTAGTGCTTTTTATTCAGTTTTTTACCTTCCATCCTTCTTTCATTTCTCATGTAATCTTTGACATCTGGACTTGCCTTCGTGATTAGCAATAGCCTGACTGAGTGCTTATCTACACTGCTGCTGTTATGCAATCAGAAAAAGCTAAACTTGCTTAAATATCAGGAGAAAGAACAGCATGTCTTCACTAACATGATAACCAGTAGAACCAATTTCTACATTATGCAATGTCATTGTATAGGTCATTAAAGTTTGTGGGAATCTTTCACCTGCTTTCAGTATTCTTAAATCAGATCATATTCTCTAATTTACCCTAATCCTAACCCTTTCCCAAACCATGTTTTTTTCTGTAATCTTCAGATTGTTTCAGAAGCAGAACAATACAATTGAATCCAAATTTTGAGCAATGGCTCTCTAAAATGTTGTATAGTTGCCCATTGGAAGGAGCAGATTATTATCTCCCTGTAATACTGATGATAACCAATCCATTTAACAGTACTCAGAAATAACAAGCATTTTTGTGGCTGAGCAGGGCAATAAGCTATGCCATACTGCAGAGGTGAAAGAAAACATTTATATGTAGTCTCTGTGTTCTGTGTAAACTGTGACGTTTTGAAACAGAATAGAAATGGCAACAGTGCAACAATTTTGGACTACGTACAGTTTCAATCTGTTCAAAGCACTTCCACCATTGCTGACGAGAGATCTGTATTGCGTTCAAGAAAATTACAGTATCTAGTTCTTGGTGACCAAAATTGCAATTAGCAGATTTTTTATGAGCATTTCACTGATTGTTTCATGGTACACCACCTGCATATTTTGGTTTTAAAGTCTATTTGTCTTAAGACAAACAGTTAATGACTGGAGGCCCTTGTTCATAGTTTTGGCCAGTAAGAAATTAATTACACCTTCAGTCTGCAAAGGAGCTTAGTACTGAAGACCCTAGAGATTACTGTGCAGAGCAGCATCAGAATTTTCACCCCTTAAGTTCCCACATTAGACATGTGTTTGTTTAGATCATGTTTTCCAGTTGAAAAGATTAGGTTTGAGTGACATTTTGACTTTTCCACAGAAATAAAATGTAGGTTCTAGGCTTGTGCAGAGGGTTTTGATGCCCCATTCCAGTATAGAAAATCTCCAAATCTTAAGATCTTTCTGGTTGATTGTAGCCAGAGTATACCTTGGAGGTATGCATGGAGTGTGGGTGGAGCCGTGCTGGTATTCATTATTTTCTCAAACCTTTCTACACTCAAGAACAGCAATTCTCTCTGACATGAGAGCTCTGAGATTCCTCTTAGTTACCCTTAGACCCCCAAAGCACTTCCAGCCATTGCTAGCACAGAGAAATGCAAAGTCACTTGTATTGCCTTCCCTCTTGGTGGTTATATTTGCTTGCATTTTATTTCTGCGTGTCTGTGACTTGGTTTGCTTTATGAGGTGCTGTGAGATGCCATTTTGAATTTTCAGGTGTGAAATACCCATATTCTGCAGCTAAAAGTATTTTCCTTACATATGCTTTTCACTCTTTTTATCTAATGTGTTTCTAAACCTGGGCTCTAGATACTTAGGCTGTCTTTCAGCATCACACGAAAATGTTTGCCTAAATACAGGTGTAGAACTACTTGCACTTAAGTTTCAGAAAGTACCAATTGTTGTCATGTAGCATGAGAAGTACAGTGTGGAGACCTTGCAGTGTCTCCCAGCACAGGCTGTTGGGGCAACACATACACAAAACCCATTCAGGTCTGATGGTTAATGCAAAATGATGACTTATGAGGTGCAGCACAGCACTGGATTTTTTGGGTTCGGGCCAATTCCTGAGAAAAGTCCTAAGGGCATCTCTGCAACACATTTACCTTCAATACAGCAAATAGTCCTATTAGGATGTACATATCAGGTCTGTAATAGTCATATCTGGACTCTGCATCCAGTCTAACGTGAAATGCAGGGCAAGAGGAAATGAGTCCAGAGCAGGTCAATATGCAGAAGAGCTAGAGCTTATAGGCTGAGATAAACCTGTCCTGATGCAATGTAGAAGCACAGGGGAGCAATTGTAGTGAATTTCCTTGTGCTCTGGTTCTGAGGAAACACTGCAGAAACATTTGGATTATGCGTGCATGCAGCTACATTGGGGTTGGCAGGTTATTAGTTTTGGGCTGGAACACAAATGTTTGTAATCCTCCAGGAGCCAACTTTGGATGAAGTTAAGTAAGGTTTGTCTGGAGCCTCATACCTAACAGACCCTTCCAGATTCTAGGTTTCTTGCATCCAGGCTTGGGTAAGGTACCCATCCTAATGTGAAAGGTGAGCAGGCAGAAATGTTTGTAGAACATGTGCATTCACAGGCAATAGCATTCAATAAATGCACAGACTAGTCAACATGTATATTTTTTAATCCAGGGTGCTATCTCCACTCAACCACTACTGCTGTAATAATGGAACTTAACAACATCCTACTGATTTATAAGAATTTTAGGATTTTTTTCTAGCACCTTCCTTCATTTCACATATGTTATGAGGTCATAGAAACAGACACAGTTGAAATGAATATACACAATGGGATAGAGTTAAGGTTGCTGTAGGAATGTCAACTCTGAATTTCCTGCTTTCGTTGTGATCAAATTATGGAATGAAATCTTTCATTAACGTTAGGTTTTAAACATTCTTTAACATAATTAAAATAATTTGTTAAACATAACCCTTTAGACACAGATTCCACTGTAACAGTTAACTTTTACATGTGCACAGTAATATAAAGAGTTTTCTTCGTAACTGTGTTCATAATAACATTATACTGAGCTCTTACTGAACCTGGACCCAAGAAATAGATTGTTACTTTTGCTGGAGAAAAAAAATGGTCAGTTGTAACAGAATTTCTGAATATTTATGGACTATTAATATTTACAGCTTAAAATTACAGAGTAAAAATATTATGAGTTGTTATGGGAAAATTTTGTTCATTTGTTTGTTGCTGTTTGTTTTTTGTGGGTTGTTTGTTTTTTTGGTTTTTTTTTTTTTTTTTAATATGATACTGGTATAGATTTCCTTGCCTGAAATAAAAAAAGTAAGAAAATTGTTCAGCAAAGACGATATAAATTTCTTTGGATGTTGTAATTTTTCTGTTTCTATAGTGCCTAGCTGTACAGCAGGGTGCTGAAGTGACTGATAAAATACGTAATACAGATATTTATGGGCAACACAAACAACATTCCTTGTTAGTACTGATATAGTTTGTATTAAATGCTGTGGATCTCTCTTAGCCCTAATGAAATGTGTATATTGATGAAGTTTAGGACAAGAGATGTGCATCACATCAGAAAGTAGAGGGAGAAACAGTTTTCATGTAGTAAATAGACCTCACTGGAAACATAGAGTTAAAAAAGTTAGAGTCAGAACCATCCCAAAGCAAAGCAAAAGGCATATTTATTTAATGCAGACTGCATTATTTGTCTGCTATTCTGCTTGGGATCATATCTCCAGTGTAGATTTTGGGCAATTTGGGCTTCTGCACATACCAAGGATAAGATCTGGCCTCAGGAAAATAGTAGCAACTGACTTTGGCAGGACTAAGGATTTTACCCAAAACAGTTATTTTGAAATTCAGGTTGTGTGATTTTTATATCAGTTGATATTATACATGAGTATGCTGGTGTTGGCCCACAACAAATGAAATAAGAATACGTACCAGTGTGTATTTCTTCAAGTTTCTCAATTGCTTTTAGACTTTCCTTTCCCATATGGGTTGACCCTGACTTGTGGAAGCAGGCTAACTTATCTGGCATAACCCCTTTTTTTGAAAAAGGGTAGTCGGTCTCCATATCAGAAAGATAAGCTTGTGGTTCAAATCAGTTTTACAGTGGCTCTTCTGGAGAGCAATTGGTCTGCTCTCATTTGGTTGTGCTTATGGCTGAATGGGAGACAAGTCCCAGCATAGAGGGAGGCTCTGTCAGAGTGTGCAGTTGCTGAAACTTTCTTTGAAACTGCCTCTACACTCACATCTTTGCGTTGTGCGCCAAAGGTGTAGCGACCCCATGGAGAGTTGCTTGAGATCATATAATGGTCGAATTTTAAAATTTTTTGGCCAACAAGGGAATACATTTGATTTTTAGTCAGACATTTTTACAGCATTCATTTTCTCCTGTACGTCTGGGAGACGGTGTGTCCTTCTTGCCTTGAGATAAGAGCTGAGCTGGTCTTGATGTACACAGATGTACATTGGAAAGAATTTCTGGTTTTAATTCAGGAATGAATGCTAGCCCTGTCTTTGTAAACACCTATTGAAATAATTGAGTGTTCCATACTTTAGCTTTATTTAATTAATTAATTAAGTTCCTTATCAGACTCTGTTGTCTGTGCAGGTATGTGCCCTCTAGATCCTTCCCTTTGCAGGTGATTCTACATAGTGAATTACTAAAGGACAAATTTCAATTTCCCTGAAATTCATGCTGCTTGCCTTTTACGTCACATGGAGCCATGTTGGAAGCTGGCAAAACTGTGTGTGCTCAGAAGCATGTTTTCAAAGATAGTCTGCTTTCTTTGCCCAGTGGAAAGGGGATAAAAAAAGTTCTGTGTTGCACTGTCTGTGCTCATGATCTCTGCCTGTAGAAGAGGTGAGAAGCAGAGACCCAGGTTAAGCAGCATCTGTTGTTTCAGCTCATGTCCCAACAGCAATACAAAATTTCGGGGGAGAGAAATGTTTTCTTTATCTGAATGCCTTTTTATCTCTATCGTAACATTTCTGAAAGTATTTGCATGTTGGTTACACATGGTGAATGTACCATGTTACGTATAAAACACTTGTGCAATGGTTAAAACAGCCTGAGATCTAAGGGAAAACTTGCACTAGCCAAAGAGAATCACAGCAGAGTAGTTGGAAATATTTTCTTCACTCTTGCAGTGAGAAAAGAGTGGTATTTCTTCCCACCTCTCCATATTTAAACTCTGGTTATGCTCTGCTATTGCCACCTCATCCATGTAAGATCAGTTCAGAGCAGTTTGGTAGTTCATAAGTGTGTATGGACTCTTTAAGTATAAGAGACTGAATATTTTGTAGGTAAACTTCTCCTAAAGAAGCATAACCTTTACAGTAACAGCTTGGGTGTAATTGCAAGAGCAAAGCTGTGCTAATGAAGTTGCATACCAAATAATAAAAAGAACATCTTTTTCATACCCAAAATGATGGCCACACTTTCAGCTGTGGAAACCAGCAGAGATGGGGGTTGGATGTATTGTTTATGCATACTATGAGGAAGATTTTTCCTTTGTACTGGTCTTTTTTTATTAACTATTCAATCAATTGCCTTGTACTTGGGAAGGCAACTTACACATATTTGTGTGACAGTTTGCTACGATGCAAATTTCCAGCAGTCTGGACTGCTTCCAAGAGCATTTTGGGAGCAGGAAACTACTTTCCGGACTTGACTAAGGCATCCATCACTAGCCTTGTCTTTTGCGTACAGGGCATTGTATCATGATCAAGCTGCCTGTCCATCTGTCTATCTGTCTACCTGTCTAAATCAAATGTCTGCAAACATACATGTAGACCTAGCTAGCAAAAAGTGTTACTTTCTGCGACAAAACCTTCAGGTTTTGATTGGCTGCTGTATCAGTAGACTGGAATACTTACAGATGTCCTCGGAGGCCTTCTATAAAACTGCAGGTGTTCAGCTTGAGCAAATAGTTCTTATTATATGGATAGACTTTTGGCAGCTAGTAATGATGTTTCCTGAAACTGAAAAATTATTTTCTACCTTACACACTGGTTTTGCATTACTGGAATGTTGGAGGGGGAAAGAAATACCTCTCATCAAGTAGTACTGAGACTGTTTTTGTTAGTTGTATATATTTTGTGATTTGTATATTTTATACTGGAGTGTGAGTTTTTTTCCTTAACTGTTGTGGTCAGATTTGAACTCTCTTCCAGAAAAAGTAAAATTTTGAGGAATTAAGGAAGTGTCTGCCAACAGAATGTTTATTCTCGTTTATACAGAACTAGCAACTAGCTTGCAGAGAGTGTACCACCAAACCCCGAGGTGAGGGGGTGTTGTAAAGCATTTAAAAATATTGAACATTATAATAAAATACTTTTAGAAGCTTTCTTTTCTTTTTTGTATCACTGAGTATGGCACATGCAAAGACTTTATGACTATTTATTTAACCCATTCTGCACCACCATTATAGAGTGCTGAAAGAAGATGATGGATACAATAAATTGATTATTACAATTAATCTTTTGGATAATTGGATTGATCACATACATTATATCACTTCTGGGGAATAATAGTTCAATTGCAGGGAGTTAAACAACTAATTAGAATTATATTTGTATTGTATTTAATGATCCAAATGCTTGACTGGATAACTTGGTGCTGATGTTTTCTTTAATAAGCCTACTTGACCTTTACAATGCTGAATCAGTACCTGAAGTCTGGTGGCTCAAGATTCTCCTTTCCTAATTTTTATTTAATTTCTAAAAGAATACCTTGTTGAAGTAGGGTTATTTGAGTGTTTTAAAAGTACAATATTGAGTCTCAATGTACAAAATCGAGACTCTGCTAGACACTGTAGGCATGTCTCAAGTCTATCAAATCAGAAGGCTTCCTCACAGAAGGCATCAATCCTTTAAAAAGTAGTGCTAGAAAGTTGTCAGAATCCTCTTAAGGGTTTAGAGGACCCTAACCATCACTGTCTGTTTTGTATGGATATCATTGCATGGTATGTGAAGTATTACAATGAGGTTCTGAAACTATAGAACAGTTGGGCAGCAGTTCCTAATTTTTTTTTGTGGTGGAACAAAAATACTGAATACAAAGTAAATGGCAATTTCTGACTTCAATAAATAGGGACTGTGCAAGCCAACGCAGCATGCCCAGGGACCATCCAAGTTCTGGAAGGGAATACAAGGACTGAAGGTGCTTTTAATTAATTTTGTTTATTTTTATTGATTTCCTCAATCTTTGAATACATAGTTATTTTGTTTGGCAAATGTAGTCCAGGAAAAAAACTATGCTTTGCCTGCTGTATGTTTGAAACCTTTATAGAAAGAAGAAGACACCAAGTGCATTATTAAGCATAAACCTCAAACTCTAATATCATTTTATCTGATGCTAATCCCCACTGCTACAGACATGAGTTATTGCTGATGGCATAAATATATGGCCACATTTATTGTAAAGCTTCCTCTTTGTGTCCTTACCTGTATTCCCTCTCATGTTTCTCACACCCCTTTGCTCATAGCTCTCCAGATTTTTTTCATCATATGAAAGTATCATTTTCAAAGGTTTTGCTTCTTGCATCTATATCAGTACTGCAGATTAGAATGTGACAGGGAATACCTGGTTGCATACTTCCTTTAAACCTGAGACAGCAGCACTGCAAAATGTTAGGGAGAGCACTCTTTCATCTCACGCCATCCACCTCTTTAAAGTGAAAGGTTTGTTGATGTAATCCTATTTTCAGTCTATAGAGGTCACCTGTAATGCACCGCTCTGAGGATAAATGCCTAGTACTCTTTGATGTTAGAGGTTTCTTTTTTTTTTTTAAAGCATGTTTAATGATATTTTGTTTAGCCAGGATACTGTATTGAAAATTTTGAAGACTTCAGCTGGTTTTAAACTGTTGTTAACCTTTCATTCAGTTGTTAACAATCCTTTCCAAATTGATATTTTCATTATTTCAATGTGCTTCAATTTTTTTTTTAATATTTGGAAACTTTGAGGTAATCTACGATGCAAGATGCTGTGACTAACTGCTAGGTGAAAGTACACTAAACTAAGTATATAGTCCCTTGGTAATCAGTGACTAAGATAATATTGGGATATTATAATAATATCCTTCTCCCATTTGGAGAAGGATTGCGTCCTGCCAGTACATTACAGAGGAATGAAATGGAAACCTCAGTTTATAATATAGTACTTAAACAGTTGCGAAACTCATATTCAGGATCTTTTAAAAATCTTTTAAAGTGCTCAGTTGGTATGTGTAGGTCATACTATTTTTCCCCAGTAAAAGTGTAGCATTTTATTTCATAGATTAGCTGCACCTACTTTTGCTAGGATGCCTAAACCAGTTAGAGATGGGCTTTTGTTTCATTATCTTGACTGCTATCAGTAGATGCAGGTTGGCAAAGGCTTGCTGTAGCCCAGATGGACTTTGGGCTGTGCCTGAGGATTTGGCACATTATAGCAGGAATTTCTTATCTATAACTCTGTCTGTTTTGGTATCAGAATAAACCACTCCACCTGTAAATTGTTCAGCAGACAACTTTCACAGTGCTAGAGCTGCACATGAATGTTAAACACTTTGGTGCGCCTTTCAGAACTGGGCTCCCTCCTTGCCTAGTGTGCAGCAGTGGTACTTTGCTTGTAATTGCTCTGTTTCCTGGCCCAAGCAGTCATGTGGGGAGTTCAAGTTAGGTTAACAAGAGCAGGCTGACATAGAAAAGGCTTAATTTCACTAGATTCTACACTGAATCCTGTCTTTTTATTGTTAATGCCCTTTTGTTATTTTTTGTTTCTTTGTTTCATCTGCCAGAGAGTTCAGCTGGCAGCAGGGAAAGTTTCCTGAGCTGACTTGGCGTGGTAAATTGTTTTTAAAGGCTGTTGCTGCTTCAGGAGAAACCCACTTTCCAGGGCTCTGTCACTTTCCTTCTTTTGATTTTTGTGTTCAGTCCCTTCCTTACCATTCCCCACATATGGTATGCACAGTTGCAATGACTTGCATCTGTCCAGAAGTGTGACTTTCTTAGAGCTGATTCTCCTGTTCCTTTGTGCATGAGCCAAAAAAGGACTGTGTTTTACACAAGGCTGCCAGCACCCTTCTCCCATGAGAACATGTGTGGTCCTTCACATTCATCTGAATTCCCACTAACCCCAAAGATCAAGAATGTTTAGACTTCTTCCTCTCTCTGGTGGCCACCATTATCAAAACGATTTTGTCTGCCCAGAAAGTTAAAACTCACTGCTATTACACTTCCAGTTCTATCAATGATAAACTATGGAAAACATCAGTGTCATGTATTGTATTTAACATGAGGAACTGTTTGACACAGTGTATCCTTGAAATGTTTATAGTGAGTAAGCAAATCTTTGAATTCATTTAATAAAATCTCCTTTTAACCTCAGGAATGGAGCCTGTACAATGAAGTTTTATCTCTCTTGATGTTCAGTCTTCTCATTTGAAGGGCCAAACACTACATAATAAATGTAGGCAGGGAGACTCTCTCCATTTTATTATATAATTTCATTGAATTCCCGTAAAACTGAGATCAGTTAGCATTCCTGCCCTCTGTTTCACTTGCAATGGCTCCTGTCTCTAAGGAGAGTATTGGTGACAGGAAGAAGAAAGTTGAGTATATTGCAAACTGATTTTCCTTAGGAGGGGCTTTTGTTTCCTGCTTAGTTGCCGTCCTTGTTGGCTATTCATGTTGTCTCTTTGAGAAAGAACTCAGATCTGAACAATTCTCATCTGTGAGCGTCTTGAAGCTTGTTTAAGGCACAAAGAAGTATAGGAGACAATGTAATGGGATGTCTTTGTGACTTGGAGACTGTGAGAAAGAGAGCTGCTCAGCAGCTCTGGACAAAACTACTGGTTTATTATGAGGGGAGCCAAAATGGTTTTGAGAGAATGCAGCAAAGCAGAATTTTCTTAGTCCTAATTTTGCCTTGTTGATATATGTCGTTATCCCTCCCGGAGCTTTTGCTAAAAGGGTAGGTGAGCCGCTGGATGGCCAAAATTTCTATGACAAACATCCTTAGATGCAGCTGAACTGACATTGATGGTAGTTGCCTCAGTGCTTCTTTCAGCGTGCATTCCAACCACAGGAACAATAGCTTTAAATTAAATACTACTCAGACACTCATAATTTTGATGTTTAGCAGTTCTGTGTATTAGTAGCTAAAGGTTAACAAAGCATGCCAAAGAACATCAAGAGACCTTAAAAGAGGTCCCTAATGTTCTCTAATAGGTAACATTGATGGGCCTCTTCCTCTCATTTTATCCCAAGCCACCAGAAGAGGCAGCAAAGGAATACTCTAGTATGTTTTTTTATGGCGGTGTTACATGAAGTGGGATTGATTCTCTTGCATTGAAGAAGTTCCAGATGAAAGCTGCCGTGAGAATATGCTGGAAAAGTATCTCCACATATTTGTCCCCTGTACAACCAGACATTCTTCCATTGGCTACTAAACTGTGTGGACTTTTGATTTGACTTGGTCCAGCCATTCCTAGTGCTTAACATGCACTACATGTGAAAAAAAGAAAATGAGTCATTGAATAAGACACACAGCCTTGTCTTAGGTGAAAATTTGCTCTTCAGTTTAAACAAATTAGCTTGTATAATGTATTGTGCCTTCCCCATTTCACTTTTTTAGCCAGAGAGGAGGTTTTTTTAGTGGAATCTTCTATGTAACACATGTATGATTTCATTTGCTCCTTACAGTCCTCCTCTCAGGCCATAATTCTTGATTTCTCCTAATTAGTTGCTGTGGAAATGGTTATGTCATAAACACAAACAATGGGAATATAAGGAGCAGATGAATTCTTGAGAAGCAAAGATTTGTTTTCCTGTAAATGACAAAAAAAAGCCTCAAAACCAACAACCCAAAGGAGAGACATTATAAAACTTTCTGCATTGTCTTTCATCTCAGGATTTTACAGTACTTCTCAAGTATTAAAGGTTTTTGAAAAGCTGCTGCAGAAATGGTGTTGAAACCTTCCATCTTAGTTGTCCTTGGTAACTCATGATCAAACCATTGTTGCTTGCAACTGAAATTAAGCTTTACTTGCAAACTGAGCCTTTGCTCTGAGAGCTGACTGGGTTCTTCCCAATGTGTACATCATAACTAGTTATAGAGATTCTGTTGACCACGTTATTTACACCTGTGCAGTCCAATTTGCTTCAAGGCTCATTTATTCTTCTGCCTTCAGATTGTTTCCCGTTGAGATTTGTAGGCAGTTCCAACACTTTCAGTAATGTTTCCTCACTGTTGCTACACTATTTGAAAGAACAGTAAATAATTATATCAAAGGAGTACAGGGTGGAATGGAATCTGCAGCTGTATCAATCTCAGCCATGTTCTGCATGACCATCAGGAGAAAAATCAATAAAATTATATATTTTTGCCACTGAAGTCAGCACATGTGGCTAAATATCCTCTGGGGAATGAAATCCATCACTCTACACAAGCCCACTGTATAGCGATGTTCTCATTAAGTGCTCAAAATGGGGCTTGTGTAGTGTGTAGGCCATGTGAATTCACATGTGGATTTCGCCAAGGGAGATGCTCATTGAGTCAGAAGATGCCTTTTTGCATAGTCACTTTTCAGACTTGTGCTACATTTTTGGCATTCACGACACCTCTGTCATGTGAATATTTATAACTGGTGCCTTTTACAGATGGAAAATCCAAGGCACAGAGAGATTATATGACTTGTCTAAAAGAGCACAGTCGGTTAATGGAAGAGTGAACACAGAGCACAGGATTTCCGACTCTGTCTCCTAGACTCCACAAAACATTTCTAGAGCAATATTGAAGTGATGTAATGTGTAAACACAATTGTTTCCAAACAAAAATATCTGTCAGGTTACATTAAATATCTGCAACAGCTTTTTAAACATTCAAGAACAGATTGATTTCAAATGTACATAGTCTTTTCTTTAGTGACAAGAAGAAAAACATGCTTAAGTGTTAAAATATTTACATATCCCATTGATTAAAAAATTGTAGATATTATCCTGCTCTTAGCTGTGGAATAGGAATTCTACATGGCTCTTAGACTTCCAGCTAAAAAGACTTTTGAAACTGAAGCTGTAAGCGCAAGTTAGTAAGTAGGACATTCTTGTCAGCTGCCAGCATCTGTTATTGGAACTATACACTAGGACATTTCCAGCATTGCCTTACAATATGCCAATGGCAACTTTATAGAACTCAAACATGCACAAGAAAGATATGTGAAGAAGGGCAAAATGCTTTTGCATAGTTTTTAAATTATTCACACAACTGGAATGTGTACAGCATAGTACAGAGTGTAACAAGAGCAAATGCTGAACCACATCAAGCTGTTCCCTTGTCGTGCATGTCTTTTAAATATCAAATCTATAAGGGCGTTTGCTGTGTTCTTCACACACAGAGAGACCACAACTAAGTGACTTAAAAGTATCCCATGAGTTTTTAAAAATGCGGACAAACAACTCTCTTCTTTTTGATAATTGCAAATACATTGTTCCACTCTGTTGGTTCTGCAACATCTGGTGTTTTATAAAGCATTTTAAAATGTCATCTCCCTTCCCCGTTTGCCCACACCCTTCCCACTGCACCTTAACCCCAGCGTACCAAGAAACTTTAATTTGTAAGGAAATCTGTGGAAAATCTTGCAAAACAGAGTTAAGGAATTGTGTCTCTACAGATTTGAGCTATTCCTTACATTAACAAGGAAGCCGAGTCAGCAGTATTACTGTATAGAATGATTTCCATGAGGAAGAGGACAAGATTCTGGGCTGATTCAGTGGAAAGGTGTTATTAAACAACTCTTGCAGAAGAAATTACTTCGAATGCTTTGCTTGATAGTGTTAACTTGATAGTATTGGCATTAAGTCTTCGTAAAAAGATCACGAGGCAGTTGCTCAAGAATGAAAGACTGTAATCCGCCTTGTCAGACCTGGTATGTGTCCAGTGCTTGACTTGTAAATTGTAGTTGCTGCACAGTTAGCAATTCAGTGAACTTTGTAGTTTGTGCTTCAGGATGAGTTTACAGGTTCAGGAATCAAAGTGGGTGAGTGATAAGGCCATTATTGTTTACCATTTGTCCATATATAAGGGTGTTGTAACATTTTTCATAGACGTTGTTGTCAGTCCATTGCAGACCACAGCGAATAGAATACTTTGAGAAGTAGGATGTGAGTAAAGGTATAAATCTAATAATATATAAATAACTGCAGAAAAATCCCTAAGCAAGGCATCTCTATAACTATCATGAGTTGTGGGAAGTCACCTTGCCTTATTTTGGCTATCAGTTAGGCATATGGTCTCAGCAGGTTGTATAGCCCCCATTTTCAGTGAAGAGAAAAGGAGTGGGGACAACTCTAGATGGCAGTTCATCCCACCTGTCTAGGTAAGACTGGGTGCTCACTTTCCATCTGACTAAATCTAGGTAAGTTGGATCTGACCTTTATTACACAGCACAGAGGAAGATGCTTCAGAATCCCATGCATTTAAAGTAAGGCTTATTTCCTTAGCTCTTGAAGTCCACGGAGGAGAAGATTTCTTCTGTATACAAATCATGAGGGTTAAAGAAGAGTAAAATGAAAAGTTTGCTCATTGAAGTTGCCTTTTTCATAAATGCACTGTAAATGTGTGTCAAATCCTAAAATAAAATACATCTAGCTACAGTCAGAAGACTATGTTAAATCATTTGTATCAGTTTCTTTTTACATAGCTGGTGAAAATTGGCAAAATTTTATTCATAGTGACCAAATGTCATGTTAAAATATGTTTTTAAAGGAGACTGACACACAATATACAGGTGATTTCTGATCATATGTTGGTGATTAGCATATTCAATGTTCTTGTCTTCATGGTCACACTGGCGCAGCACTTCTCCACCTACTGTAGACTAAAATTACTAAGTACTACAAGTGCCCTAGACAAAAATTTCTTAAGAGGCTGAATAAAAGTGCGGTGTTTGAGACATCTTATTCCAAGTTCTCTGTTGCCTTAGCTAGAAAGTTATTAGTATCCAAGGAGATGCACTGGGACCTTATATCATTAAACTTTTTCATGTCTATTTTGCCAGAGCTTGTGTCTGTCGGATAAGTAGGGATACCTTTAGCTGCTTTACTCTCACTAAAGCAAGTAACCAAGCAATGAAAGTACAATACAGTAGCACTGTTTTCAGCATGGATTAGAAACCAGAACACCTGTTTTAGGCTCACAAATAAGCTTGTACCTGTGTGCTGTCATCTGCTCTCCTTACAGCTAATTCCTTAAGATTTTCCACTTTGTGGTGCATTCAGACTTTACTTTTCCTAGCAACATATACTCCTTATAAAAAGAGAACTTCTTGTTTAAATTAACAAAATAGAAATGATAGAAATTACTTTTTCTCCCTGTAAATAAGTTAAAGGGGAAAGTTTCAGAGTGGAAGATGCATTTTTGCAAGTAAAGGCATAGTTAAACTGTTCATGAGTATAATTAGGCTAAAAGTTACAGTGATGTAAAACATTTCCATGGGGGTAGTGGACACAAACATTCTAGCTATGACTGAGCTTCATAGCTTCAAGAATGGGCTTTTGGAGAAGGTTATGGTCTTGAAGTAGAAACGCTTGGATACAGACACTAAGGTAGAAAAGAACATAGTGAGTTTTTCTTCTGAGAAGCCTTGGTCTTCTGAATTCTTGGGTCAAATCATGCTTTTTTTTTATAGTTTGTGGATATAAACTTTGCTAGCTGCAGTCTCTAAGAATTTGACAGTTTCTGCTCTTTAACCTTTATTTCTGCTTTTGTGTTCTCTTCTTCACTGTGGTGAGTCACTCAGATGGTTGTGGTAGCAGCAGTGTACGTACCATCAGTATTGTGAGCTCAAACCTGTTACTATGCTAACACTATTTCTTGTGCCCTAGAAGTTTCAGAAATAGAGGGAAATGGTGCTTCGCTTTCGACCATTGTCCACGTGACCTTTTGTTCTCACATGGCTTAGTCCCTCTTCTGTACATGACTTCCACTTGGGACTTTTTTGGCTTCTGTCCATTTTATTTCAGTTAGCATTTATTTCGCACATCATTATGAGAAGCACTGGTTATGAAGATACGCAGCTCTTGTCATAACAGAAGTATTTCATATGCACCTGCAATTTGGCGTTTGTGTTCAGGGAATATTGCAAAGTGAATAAAAAAACTGAGATAATTTAGGGGGTTTTGGCTCCACCTGTGATGGAATTGTTGTATTTTTGGAGGAAGGGCGTTGAGGTGTTTTTTTGCATGGTTGGTTTTTCTGAGGGTTTTTTTTTGGTGTTTGGTTTTGTTTTTTTCCCCAAGAACAATCTGAAGGTGTGTTTATAGCGTTAGGGAAAAGGTACATTGTAGGTTACAATGCTATAAGCAGACAAGAAAGGAAAATCTGTAAGACAGATGTCTATTAACATGGTGTAAATACCCTATTTTTAAATGCAAGGGGAAAACGGTGTTCCATATATAGTCTTCAGGCTGCAACTTCCATGTTTGTAATAGCACCATGGCAATGTGCAATTATTAATCACTTCCTGTGTGCTATTTGTAACAGCAACATTTAAAAAACGCTGTTCTCGAGAAGCTTTATGTTCTTGTTGCTTTTGATCGTCTTTCTTCAGAAGCACCTATTCAGATACACTGAATTCCTTAAGGTGACCCTAGCCACCTTTTCTGCGCGTGTGCAAATGAAAGGACCTGTAACCTGCCTGTAGCCGACCCCTCAGAATCCCCCTGATGTGTGAAGCTGTTTGCCACTGTGCCCAGTTATCCCGCCACCCCTTCATCACATGCTGGAGGGAGGAAAGGGGAGGGTGTTAGGGTGTGCTGCAGCTGTGCTCTGCTGGGTCTCAACCAGGTGCTCACAGAATTACGGAGCTATAAATGGCTTCCTGATAGCACTCCCCAGCCTGCCTTCTCTGAGTAAAACTCTGTGCAGGAGAGTGTCTGGTCTGATAGCCCTCACAAAAACAACAGATTCTTGCTGGTCATTGCAGTCAAAAGGCTTCAGAATGAGAATGAGCTAATATTTCAGCAACTGCAGTGAAATTAAGAGTTCAGTCTCCTGTATCCACGTTAAGTGGAAAGACAAACAATTTGAGTTATGTTAACAATGCCTCTGTAATGGAAAATGTTGATACTTATGCTGATGGGAGTTTTCTCTAATTGATCTTCTGCATCAAGGCACTGGTGTTGGAAACTGATATTTCACACTTTCATACCATAGTGATTGTTACTTACTAAGTGCTTTTATATCATGATGCCTGGGAGTAAAGGGTCCCCAAATACATATTAATGTTAATCCAACTTGTCAAGTAAGTTCTTTCATTATGTGGTGTGACTGGAAAATGATCTGTTGTGAGCTTTGCTTTATAGTTTAATTCAAAGAAAAAAAAAATGTAGTTTCAATGTTTCTTTTTAGTAGTTTNGGGGGAAGAGAAGGAGGTTTTTTTGGGGGGGAGACTTGCTTGGGAAGTAGTCATGGTGTATTTTTGTTGAAAACTGAGTGTCAAGACACGACTCAAGTTGCAGTAAAGTAGCTTATGGTACAAGGTAAACTGTATGTTTCCATGGAATATATCCTGTGATGAAAGCTTCTTTCTTAAGTAGTTGCTCTCTAAATAATACATTCTTTCCAGACACTGTTGCTAATTTGTTTTTTTGTCAGGTAATTACAAACTTGCTCCTCAGTAAGGAAAAAAAAAAAGGAAAGTAAGAAAAGAAAAAAGAAAACCATACACCTACAGGAAATCCTTTAAAATGTAGGTCCTGCTTAATCTGGTTTAATCTTTGTTTATATACACTCATGTGTGTTTTGAGGGCTTGTTTTTTAAATTTTAAGCACCCTTCTGTATTTATTTCTCTGAAACTTTTTGCAGCTCTTGTACTATGAGAAAAAACAATACTGGCAGTGAGTTTGTGTACATAAGCTAAAGACTTTTTGAAATGCATGATTTTTTGCCAACTGTGGTTCCTGGTTCTAACTGACAAGCTATTATCACCCTCCTAGAACAGTGCCCTAAAAAAACCTAACAAGTATGCAAACGGTGTTTGTGAATTCATTCCTGAGTTTGAATATAGTACTTTGTCTCCAAAAGTGCAGTTACAGAACAGTGTAATTTTTCATGGACCATTGCATGAAAGAGTCATGAAACAGATAAAGAGGAAAAGGAAGGGAAGATTTAGGGAGAGGATGTGACTCAGGGATTCAGGATCCTACCAGATCGATAGGGCAGCCCCAGAAAGAGAACGACATCCAGCTGCTGCAAATGGACAGATGGAGAAGAGGTCTAGGATGAAGAAAAGGAGTGAGCAGAGGAATAAATGTGGTCAGAAGTGGAGGGCAGAGTTGGTCCTTTATGCATTTCAAAAAAGGAAGAGAAGCAGTTGGATTTGGGAATGAATAAGATCCTAGTGAAGGCAAATTAGGATTGCTTCCCAGAGTGAGAGGATTGTTTGGTGGGCCTGACTTTTTCAGGGTTTTTTCAGTGAAAACAAAGATATAATCCTTTTTTGGGGTGACATGAAATGGTTTCCTGCAGTCAGATATGTTTAATTCTGTCACCCCAACTAATTTTTTTTGTTTGGTTTTTTTGGGAGTTGTTTGTTTGTTTTGTTGGTTTTTTGGTGGGGTTTTTTTGTTTGTTTGTTTTTTTAAAATACTTTTAAAATTCCTTCATTCTCTTTAAAGGTGAATTTCAAAATAGAAATGTAATTTGGAAGCTGTCACTCTGGGATTTGTCTAAGTGATGTGTGTTAGGTTTTGTGGGACTTTTTTAGTCGAATATTGTTGATTTCAACCTGAAATAATTTTCAGGTGAGCTGAAAACTAATACATTTTCCACTGAAAGCACTACCCAGCTGTACAAATCATGAAATATCTTGGGTCTTTTTTCAGAAGGAAAAGCTGTGTGCAATACATAATTGCTTTCACATCCTATAGATACTGTCTAATCCAAGTGGCCTTGAATCCAACCTGCAGTTCTCAGCGCTTAATTGTTTGCCAAATACCTACCTGTGTCATTTGAGAGTTCAGATTGTTAGTTCACAGTCAAGAGGAGAGTGCCAGCTTGCACTGTGTCAATGATCATGAGTTTTTTGCTGTTTCCTTCTTCTAGAATAAATTTTATTTGTTGTAAATGCTGGGTCATATAGCCTTTATTTGTTGTAAGTGCTGTTGTAAATAAGGGTCTTTGTAAAATGAGGCTCTTTAAAATGGAAGCATTCCTAGTTATTTATGAAAAATGTCTAAATTTCTTTGGCTTGATCACAGTGAGAAAATAGAAATAAGCTTTTTTTTT
>VZRN01005010.1:4659207-4686495 GCA_013397935.1 Dasyornis broadbenti | reverse complement strand
TTTTTGTGTGTTTGCTTTGCTTAAAACCATGAAAGAAAATGAGTCTTCTAAACAAAACAAACAAAAAAATGCTTATTTTAGGAATGAACTGTAGGCAGCTGACTGAGTGCTAGTAGTATCCTTCTCTTTTCTAATAATTGTCCCTTAGCTCATTCATCACTGTGTGCTGCTTAGAGGCCTGTCTGGTAATCTTTAACTAGTTTTAAATCACAGATTTCTCCATATGCAGGCCACATGTTACAGAAGATACTGAAAGTTCATGTGTGCGCACACACACTCTCAAAAGCTTTAAAACATCCACAGGTATCCTTAAAGGGCACATGCTAAGAGAAAAAGTTAATAGGGTGTGGTACAAGGAGTTTCAGAGCAAAACCAAGTTGTCAGATACTCATAAAGGTTGTACAAAGTTAGGAGAGAATTCTGATTTGTCTGTGCTATGTTTCTTTGCCAAGACCCTGTTGTCATTCACAGGCAAAATGGAGCCACTTGGGAAATGGTGTTTGTCACTAAGCCCATTGCCTGTAGGAATTATGGGAGGATGTTTGTGATAGGTGTTGGAGTAGGATAAGGTATTGGTGGCATAGCACTGTACTTGCATTAAAATTTTATGGCTTACTTGGACTTAATTCCTGTAATCTGAGAAAGAAGAATCTTGTATAAGTGAATATCTGCCGGTGCTGCTGAACAGAGCAAGTTCTTTCATGGATTTCCCATTGAACACCGTTGCTGTGCCACGTCACTCCTGTGGATTGCCATGATATGAAACAGAGTAAAATTGGGTGGCAGTTGTGTCACTCGTGTGCACACATGTATGGTGGACTCACATGCACTGTGTAGACTCTTACTAAATTTCAGGATTTGCTTCCAGTAAAAATTTGAGGATGAATATAGAACCTGTTCTGCCTCTTCTGTTCTGGTGAAATAATTTACCCAAAATATAGGCTTTTCCCGGAACATAAAGTTTGTATTTCGTTTGAAGCAGCCTTCAGGTAAAAATAACAAATTCTTGTAGACAATAATAAATGTAGGTTCACACATTCACTCACTCACTAGTTAGCAGCATTAAAAACTTAAATTGAAGTTACCTCAAGTATGCGAACAAATCTGCATCTTTTCAGTGACTAGAATAAGAACTGTGTTATGGGTAAGTTTCTTCTAAACTTAACCTTATCTCTGACTTCAAACAATTTTCATCTAGAAAACCTGACTGTGCAGAAGGGCTGTGTAAGTGTTTTGCAATTTTGTTGTCTGACACTAACTCAGGTAGTGAGGAAGTTAAAAATCCTCGCTGTGTTTACAGTAGATTTTCCACCAATTGAAATTAAAGAATTGTTGTCAGTTTGTGTGGTAGTTGTTCAGCTGTTTGGTATATCTTACTCTTCTGTTGTCTCTGTAACACTCATTCAATGTGGAGATAGTGGGGAATGTGCATCTGCTCTCCATGTCCCAAGAATGAAAGTTATATGAAAGATTCAGCAACACCCTCTTGTTCAAAGGCAAGAGTAACTTTTGGATACAGGATGATGTCACATCCTTGGAATAAGTTTTTACTTTGTTATGATTGTCCTAAATATTTAAACCACCTGTTAGTCATGCAGGTTTGTTGGGTTTTTTTGTGTTGTGGTTTTTTTGGGTTTTTTTTAATTATTGATCAGAAGTAGATTTGAATTTAGACAGGGGGTTAGTACATATACTCATAATGAAGGAAAGAAGTCCACTGTTGCCGAAATGAACACAGCCATTATAAAATTACGTGCTTTAAAATTTCTAACGTGTTCTTAAAACTGAGGAAGAAGACTTTTGCCTTTCAGCCTTTGTTGGTCCTCCTCTGTGCGTTGGGAATGGGTTTGGTTCTTGTTACACTGGGCTGTAGTGACCGTGACCCCCTCAGTGGGTAGAGTCAATGTGTTGTGGATGTTCATGGCATATTCATCAATATACTTAGTCATCAGGAGTTATGTCATGATGGTCTTTTATAAAATACATAAACCAGCTTGTTTAGGAAAAGAATTTTTTTTTTTTTTTTGTGTTTGCTTTGCTTAAAACCATGAAAGAAAATGAGTCTTCTAAACAAAACAAACAAAAAAATGCTTATCTTAGGGATGAACTCTAGGCAGCTGACTGAGTGCTAGTAGTATCCTTCTCTTCTCTTGGATGGCTAAAGATTATAACTGGCAGGAGAGAAATGACAGATCCCCATAGGAAGTTCTTACTGATGGAAGTGGGCACAATGAACCACACTGGCATTGCCATAGTTTGTCATAAGCGATATTGGGAACACTAGTTTTCCATGCTGTTGGCTATTCCTGACTGCTAACAATGATTTTGGTAACATTCCAATGTTTTTTCATAGTTAAAGGTCTCACAGTAGCAATAATTTCAAGTCTTCTGTGTATAAAACTGAAGAAAATCTAACATAAAAATAGCCTATCTTTCAGTTCCAGTAAAGTGGAAAGAACCAGAAATGTATTTCTTGCGTTCACAGAAGCTGTTGGCATTTTTTGGTAGTTAGAAAAATGGCCAGTGTGAACAGACCAATTTGTATTTAAAATGCAGATTTACAGTGTCAGATGGTATCTCAATCTGAGCAATCTTGTCAACACATCAGGGAACATCAGAACATATTCTGCCTGAAGTAATAGGTGGATTGTAAATCATACATTACCTCAAAAAGACCACACCCCTTTTCTATAATTAACTTACACAAATCTAATTTTTTTAGTCATTATATTAGCAAGTACTTGCTGGAATGTCAAAGGTATAAAATCCAGAAATCCTAGGGAGAAGGGTTTTGGTAAGAGGCTAAACATTCTGAACACCTTGTATGTGTTTGTGTGTCTGTGTATGTATCTGTGTGTATACATATATATATATAAATATGAGAGAGAAAAGGATCTACATCTGAATTAGACTGTTGCGTTGGAACACAAAATACTGCCAATGCAGCACAACAATAGAGCAGGGCATAAGAGCTTAGCCTAACAGGAAAAAACAAAAGTTTTCTTTGACTCTGGGGATGTTTTTCATCTATTTTTTCAGAGAGCTATGTGACAGCTCTGTTCAGTTCCTCACGCAGTGGAAAACTCTTTTCATTTAACCAGAAATAAAAAGGAAAAGCGTTTGAAAAGGTAGCCTGTCCTAAAAGTAGCCCAATACAGATATGGGAAGGGTTTGGATTTTTGACATCAGCTTTCTCATTTCTCTTCTTGACAGATAAATCAAGTAAATAATGTTTATTAATTTGGCATAGAGTATATAAAAGTAATTAAGAATCTTCATTTGCTCCCAGTGATTCTTAAATTTTAACTTATCTTAAAGAAGTCCTCATTGTAAGATTGTCATGTAAACAGAATATTTTCTGTCTACCTGGCAACAGAAAGATGATTTTTAATACGAAAGCAAATGAGGTCTTTAAAATAGATATGTCCAGCCCTTCGGTGGTCTTTTTCAGCTTCGTGAATTGCTCATTTCACCAAATGAAATATGATCAATTTTTTTCATATGATAGAAGTATTGACTAACTGTATTAAACCCTAGCCTTATGGGACCTGGGTGGAAACAGATATTTAACATAGATAAGCAAGGAAAAGATCCCCAAACCCCAAGGTCAAAATTATAGAGCAATGTTATTGAACAGTCTGAGTATTTCTGACATGATAGATGAAACAAAAATTCTTTGAAAAAAGCTGCCATGAACAAATCAGTATGAACCACTGTCATGTTGAAATGTGATTTTTATATAGGATTTGTTTTATTCACATTTGGCAACCAGAAGGCAAAAAATTAAGCTATTTTTATCCCATGGTGCTTAGACCAAAATTCAAGTTTTCTTTAAAACTCATTGTAAATGGGGTGTTTGGTGGAGGCCATGAACTACTTTAATACATATTCCATCATTCTGGGCTGTATTTTTTTTTTCTTGTTTTTATTCACTTTAGCATACCGAATGATTGAAAATCCAGCTACAGCTAGCATTGGCTTCATTGTTGGAGCTGAAGCCTTAGATGTGCACTGAATGGCAAGTGGTGAACCCAGAAAACTTAGTGCTGTCTAAAGGCAGAGAAGGGCCAGGGTAGTTGGATGAATACTTAATTCCTTATATCTGTTTTATGTCTCTAGTCAGCTTGGAAACACAAATTTCCTAGTGAAAGAGCTACATGGTCTTTCCAAGAACTCTGCTCTCTTGCAAAAGAAAAGGTTGGCTTCTATGAAAAGTGTCGGCAATGAAGGAAAAGTAGGAAATAAGAAAAAAGATATTGTGTAGGAATCTCAGCAGAAGAACTACTTTTAAAAAAAGCAACATTCTTACTGGCACAACCTCCTGGCCTATAATAAAGATTAAATCCTCAAATGACAGAACACTTCATTCCCTCCTGTTAGAAAAAGGTCACTGTCTAGCTAAGACTTTCAGTTGCCCAAAGCACTAATTACTAGCTCTGGAATGAGTCAAGAAATTGTATCTTTCTCTTCGATAAATTCTGTTACAAGGATTTAGTATCCTTCACTAAAATCTCACACGACATGCCTGTGGAACTGTAAGAAAAAAACAAATCTAACCCTTCCCCAAAGAAACAAACCTTTGCAAAATTTAGATTAAATCAGTTTTCTTCCATCTGTCATTTATTGCATTCGTAGCTTTCCATATTTAAAAAATAGCCACTATCATTTACCACTTAACAGTAATAGTTGCTTATGTCAGCAATAAAATTTTTTTTCCAACAAGAGAAGGAAATTAATATTTTGCTTTATGTTTTCAATAATTAGTACATATGGTCACCATACTAAATGGCAGTTCCAGTGTTTAATTTTTTATTTAATTGTTTAATGAATAACTTTGTGCTTCTGCTCATTTGGGATAGGTGAAGAAACATTTTTTTTTTGATCCTTTTCTATTGAGGGACGGAAAGGCAAAAGCACCATAGCTTGGCATGGAAACCCATCTGGTTAATTCAATAGAGTAATTCCCTTTTGGCCATCATTCTGAATATTGTGTTAAAACATATTCTGCTTCTTTTTCCAGTCTGGCCTCTAGTACATACACAGAGATACAACTGAGAAATTGAAAGATTCCACTTAGGAAGAATTTGACCTTTTTCTACCAGTTTCTTTAGTGTTGGAGTTTAATACTGATTTTTTCACATAGAAATATAAAAATTTTCTTGTTAATGTGTCTCCCCTTATTCTTCATGGCCTCTCTTCCTAATCACATTTTTCTTAAGTATTTTCCTTGTTATCAAACTATTTTTATTAATGCATCACATTTTATATGTATATTACAATCATTTAAATGCAGCAGGCTATGAGCATTTGTTCTTGCTGTTGAGAGACCTGCATTGCTTTGACAAAAATGTCTCTTGTAGATAGGATTTTATGTTCAAATTTAAGCTTTATATATTTTTTTTTCATTTATTCAGTAGTTTAGAATTGCCATGTCAGAATTGTACTCTATACAAAAATGTATGGCCATCCATAGCAGAAGACGTGGATCCAACCAGGTGAAGTTGTAAACAATGCAGCTTTGTGAATCTCAAGCTAGCTATCGTGATTTTTTTTTCCTGTTATGATTTCCCCAGCAATCCATTAGAGATGCAAATGAGCAAGGAAATTATGTAGATTATGCAAATGTAAATTATTGTCAGAATAATAATTTACCAGCTTTTTGAAGAGTTCCAACCATAAATAGACACAATCTTTTATGTCTGTGCTACATTATAGGTCCCATTTTAATTGGAATCCTAAAGCTGGTCCCTTTGATTCTCAGTTTTGTCAGTCAATCAAACCTTTTTATCTTAATGTTTTGGGGATTAAGTATTACGTTTTAAATAAGGTAGAAGGGGAGTTTGAGTCTGGATCTTTTGACATTACAACTTCATTATCAGCATAAAAAAATATGCTTTACAACAGCCCCTTCTCTGAGGCAACACAAAGAGAAGCATATATATTTTCTCTTTTTTTTTTTCATAGTAAAGCTCAAATTTCAGTCAGACTGGGATCACAATATAGTTTTGACAAAAATATACAAAAGATTTTGCATTCATTATAGTACAGAATAAAAGAATTTAATGAAACCTCAAAATTTGGCATGAAATGGAGCTGTCGTCTTCACTGTTGTTACTTCTGATCCTTCGAATCAGTTTTTCTCATCGATTTCAGAATTATATGGTAAAGCTCTAACATCAGAAGATCCATTTCATCCTCTTGACTTACATACCATACTACAACATGAACAATATTTTGACTGTTCTTGACTTTTATCTTTGGTAGTAGTAGACGTTCTCCCCCTTCAAAAATATGTGTATTAAAATACTGATTCCTTTAAGTCTTGCAAACTTTGGTTGTATCCAGTATAAATAAACTGAGTATTGAATGAAAACTATCAATTTTTAGGTAAGTTCATCCATGTCATTTTTTTGAGGCACGTCTTGCAAGACAGTTATGATCTAAGAAATGCTGGTTGCTTTCTGCTTTTTCCTGATTAACAGATACGAGATCAGAGCTGAGGCCGAGGTCAACTGATGGCTTAATGTGTTCAGGTTGTAACAAATAATAGATTTTCACTTTGCCCAGATATTCATGTATGAAGTCCTCCTTACTTATATGAAGGGTTAATGAAGATCGTGTTTCAGCAGGAAATAGGAAGCTTTTCCATATAACACTAACACAATTTTTTTTTGACACAAATATGTTTAATCATCCAACATACAACAAGTACAATCATTCAAATTAATGGTGTTCAGCCAAATGTAACATCACAAGCACTGAAAGGCTTGTGTTACACATTCTTTCAGAAAGGATAAAACCATTTTTTTGCTAACTTTACAATTGAAAATTGTTAGTGTCTGTGTTTATGTGCCAACAATTGTACTTGGGCGCCTCTTGTCTGATCAAGACTGTCGCCTTCTGTGTCCTTCAGGGAAAGAGAACCGCCAAACTCCATGAAAGGTGACATTTGAGCAGACAAGGTGCTGAGCTGACTCCATTAATCTCTTATTAATCACTTAGACATTTTAAAGGATGATTTTCTTGAGCAGAGGGAAGCAAAGTCTCCCAATAGCTTACTAGTTTACTAGATATGGTCAGGACTGGAAACAGGATGGGTAGTCAGAGACCAATGATGGATTGAATTTTCTGTTACCAAGAAACAAAATAAGCAAATGTGTTTCATCCTGGGAATGTCTACCTGGAGAAGAGTTCTCAAGAGGCAGTCATTCACTAGACCTTTTGGCTTCTTTGGATTGGGATCAAGCTCTCAAGATAATTCCAAATTTTGGACAGCTATCTGGACCATGTTTCCCTATCGCTTTTTGGTACATATACTTTTTCTCATCACTAAGCTTTTTTTTTTTGTATGTCTGGACAGATTGGTTAAGTATTTGCTCCTGCATTTCACATCAGCCTTAAGTTTATTGACCAAAATTTTTTATTGCTTGAATCTGCTGTGGTAACCAGCCATTATTCCTGCTTGACAATATTTTCTCGTTGTATTTACATTCACTTTCATTCATACCTGCACAGAATACATTCAGGTACACTTTCAAAAGTGGTCATGATTGGGTGTCCCTGTGGGAGGAAGGCAGTACTGTCTTAACTGTTACCAAATTTTTCCTTGGGTACATTTATTTGTTGGTTTTTCGTGTTTGTCACAGGAACAGGACTTTGCCCTTACTGATCAGGAATCACATAAAACTTATTTGTATCACTGCTTGAGATGTAAATACATTAGTTCTATTGTAATTTTTTTTTCTCTAGCCTACTATTAAAAATTCTGTTTCTCCTAGTCACAGTCACAATCACAGCAAAAGCTCCTCTTCTTTTTTTTTCTTTTTGTGTGTCACTACACAGCACCTTAAAAAGAGTGTTTTACCACTTGCTATTCTGCTGATAAGAAATTGTGTGGGGCCTAAGACACAATTTAGACATAGACACTGATGGATATAGTCATCAGAGACATCGCTGTAAATATTTTCTGTGACTCTAATGGCTGTAAGACAATATTTTTTAGAGGCAACTGCAGAATTCTTTGATTAAGTTTTTAATCATTATTTTATTTTCTAGAAGTCTCGAGCACTTACTTCTACTTCTAGTGACTATAGAAGGGATCCATAAATTGCTGATTGAGACAATATGATGAATTAAAGCCCTTCCTGTCCTTTACAATTCTAGAGAACTACAAACAAATAATATCACATGTAAGATTACCTTTTTACCAGCCCTCAGGATTCATGCAGCTCTGCTATATTCATGATGTCTGCATCATTATATGTATATAATCTATAAGGTAAGTTCTCCAGTAATTCCCAAATTCCCACACAAGTTCATCCAGCCCTGACAGCATTGCAGCTCCTCTTGTCAGGTATTGTTCTCAGGAGGTGTTTCCAGATGTTACAAAATTCCAATATAAACGCTTTATGTGTAGAAGTCACCTTTTTAAAATAAAAAGAAAACCAATATAATTTTTTCTCTAGCAGAACAAAAATAGTTTAAATCTTGTCTGAGTCTACCTCGTGTGTTTTGGAATGTTCTCACAATAGACACATGTATGTAATGTTAAAAAAAATTCAACACAACATCCATCCTGATGTTAATGTTTATCATATTTACTCATTTTTTTCGAGTATATTCTGAAAATAAAACACACTACAACTAAAACCAAAGTGATTTGCTTAACATTTCAGATTCAAACAATATAAGGTCTACCGAGACCCTGTAGTGTTAGGGGGTTTTACGTCCAAAAGTTTGAATATTGTTATTGCTGTATTTCTAAGTATCATATGTCATATTAACAACTCTAAACACTTTGCATCATTTTAGCTTTCATCAACAACTGTTCCAAATTGGTCAGCTGAAGTTCATATTGTGTATTTGAAAAGGACAAACCATATCTCACTCTGATTGTTGTATCTTCTTGGTCATTCAGTCCCAAAGAAATTTAGTTTAGAAATGAGCTTATAAATTTCCTGCAAATAACTGGTGAAGGAATTTTACAAATCTAGACATAATTAAGAGTTTTAAAAATTTTTAAATTTTTAAAAATTTAAAAATACATGGTACTACCTTCCTTGGAAATAGCTGTGTGATTTTTTTCCTAAACTATCTTCCTTGGAAATAGCTGTGTGATTTTTTTCCTAAACTAAGTATTAAATACGGTGTAAAGAAATACATGTAAATTAGTGGATCAAAACCGAAATGAAATTTTACAATACAATATTAAAAACTACTCTGTTATACTATTGATAAAGATCCCATCACTGCCCATATTCTCTTTTAGTGGTTTTTTTCCTTCCCTTTCATGGATTCCTTCCACTACAGATTAGTACCTATGGTATCTAAAAATAACAATAACAACAATAAGAATAATATTCAGAACAAAATTTGTATAACTATGTTTTCATAAATATACACATATATATGTAATAGATGTAAATTCTTGTAAAGTAAGTGCTGAAGAAATTCAGACCATAAAGCACCTTGAATATAAAAAACTGTAATCTGAACATTTGAAAGTAAGTGGAATCTACTGTGGCAGCTGTGATTCTAGGGAGATGCACCATGTTCTACGTCAGTTGGGATTCCTGAGTCTCTGAAATATCCGTGTCTGGATAGATTGTGTTGGTGCTGAGGAGGATTGTCTTGAGTGAGGAGTTAAAAGGCCTTGACATTGTTAGTTATCATGGAGCAGTCTTGTACCTTGTCCAGACAGACAGATTTATGATGATTCTGGTCAAAACAGAGATCAGCTTAATGATGTGTAGTGTTCCAGTGCTCACGGACTAACCATTGACATGCAGAGAAATGGTAAGGTGGATACAGGAGCTTGATTCTTTTTTCTCTGTCTTTCTTCCAGTGTAGTTGTAGTTCCAGGCTGTTGCTCGTGTGGGTCTGTTGTGGCAGTAGTTACATGACTGATGTAGGGGATTACTGATAAAGTTCTGTACTGTCTGTCTATTGCTGGGACTTGATTTAGCACTGTTTCAGCTTGTTGTTCTATGTAGATATTGAAAAACAAACTGAGGGGAAATAAGTGGTTTTGAAACCCCACAAATAGTGTTGTTATTAAGAGTATTTTTTAGGTTATGCAAAGGACTGCCACCAAAGTCCTTGTTTGTGCTAGATGCTGGATAAACAAAGAGGTGTCGATCATCAGTAGCCAAGGAGCTCACAGTCCAAATAAAGCAAGGGTAGGGTGGAGTAGAGGTATGAGACAAAAGCTGTGTGAACAATGTGATATTTGGGATAAATGTCATTTCCACAGTTCTTGGCTTCTGTGACTGCCCACACAGTTTGAGGAGTCCATTGGTGGAGGTAGTTTCCTGTCACTACTTACTGGGCGTACCTCTCCAGGAAGGACTCATATAATTTTAGAGCTCTACTCTTACTGCAGAAGTCCAAGGTGATGGGAACGGATATCAGTCCTTTGCCCACTGATGGGTGGAGAATATTCATCAGTCTCCTAGGTGGTGTCAGTTGTGTGTCCTGGCTTGACTCCAAACTCTACTGTGCCTAAAAGGTTAATTTCTACCAGATGAGAATGTCCTTGGCCTTTGACTAGCTGCTCCATGGACTTGCTCGTGGGAAATTTGATACTGGGCGGTAGTTGGCTAGAATCAACTTATCCAGGGGGGGTTTCCTTTCTGTGGATAAACAGAGCATGTGTATCTCCAGGAACAGGAGTTTGCCATCTTCTGCTGGTGCTCAATTAACACAGGGTGATCGAAGGTGACTTTTTTTTCATTACAGAGGTTCTGTACTCTACATAAGCAATATTTATATTTTCCAGCCTATCAGTAACTAATACATATCTTCAGCTGCAGTATTTCAGCTGACTTATCTAGTTGACTGTTTATATGAATTTTTGCTGTTCATTTTACTATCAAGAAGCATGGATTAAAGTACTAGACAATCTATTTCTGCATCCTGCTTTGGTCCTGCAATATCTGTGTATGATGAATTTAAGTTCATGAATGCTGGTACTTCTACTGCAGTTGTATCCCTTTCAGTGTCAGTGAAATCTCTTTGTCTTCTCTCATTCTCTTGTTGTAGCAGAATCTTTAGTTTTGTTTTAAAAGTACATTTGACAGTATTCACAGCTAAAATGCAGGTTCTGATTGTTTTTTTTTTTATAACTGGTAAAGATGAGAACACCTAATCGCTGCTTAATCCTGTATTCCTGACAGCTGTACTTGCAGATTTGACTTAGTTTTCAGGATGTTGTTTAATTAATCTTTATGCTTGATTAATATACATACTAATACCAAGAATTATGGAATTTTGGCTCTGAAAATAAATTTCACTTAACTGTGATGAACAGTGAGTCTTGAACCTAATCTAAGTTTTCAGCACTAACTTTCTTGAATCAATGGAACAGTTGACAACTGGAGTTTTCATTGTAATCAAAGGAAGCTGTACTGAAGGGACCAGTACTGTACTAGTATAGAAATCTTGCTCTCACATCTTATATGTGTCAAAGCAAATTGAGCTGCTAAAAGTTGTAGCCTTTTATAGGCTTACAACTTAGAGTTTCTTAAAGCTTCTTGTACCAGTGGTGCTTTACATCTGGTAATCCCCAGTGTGACAGCTGATGATTATCGACTATAAAGTTAACATTTTGCTAGTGCTACTGTGTTATACCAAGCCTAAATAGGGAGGTTTGGTAAGATGAAGAGTTGACAAGTCAAGGCAGAGAATTTACATCTAGTGTTATCTATATTTTTATGGCCACAGATGTTTTAATTGATAGTACTATCAGTTATGATGACAAAATCATGATATTGCTGTGCTATTATTGTGCTATTGAATAACCCACTTAAGGGCAAATGAAAAAAAAAGCATATTAATTTTCCCAGCATTATAGAAGATTATCATATTACTCTATGAAAAAGACTCATCATATATTAAAATTGTACATTAAATGCTATTATTGTATTTGAAAACTGAAAGGACCAAGATTATGACTGGGATCCCATTCAAATAATGTTTTTTCATTACCCTGAGTCTGGAATCCTGAATCGTTTTTCCAAAAGGTTAGGTCTGAGGTCAGTACCTGAGTTATGTTCCCACATGTGCTTTCTATTTGCTTTCAGTGGACATTTGCTTAAATAAGAAGTAAAAGCTATGAACAGAGTTTAGTAGACATTGTCCACCACAATGCAATAGAAAATTTCTTACTACTTTCTGAGATTTGAATCTTCTAACTGCTTGTTCTAGCACATGCTGGTTCTTGGTTTGCTTTCTCATATACGTGCCTTAAGGAATGGATTACTGTGGGAGAGGAAATTTCTGATGTACCAAAATAGCACTTCTTATGTCCGCCATCCTTCAAAAAGGATCCCAGTTTTGAGGATTAATACTTTTGTTTGCTTCAACTCTAATGTTCATTATTATAACACTCCCTGTTTGACGTACGCTTTACGTCATTTTAATCTTCACACTTGTGGTAGATCCATTGTAAAAAAGATGCTCCTAATGTCCCCTGAACATTTTTCAAGCATTACCACCATAATGACAAACAAAACAAAACAACCTTTAAGCATTCTTTTGGTGCAGACACAGCCGTTCTGCCTATTACTTTTATTTCAGCCTGTAGGCAAACACTGGCTTTAAAATCTGTCGTAGTCTGATTGATCACTTTCCAGGAGAACAGGATTCAAGCAATTTTTAAAGTAAATTCATAATGGATTAACCAGAGTTGCCACATAAAGAAGAAATGTTTTATTCCTTTTTAATGTCAGAGGAGCTGATATGCTCTGTTTAGCAGCAAAACCTCCTGAATAGCTCAAGCATTTCCTAACTACAAAATCACAAAAACTAGACATAAAACAGGAAGGAGAATTTCAGTCCAAGATGTAGTAATTTTTGTTCTTAAAACTGCTGGATTAATACAGGTGAAATATGTTTAAAAAGTAGGTCTCAGCAGACTTATCAGAAGTCCAAACCTCTAGAAATGCAGCACATAATGTTAAGTAAAAATGAAGGTGAAAACCTGTCTGCATTGAATTCAGTGGAGATGTCACTGTTGACTTCCAGGGTCCAGATGTTTGCACAGTTTTAGAAGTGTAATTTTTTGAGGTTACAGTTTAACTGAAACACGATTGATTCAATAGTTGGCAAAAAGATAACCTGAGTTGCTGTTGAGGATTTTTGTTTAACATCTAGGAAGATAAATCTTGTCTGTCCTAAAAATAGTGTTAAAGGCCCTCATTTTAGATGGTCTTTGTATTTATTTAATGTTTTTCCCTTAAAAAATGGCTGAGCTTCGTTACTTCAGAACCATATGCGAGTTGCATGTATGTTTATGTTTTCCTGTATAACTTCATCCTGTTAAGTTGTATCATAAATGTAAAGGCATTAACACTCTCAATAAATAAAAAAAAGAATTCTATTAAAAAAAGAAGTGAAAGTATAATAATGTTTTTTACCCTTGTTGAAAATGCTAAGGAACTGCTTTCTGGAAATTAGAATCCTTTATGGCACCTCATTTTGGATATCTCAGCTCCCTAAGACTGATTTGACAACGTTCTCCAATAACTTTTAATAAAACACTGAACTAAATCAGTTTGCAAAGAATCACTCAAACATTGTGATTTACTTATAGAAAATAGTATTTTCTAGTAATGTAGTAATGTCTACCAGTATTCTCATTGTATAAAAAGGGAAAGAGAGTTAATATTTTCTTTTAAGCCCCATGTATTTAGCCATTCTTCAAAGACAATAATTTAGAGTCTAAGATGCAGCGAGTGCTTGGTTAAAGGACCCTGTTTACATACGACATGATGTAGCAGCCAAATAAATAAGACAAACTTTTTCAGTGAGACTTGCCTCCAGCAGGAATAAAGCCCTTCTAAAGGACAGCATTCTTCTGTCCTTTGGAACAGGACGTTGCTGTTCTAGGAACCTAGCATCTCTGCTGGGACAGCTTACTGCACCAGTTTCTTAGTACGGCCTGTTTTCCTTGAGTGCATTGACATCCATTGGTAATTAATTGCAGACCAATGCTTTTGCCAGGTATGAGGTAGATGCTCTTTGCTCCTTCACCTCAGCTGTACATGGCAACCACCTTTTAGCTTAAAATTAGCAGCTCCTCTTTGCTGTTCAGTTAAGTGGGATAACTCCTCTTATTGTTCTTTGTAAGTCTGCAATGGACGAGTAAATTATTCTGCAAGTAGTTCAACAGGATGTGTGGAAGTACATGCTGCCATCATCTGAAGTAGGAGTGATTCTATCTCTGCTTCAGTGATAACCTAGTGTCAGATAACTGTGCTACAGGTTGACTTCCAGAAAAAAATAATTGGTGTAGACAGATTTTGAAGATATTGTCATATTCTTTTGCCAGGTTTACACAGGTTTTGCCTGTGCTCTGCAATTTAGGTGTTGTATTTAGCCTTTAAAGAAAATACAGTATAAATAATGATGTAGACTCAGATAATGACAACAGTTCATTGAAGCTGTTAATGCTTTTGCAGTATTACAGTGCAATAATGTTCAAATTTTGCAATGCTGCACTGCCCTTTATGTATCACTTACACTAATGTAAATTGTTATAATTCCTGTTCTTTAGAACAAATATGAAAACAGAGCAGATGAATGACCATATTTGTTCTTACCATTGTTGGATAGCCATCATTATAATCTTTTAAGTCTTGATGTGTTTCAAAAAGTCAAAGAAAAAGGAAGGAGTTATGACACTAGTTACAGCTGATTGTCAGAACACTTTTGTGCCTGGCACAAGTTTGGATTCCTATGCCTTTACAAATCAACTTCATTTTCTGTTTCATGAAGGAAGTGATTCCAGTTCTGGATTTGCTGTTTCAACTTTTCGCTTATGAAGTTCATGATATAAAATAGAAATCTTCTGTATGTTTAAGGTTTGTCATAAGAATGAAAACCTTGTGGTATTCTGGAGATTTGCAATTGTGTACAAATTAAAATATGTTTCTCAGCCATTCCTGGTACTAAATGAAACCATTATTTTTTTTGTGTGTGTGTGCTTTAAGGATTTTTTTCTGAAATCCTGTTTTATAGGGACCCATAGTATCAGCTGCCTGTTCAAAAGGTAAAGTCAAAAAGCTTATTCACAGTATTTTCCATGATCTGTTTCCCAGCCTTCAGTTTACAAAGAGAATTTCCTTTAAAAAATACTTTTCTGTCTTGCAGTTCAATTTCCTGTAGTACTGGTTATGTTGAGAATCACAAGCAAAGTATTCTCTGAAAGTTTGTGGATTGTGATATGGAACTTAAGCTGGGAGGGGTAGAGGAAAAGGAGGGAGGGCGAAGGTTCCTTCCGTTCTTAAAAGTAATTGTCCTGATGTGATGGAAATTGCAGTCACCTGCCTGGGAGTGGAAAATCTTGAGCTATAAGGAAATCTACAGCAGCATCACTTCATTATAGTTCCTAGCAACCTCATGCTGGACAGCAGCTTCGATGGGACTGATAAAGGCAGGGTTATTGAAACAACAGACATGCTTGGGGGACCATAGTTACAAACTTTAAAGAGCTTCTTGGTAAAGCTACTACATAAAAGCTGTATGTGCTTGCAAATTGTACTTGGAGCAGAATTTTGGGACTTAGGAACGTGTAGCTGTACCTTTTCTCAGAGATGTCAAATGAGTTATTCTAGTGCTGTGTGAGTAGAAATAAGATCACATTTCAACCCTATGTTTTAATCATTTTTTATTTCAAATTTACCAAGAAAACTTGTGTTAATCACTACTGTTCTTGTGGTTACCATGACTGAATATCTAAAGCAACTGATCTTCATTACTCAGCACATGTCAAACTGAGCCATTAATTGTCCTCCATCTTAATTGCCCATTTTTAGAATTATGTGCCTTATAGTGCTGCAGTTCTACAGTTATTTTTGTATGTTTTACATGGGTCTTCTACATTCTTTGCCCTAAAATTGTATACAAAATACTGCAAAACCAGCCTTTTGGTTTTTAAATGTAAAGCAAAGATGATGGGTGTTTCTTTTTACCAATATCAGTGCATCTCTCTCCTTTGTTCTCCTCATTATTTCTTAGAAACATCTGGTAACTTTCTGCTTAACTGTCAAATTTCTATTTCTGTTTTATTAGCCGAACACCTGCATGCCAGCTGAGTATGTATAGACATTCCTGAATATCAGGAGTGTTATTGCCTGCCTGACTTGTAGCAAACTTGCAGTGTGATAGCACAGTAAAATTATCAGTACTCCCATGTTATTAATTTACAGATTAAAAAAAAAGAACCTCATAAATCTTAGTACTTAAGGAACTAGCTTATTAAATCACTAGTTTATTAAATCTCTGATACTTAAATGCACTACAAGTAAAATATAGTATTTACACTGATAAGTACAGCGTGTTCCTGCTTATCTTCTTTATTATCTTAATTTCACTTTGTGAAAAACTATTCTGTTTGCTTTTCTGGATGATTAGTTAGCCCAGTTAGCTTAAGTCAAAAGCTGTATTTTGGAACTTTTAAGTGAGCTGACAAATCCATATACAAATAGAAAACTTAGTTTAAAACTGTGTCAGGCCAGTGGCTTAAGATTTAACCACGATGTGAACTAAAATCTACACAGAGGATTAGTCAAATAACACTTTTATTGAGTTAGGTGCCATTTTAAAAATAATAGCTGTAACACTAGAAAGAACTGTGTACTAAAATATTCATAAACCAATGAGAAAAAAGCTAGTAATTAAAAAAAAAAAAAAGGCCTTGTGTGCTTTTGAGCTTTTGTGTTTTAGCTATATCAGTTGAGCTAATAAAAGATATTGCCTCTCCTTCTGATTCCTGCTGCATGTAATAATTACCATTCTGTGTTCTACATTGTTATTCTAAGAGCATGCAATAATGGAAGGCAGTGTTTCTGCCTTTGAATCTCACTAGAATAATAGAAATCTCTTTTGTTCCAGTCCCCTGATTTGTCAAATGGGATTAATAGCATTTCCAATTGAGTTTTACCTGGCTGACTGTTCACATGTGTACTCAGTGAAATTTTTTATCATGCCACAGTCATGCTATTTGACAGCAATCATCCAAGCTATTGCCTCTTCTCTTTGTTAGCTCTACTTTACACACCCTCCTTCTACAGCTCCTGTCTCCAGGTGCCTTTCTTCAAGACTCACAACCCATTCCCACAGTCCTCTGACTATTTTCCTTTCTAATCACCTGCTGGTGATTAATCCCAAAGGAGTTATTTATGTATGTCTGGTCTGGCAGTCCCCTCTTGGCTGTGTTTGCTAATTCTGGTCTGAAATCTGAATTCTGATTGTCAGTGGGGGAATTTTCTCTCCCTTGATATCATCTGAAGTCACCCAGCTAGAAGCTCTCTAGTGCCTTATTTGTCTTTTGTTTTTCATAACTTGCCTTTTGTGTCTTTTCTCTGTCTTACTTTCTCCTCCATTATTTGTCATCTTGGGTTGTGTGAATAGGGATGTTACAGAGTACAGCAAAACTCATTGGGCAGAGGCAGCCTAAGTGAGATGGGATGTGGTCAAGTCATGGGTGATGAAGTTGTTTTTTTAAAGGGAGAATGTAGACCAGTCAGCAAGAGAAGAGCTGCTGAATATCACTCATTACGCTGCTAATGAAACCATGGAAGATTCAAATGAGACTGGCAAACTTCAGCATGAACAGCTCTGTAAGAAATAGGTAGGCCTAAGTAAGAGAATGGCCTTGATGGCTGACCAGGTTTTTAATGCTTCTCATTCTTCTGATTCCAAGAGAGTGATGAAGAGGAAGGTGATAAGCCAGAAGGGCTGTTTTGTCCAGGGCATGAATGATAGAAAATGCAGCACACTCAGCTGTTCAGAGTAATCAGAAACTCATATTGGAAAAATCTTATACAGCAGAAGGTTAAGTCTGAGACTATAATTCTTAGAAAACGTGTTAGAATTCATATGAAAAAGCTTTAAGGACTTCATTTTAATTGACCTTGGATACACACCAGGTCATGGCCTTTTAGGGAATTAGAACCAGAGTGTTCATCAGGGAACAATACAAGTTTAGAAGGTCAAGAATTGATTCCTAACCATAAGTGCAAATGTTCTCATGTGTGTTTAATATGAACTGGGAAATACTTTGCAACATGTTGGTCTGGAAGAAATTGGAGCAGAAGCCTTAATATGTATTTTTTATATTAAATATGATATTTTGAATATGTTGTTTAGTACCTTTTAAAGTCACGAGAAAAAGTATAAAGTGCCAGACACAGCTATAACCACATGCTTTTTGTAATAATGAGATCAATAAAGAGCTGAGGCAATGCCGTTCCTGATGTGTTGTTGAAAATTTAATTGTGAAGACATCGGTTCTAACTAACTTGTTTTACCAAAACAGGAAGGGGGAGTGGGTGCAAAGAGTTTCCCACGTTAAATTTAGGAACAGTCAAAATAAAACAAATGCTAAAATTATCCAATTTACTCCAGGCTTTGTGAGGAAGAATGGGCAAGTAATTGTCAATTATGGAGTGGGATTGGAATGCAGGTTGTAGAGGGATAATTAATTGAGAGATATTTCATTTTGATTAGCGTGGCTTGAAAAATTGCCATCTGAAGTGGTTTCAGGCCTGCAGGGCAGTCTGCTGATGACGAGCAAGGGACTGGCATGCAGTACTTTAATGGGGTTATGAGGGGATTAGAATCTATTGCATTACTGAAAATAAAATAAAGGACTGAGGAGAAAGTATAGTCTTATGATCAAGAGTTAGATCTCTCTACAGGGGAACCTGGGATTGTTCCTAACTTGTGCCATATAGTTCCCGTGTGGCCTCTGGCATGGAGCTGCAATCTATTACAGGGACATTTTTGAAGGGTATAAAGGAGCTCCCCTACCTGGATGATAATATTAGTGTTCCCTTTGTCACTGATCCAGGACGGCCATCAGGGCAAAGGCACAGACAAGAGTATTAGTGGGTTTGCTGTTGGTACTTCTCCTTCTTCAATTTCGGTAGGTGGAGTTGAGCTGGGAAGTGGTCAGGCTCATCTTTGCTGAGTTTTTCAATCCTGCATTGCTGAGCCCCACCTCAGTTAAAGGGCTGTCAGGAGGAGCTGTGATTCAGCTAGTGCTATAGTTCTTTCTAGGGTTTCGGTAAAGCGGCATACATGGCAGCACATTCTTCTGTTTCATATCCCTTCCTTTCACTGTTCTCTTCATAACCCAATAGAATATTTGGAAAAGATAATCCTTAACATCATCTGAAGCTTGTTTATCTAGTATAAAGAATACTGAGATCTTTGGGAAAGAAAGACACAGTATAGTTATTAGTTCACTTAAAATAAACAATTACAAATTTAGCTGAGAGAGGTATTTTCAACTTGTTTTCATTCTGGTAAATTAATGAATTTGGGAGCTGAGACTTTGAGGAGAGGATATACCCTCTTTCCCCTATGTTCTCCCAGTGGAGACTTGAGGCCAACTTAGAGCAAGGCTCCAAAATGGAAAATGTGGTTGCTGTGAAGAGGCATCATTAGCGCAGTATGTGGAAGCAGGCTGCCTACCTTCCTGCACGAACCATTTTACCACAAACAGATTCCTGTTCTGACACACAGCTTTCAGCAAAATCAGCCAGCAACTGTTAGCCAGACATGAATGTCTTTGGCATTCAACAAATTACTTGCACATCAGACAGTGCTGATTACAACCGGAAAACAGTATAAATATCACATTTTATGTTACACTTGTAAAATTGATTCTTTCCCCTTTGAGTTAGTATGCCAAAAAAATTGTTCATTGTGTATGGAGTTCAAGGGGATAATTCTGTCTGCAAAATTACAAATAAACAAATTAATGCATGTGTCATTAAAACGTTCTTTGGCTGATGTCATTTTCACTTTTCACCTGTTTGCATTGTGCAACTCCTTTGTTCAAATAGAATTTTAACTTCTGCTGCATTATGACATGTATTGATTAAATATTAATCAAATTATACATTTGTATATATTTTGCATGTTTATAGCCTTTCCTTGCCTTTCTAAACACATTAATAGATTTCTCAATCAAATTACATGAAGGCCCTAATCTTTATAAAGTACTTCATTTGAATAGCGCTTACAAGGAAAGTCCTTTGAAAAGTTCAAATGAGTATTTGGTTTGCCAGATTATGATATTTTTCAACCTGAACTGTTTGATAAATCTTTAATAGATTAATCTGAAAAAGAAGAATGAAGCACAGTATTTCTTTGCAGCCATTTGGAATAGGACAGTTTAAAACTTTTTTCATCTTTCATCTCAAAGTAATGTTTTGAGATCAAATTCATTTATATGTTATCAGAACATGAATACTAGTACTTAGTTTCCAACTGAAAGAAACACATTTGACCCCAGAATTCATTCTTTTTATTCTTTTGGCTTGAACTATGGTTTGAAAAAGGAACTCTTTACAAAAGGATAATGTTAAAAACTCTCCCTTTCTTCTAGATGACTTCAAAATCGCCACAATACTTCATTAGAAAAAACAGAATTTAACTCTACTGATTTTAAAATTTGTGTTATGAAAATACAAACTCAGCTGCAATTGCACGTGTGATTAGCATAAATAGTTTGATGTCCCAGGAACATTGTGCATGATTAAAGCTACTACATTGTTAGTAGTATTTGAATGCTTAAGTTTTTGCATCTAGTTGGAACGGCAACCGAGGTTTTATGACTGCACAGAGCCTGAAACAACATACTCTCTAAGCACAACTGTACAAAATATAATTTATCATTTTTGTTTAAAATGCTTAGAAGCTGAATTTAGCTCAAAACAACATCAACAAATAAAACAAGAGCAGATAAATCTTGATTCTTCTTGTGTTCTTTTCCTCAGAACTAGTACTTTTGCTGGGTTGAGGCAGCTGGAAATTATTGAAGGTCAGAAAAACAGAAAGGAAAGGAAGGGCAGTCACCTTGATAAGTAAAGTAGATTTCAGAAATTGCCATTATTAATAGTCTTTCTCTGAGCCCAGATCAGAAATAAAGAAAAAAATTGAAAATTAAGAAAATTAAATGTAAATGGCATCAGTTTATATATTTTGTCCTTCCGGTTTTCCTTAGCAATTGTAGAACTATCAGGAAAATTCACACTTTCTCAAGGGGCTGAGAGTTATATAAAACAGCATATGAATAATCAGGTGAAACATAATTGCACCTGACAAGATCAACATCCTGCCTTAGATTTGTTCAAGTCTGTAGTTGAAAACATGAGAAATGGGAAAGGTACAACATCTTCCACTGCTTCAAAAGTCAAGCCATCCTTTAAAGCTCTTCTCCGCCTTTGAAAGGAAAATCTTCTGAATTCCTGAAGTAAGACACATCTTAAACCATATGAACCACTTTCTGTGCTGACAGAATTTAGTTAAAGCTCATTATGTAAAAAGGTGCTATAAGGAAACTTTATAGAGTGAATGCTCTTTATAAACTGGAAGCTAAGGTTCAGCCAGTTTCCATTTAATCCTCCAATATTGCCTGCAGCAGTCAAGTAAATTTCATAACAGTCTCTCTCCACCCCAAATGAAAACCATGTGCCTGCTTCACTTTTCATGCCTTTTCTAGCCCCTCCATTCAAATCTCTCCTCAGTGCTTAAAAAAACTTGCAAGTATTGATGGAATTGAAGTAGCAGTTAACTCTGGTTCTTATTAATTAGGCCACATTAGCATAAGTACTGTCCTTCATAAAGAATTTGAATTACAGTCAAATTGTCATGAGTGTATGAATGGAAAGTGTTAAAAAGCATATATATATATTGTCGTTTCAGGAGCTTCCAAAATTAGGATTTTCATTGCCACAGTGAAATTAACTTAAGCAGCGAAACAAAAAAGCAAAACTGTGATTTGACAAATACTTATTTTATTGAAATTGATCTAGGGCAAGAAGAGAAGTCTTGATTTTAGGCTTTTTCTTATAGAATATCTAAATATCAATACATCTAGAAATAATGTATTCATTGCTTATTAGCCAAGTAATTTCAGATTTTTTCCCCTGATTTATGTCATTGAGACTTCTCCTCTAGGAGAAAAGCATTTCCTGAACAACCATAGACTATTTTCATGACCATATCATATTAGCGCATAAAACTACCAGCAGACATTAAGCAATCAGCAGTCATGGGGATGTCTGTCCTTCTTCTAGATCCTCGTTCTCCCCAGGTTCCTTTCCTCAGTGCCACTCTCCAGCGTCTCATTCCCCAGTCTGTCTGTACATCCAGGGTTGCCCCAACCCAGGTGCAGAATCCAGCACTTGTGTCTGCTCATATGGTTGCTGATTGCCCAGCCCTCTGATTTGTCCAGGTCTCTGTGCAGGGGTCCTCTCTGCCTTTGAGGGAGTCAATAGCTCCTCCTAGTTCAATATCACTGGTGAACTTAGTGTGCCATTCAGTCCTGTGTCCAGGTCATTTATGAAGATGCTGAAGAGCACAGGGCCAAGGATGGAACCCCACCAGTGACAGTCACCAGTCTGATGTCACCCCACTCACTGTAACCCTTTGTGCCCAACCCATGAGCCAGCTGCTCACCTACTGAATGTCATGGTCAACCACTGGCAGCTGACCTCATCATTTCAGCGTTGCAGAATGACACAGATCTGTTACTGACTTTTCAGATTGCTGAGGGAACAAATACTGAGAATGATGACTCTATCAATCCTTTTATAGGCTGAAATACAACTTTAAAGTACACTGTACATAAAACTACGTATCTGAAATTCTGCATACAAGGACACACAATTAACTATATATAAAAATCTTAAGTATATAAGAGAAAACGTCTCAAGAAATTTTAAAGTGTATCCCAGAAACAGTTTTATGTCTGCTAGAATCCACTAATCAACCAGTGTATTTAAAAATGACGGAGTTGTATTCTTCTGCTCAGATTGCCAACATCTTGATAAGAAAACATCACTCTCGTTTGTCTTTCATTACAACCAGAGTTTAAAACAAGGCACCAAAAAGCCCTTCATGCCATGAGGACCATGCACCTAATGCTGTGTCTGCTGTCACGTCTCCAGTGACAGGAGGAGGATTCTTCCATCATCATCAAGTAAAACTAAAAAGAATTTTTTGAGATATCAGTGCAAAGAAGCAGAAGATAGTTTTGTGAAGCATTTAGGGTTTCTTTAATGATATTCAAAGATTAGGAAAAATGTTAAAAATAGGAGATCATATTCTGAAGCTTCCATTTAGTGTCACAATAAAGGGAAGTTAAAGCTAATAGGGATAATTTTTTTTATTAGAACTAGTTTTTCTTAACTTTTAAGTGTGAATGATACTACTGTGTATTTGAATTGAAGCTTAAGTCCTCTTTTTTTAATATTATTTTTCTTTCTTGACAGCACTATTGATAGTAATTTTAATTGCTGATTTATAGACTTCTGTCTTTACATGTGATAGAGAGATTTGCTACTCTTTGTGATGATTTTGGGCAGCATTTTGAACACATATTTACAAAGTTAAAGGGAAAACTAACTGATCTCTATTTTCATTTGATCACAACCATCAGATTTTAACATATGGTTTTCGTGTTGTTTTCTAATTTGCAAATCTTGGCATTGAATAGCAAAAGAATAAAAATTCACGTCTAAAGATATCTCAGTACTGCACAGTAGCACGAGGTTGATGAACTATTGTGTGTTGTGTGGTTTACTATAGAAGTATCTGATTTCAAAATATAGCAATACCATTTTCCTGGGCCATAATCCACCAAAACCAATATTGTTTTGTAAATCTGAAAAATAAAACTGTACCATTTATACCGGTATAAAAAGAAGACCTTTTTTTTTGTTGTTGTTGTTAGGTTCCTCTTAGAATTTTTCCGTGAGAACAAGAACTGGATGAAGAAGTAGTTCTGAAGGGGTTTCTGAGTTCACTTTATTTGCATCTCAAATAACTCTGTGGCTACACATAGTTTTTAAGATAAAATAGATGCTTGTAAAGCCCCAAGTATTTTCAAGCCTGTTATTTTAATTAGAACTTAAAATATCAGTTGTTTTGTACTTAAAATCAGTTTCAAACTCTGACAGCTTTTGCAAACAGAAAAGTTTCAGGAGAAAGATTCAGGCAGCTAGCTTCAGTGACAAAATCACATTAGTGATTTTCAACATCACTACAGTAGCAGTACAAAGAAAACATTCTAGATGCCTGAAGGATGCCTTTAGCCTGTCACTTAGAACTTATACCTAACTAGATGAATGATAATGGACAAAATGTATTTACTACTCCAATTTTGCAAGAGACAACTATCAATGTCAATCTGTTATTCATCATTAACAGGCTAAAATGCAAAACCTGACTGAACAGCAGTCTTCTAACATGTTTTGGGTTTTGCCGTGACTCCTGTTTGCATCAGTAGAAGCTGAATCTATTGTCTTGCTAGCTAATCAACACACAACCACAGGCAACGTTACACAGATCATTGTAAAGATCACCACTAACACTTATCTCCTTGTAAAATATTCCTACTTATAGTATGAATTAAGCATTTTAGGTCTTTAAAAGCAAATCTCCATTTACTATGCTGTGGTTCACCTTGTGGAGTTAACTCAGAGAAAGCAGGCTGGATTCTAACTCATTTACTTTTTTTTCCTTAAAAGACTGCAATCAAAATTAGACACCTACAATTTAGTAATCAAACATGAGGTAAATATAAGCTAAATATCTTGAAGCTACGTTTGAATGTCAGTTACATGTATGAAACATTTCTAAACATTTTTTGTGTGGTAGTACCATGTTTCTTAAGTTTGAAAGTGGTCCTAGCTTAGGACAATTTACCTTCATGCAGCTCAGCCAAGACTTCATCGCTTTGAATAGCTGAGCAGTAATAATAAAGCAACAAAAAAGCAAGCATCAGATTTATGCAGCTCTGCTTCTTTGATACCTTCTTGAGTGACGTGTCTCTGCAAGACAAATAAGTAAGCTATATCTCCATGAGGCCTACTTTAAAACTCCAGATTTCTTCTGGAGATGGAGTATCTCTTTTCTCTTCAAGTATGTGTTGATGGCTTAAGGGAGACTGCAGGCAGGCCCCAACTGTCAACTGCCTGTAAGTAGAGCCTGAATGAAGATTGAGCATTTGTCAGAGCTGAAAGGGAAAACTGGGTTGTACTTACATCTGAGCTGTCTTTTAACACTTTAGACACCATTTATTCAGGTCACATTTTCTGAATGCATTGCTGCTTTTTCCTTCAACCCACAGAGTATTGACTCTAAGCCTGTGAATGTTTTGTTATATGTAAAAAGGAAATAACTGATAAGGAACATCTGTGTCAATGGCTACATGGTAGCAGTGACAGTGAATCTGAGAAATACTGAGGATTTTATGATACAGTGAAAATTCATTTTGGCAGCCTGTCTCACTTCTGCTGCTCTAAATCAGAAGGCAGAGGACTTATGTCCACTGAACTGAAACCAGCCAAACACCACATCCTTTCTGTATCTTTCAGTGTCCCATATGCCTCTTATTCTTCTGAAAAATGGTGGAAATATTATTTTCCACATTTTGCCTATGGGGTACTGATAAACACAGTCCTGGATATGTCTCAGTACTAAACAAAGCATTTGCGTGAGATTTTTGATGTAGTTGCATTCTTATTGTAAGATCACTCCATCATTAATGGAGTAATGTTATAATTACATAAATGATAATTGTAGTCAATTACCAGAGTCATAATCACCCTCTGGATATGTCTTTCTCTGTTGCCTATATGAGGGAAATGTGTTTACCATCTTGCAATCCTCAGTCAAGTGTTTAATGGTAGGTGAACTGAATATGGGTCATATTGATCATTTTCAAAATCATCCTATACATGCATGGCAGAGAAGAAATCCCATAATGTGAGTTAATTTTTTGATAAGAAATCCTTCCTTTGACTGTCTTTTCAAAATTCACCAGGTTACATATTCCATTGCAGTTCATATCAGTAATAACTGTCAATTTCATGTGGCAACTCTGTTTTGATAATTTCTGGTTTTCTGTAATTGGAGGATGGGATGAGCCAGGTCAATAGTAATCATCTTTCAAAAACCAGCTTTCTGTTGAATAATGGCAGCTATATACAGGAGACTAAGGAATACATGGACGAAAGCTCAGAACTTTTAGTTTTTCCAAAAGAATATTCCTTCAGATATAAGATTGAAGTAAAGGATATGGACATGTTGGAATAATATTTTACTTCTGTTTATCTAAACTAAATGGTGGTATTGGATGAATGAGAAAATGTTTGCAGGTATACAGATTCAGGTCTGAAGAAAAAAGAAAAGTCTGTCTAAGTGAAGCCAGTTTATATACATTTATGAAGAAATTATGCTAGAAGTTTTATGGGAATGGATTTCCAGTAGGTCTGTGACATGACTGGGTCCTCAAGGAAAATGCCATGATATTGGGCTTTTACATAATCACAGAACCTAGGTACTAGAGGTGGATCACGCCACTGAAAAATCCTTCTGTATTGTGATAAGACAATGTTGTTCTATGAAGTGCATTTTCTAATTTTTTACTTAGTTTTAATCTTAAAATTTCTGTCCATCTAAAAGCACGGGTAGATATTACAGCAGAAGAATAAAATAGTGCTAAGGTTATGTTTTTTATATTTAATTTTCGTGGTTTTACATACCAGTGCATCTCCCCAACTTGTTCCTTATCTCCAATTACTGTTACTACTGCTTAAATATTTTAAGTGTTTAAATATTTCTTCCATAGCTCAAATACATCCAGAAAAGGGTAGGGATGCTGGCAGGAATGTGCTCTGAGGAGCAGCTGAGGGCACTGGGCTTGTCTGGTTTGGAGAGGAGGAGGCTGAGGGGTGATCTCACTGCTCCCTACAGCTTCCTGAGGAGGGGAGTAGAGAGGGAGGTGCTGAGCTCTTCTCCCTGGTACACAGTGCCAGAACATTCAGGAATAACTCAATGCTGCATCTGTCATGGGAGGTTTGGGCTTGACATGAGGAGACATTTCATGACCCAGAGGGTGGCCAAAACCTTGAGTAGGCTTCCTGGAGAGGTGGTCAGTGCCCCATGCCTGTCAGTGCTGAAGAAGCATTTGAACAGTGCCCTTAAAGCCACACTTTAACTTTCATCAGCCCTGAAAGGGTCAAGCAGTGGGACTAGATGGTCACTATGGGTCTCTTCCAGCTGTTCTGTTCTATTCTGTTCTGTTCTATACTATCCATATTGGTTGTTGTCAAGGTTTGAGCCCGGCCAAATGCCAGGTACCCCCAAATGAACACACCCACACCCAGGGCTTATGAGTTGAGATAAGGAAACCTGGGAGAAGACGCACTTAGAATAGGCAAAACAGGACTAACTTAGGTTGCAAAGTGATCTAATTTATTACTAACA
>VZRN01005010.1:4630887-4658908 GCA_013397935.1 Dasyornis broadbenti | reverse complement strand
CCTCTGGACCACGGCCACTTTCAGGGTATCCACTCGCTTTGGGGCAAGTGGATCTCAGCATTTCCCGTGGGCACCCATGGGCTGCAGGGGCACCCCCTGCTTCACCATGGGCCTCACCACGGCCTGCAGAGGCTGCAGAGCTCCGGCGCCTGGAGCTCCCCCTCCCCCTCCTTCTCCACTGACCTTGGTCTCTCCATGTTGTTTTCCCTCACATACTCTCACCTACTCCTCCTCCTCTGGCTAAGGAAAAGTGCGTGCGCCCATTGTTTTGATTTCGTCTTAAATATGTTTTTCACAGAGGCGTAACCAACATCTCTAATTGGCCCAGGCTTGGCCAGCAGCACGTCCATCACCTCAGAGCTGGACATGGTGAAGGCTTCGAGAAGCTTCACAGAGGAGCCATCTTTGTGGCCCCCCCCCACTAGAAAAACCTGGGCCAAGCTAAACCACGACAGTTGTATGGCTCTTATTGAGCATATGTAAAGTCACCTTTAATCTTCCCTTTACTGCAAGTTAATTTTTGTGACTTCTGATCCACATTCTTTGTTTGATGCTTTGTTTTCTGGTTGGCACAAATCCAAGTAGTACAAAATTGGAAATCACAATATTAAAGAAACACTTCCAACTGTTACTTAGACTCATCTAGGTTTGGGACTTACAGCCTACATCAGTTATTATTTTTATGTCAACATTCATGTGCCTCAGTTAAGGAATAAAGGACTTTTTATCACCTGCCTTTTAAATATCTCTTTCAAGCTCTACATTTGGTTGATTTCAGATAAGCAGACTAATGGGGAATAAAACCTTCAGACTAATTAAATATCTGAGCAAACAGATGTTTGGAGCAATGAATTACAACAAAAAGAATCTCTAGTTTTATGTACTCCACTGTATGTAACATTTTGGTACAAATTAATGAGAAACGAAGAAATAATGCTTTTTTTTTTTTTTTTTAAGTATCCTGTGATATACAGCTAAAATATTTCACAATATCAAGTTATGTGGCACTTGATTTCTTCTACAATGTCGGTTTCAAACTAGCTTAACATATCAAACATTACAGTACTTTCTGTTTTGGTCTGAAACACCAAACATTTTTTTAATGTTAATGTCTCCCAACTGCTTTCTTGAACGGCAGGCGATCAACTGGAAAAATGACAATAACTTCAGAATAGGGTCACATGATATAATGGGCTGGTTTCATTCACCAGCAAAATCATATTTAGTTTTATTGCTGCAGAATTATTTAATGATTTTTTTCCCCCTAAAAAGTATAGAAGATACTTGCTTTGATACTCAAGTGGGATTATCTACACAAACTTCTTGTGACCTGCATGGAACAATATGGTCTTGAAGCCATTTGGTGTCCAAAAGTAGTTCTGGAAGAAGAGTCCTTTTGCAGGACTGGAGTTTACTAGATAAATTTTCCATTTGTAGGAAATACGTACTGTATAACAAGCTAGTAGCATTTTAATCAGAAGAGTAAAAAAATGAATTTTTGATACTTTTGTATTATATTTAAATTTAACCAAGGTTGGAGCTAGTCTCAGAAAGCAGCTACAAACTGAAGACAATTCCTTTCACTAAAATATTTTTATTTTATTTTTTTAGATGTCACCCCTCTGTACATTTTTATAGTTTGATTGCCTTTTATGCTAATTGTCTGCTTCCAAAGCATTAGATAGAATATAAGGTCTTATACAAAGCAAATGTTCAGAATAGTGCTTATGGCTTGACATGAGAGAGTTTTTCTGGCTGTGCAACCTACTTTAACAAAACTCAGATTCAGTGAAATGTTGCAAATTGATGGTATTATGAACACTCTGAAATGGTTCAGAATGTAGACATGTAAAAAATGCTTTTCCAATTATATTGCTCATCTGCTTACATTTGCATATTTAAAAAAAAATGCTTTTCCATCATTTCTGTCAGTGATGCTTCTAATGCCTACATCTTAGTATTGCCTTATATGATATTATGCAACAGGTGTCACTGCTAATGTAGAGAAGAAACCCTCAACACAAAGCTGAAGAGACAAAGTTGAATATAACTTTGAAAATACATTACAACGTTTGAAGATACGAATTTACACAGGTGAACTATTTAGTGCCTGTGTTTGTGCAAAATTGAGTAGGATTTTAAGTGGAAAACTCTGTCCTTGGTATTTTCCTTTTTCTCTTTCTTGGTCCCTCATAGCTTCTCTAGCAACGTATATTGCAAAGTTCATTGGAAGCTTCATATTCTAAAATTAGTTTTGTATTTTTGCTCAGAGTTGTATATGTAGTATTCACATACTAATCGTCTTTTACATGAAATTCTTACAGAGCATCTAATGCACATTCATGACTAAGTAACTGTGAAATGTAGTATTTTCAAAACTATGTTTTGGGCTTTTTTTAATGAGGACTGTTTCTGAAAGAAATCACATCTTTTGTGTGAACTCTTGTAGCCCTGAAATACCCTCCTGGCTTTAGTTTCTTTTTGCTTTACTGCAGCTTTGAGAGAAAGTTGATGGCTGGGTAATAAAATTCATAAGTAAATGTTAATGATGGAAAAGTGAATAACAGTAGTTAAGTACTGAACTGCTAGAAATGAGTTGAAGAAGAAACTGATACAAAGTGGGAACTTACTCTTCACCTTCTCCAGATATATCTTGTGCCTAGCACTCTTGAATCCCAATTCCTTCATGTAGGCATGGTTAGGGGTTCTCTGTCTTAAATGGGTTTATTACAAAGGCTAATGTTAAGAGGGCAGAGTATAAATCAGGAAAAATCTCCATGTGCCAGAGTTTCTGTTGATGAAAGTTCCTTTGACTGCCCAGGACATCACTAGCAACACTCAACAGCATCTATACAGTTTACCAGTGTAGTCTGCACATGTTTCTGTACAGAACTCCTTTACTTAATTTAAAACGCTGTGTTTCAAACTGTAGTCACAGTTCCTTTCCTAAGGCGCTACAAAGGTCAGTACAAAAGCATGCAGGAATAAACCACTTACGAGAGGTGTGGTGAATCTCTGCCTGCGGTAGACTGAGGGTCTGCAGGGAGATGGTCTCATCTGGATGTACTCTACAATACTAAGCAGGTGCCAATGTTAAGTGGCATTCCTCTGTGGATGAGCAAGTTTTGCAGTCCTAGGAAGGGGTAAGTACTCTGAGCTGACAGACCAGCTCTAATGAAACAATGATGTATAAATAAACCATAACATACGGCAGGTGAAAGATGGATGGAGTACTTAACAGGAGGCTCTTGGGAACTCAGTGTGGTGTGCAAGGCTAGATTATGTACCTTGTATTTGGCAAAACAAGTGAGATTCTCAAGGACCATGAGAAATCAAGCGATATTTTAGCATAATGGTACAATGCTATTGTTTAATGATTCCAATGTTTACTATTAGCCTGATATTAAGTTTGTGAATTTTTGAGGCTTTCTGACTATTGAGATATATTTTCTCTCTGTAAGTGTATTCTTGCCGTAACATACACCTATCTGAGAAAACGTGATTTCTGTAACAACTCTTAGTAGGGTTCGCTGTGCAGTTTGGTTGAAGATTGCACATTTTGAAATAACAGTACCCTTACATGGTGGACAAACATCTCAGTCATTTTTCAATCCAGAGTTGCATCTGCATGTGACTTATTTCAATACCACATGGCAAAAAGTGACTTCTGAAAAATCTCTGTTGTCCAAAGCCCTATGAGAATTTTTATCATCTCCAGCTCCATAGGCAGGTCTGTATATGATCCCTGATGAACATATCAAACATCCATTGAGTTATGAAAACAATGGCAGAGGAAAGGTTCTTGGTATTGTTACCCCACCAGTCTCCGATTTATGGCACACAGTGCTTGAAGGTGTGGCAGTTCTAGCTTATTATCAGTGTAATACGTTAGGAAGTATACTTGCATTTCATTAACAAGTCAGTTTCACAAAAGAAAACATCTGGAGACTTACTTTGTTATTATTTGATATAAGAGATAAATCACAGTGAAATAAAATTAAAGCCTTTCACATAACGTTCTGGACACCAAAATAATTTAACCTATGTACAGTCCACAATACTCTTCTTAATTTTTCCATTCACTTGCATCTTTAGAAATTATTTGTAATTAGGTTTGTCCATGCTTTTTGTTCAGAGAAACTGCAAACATAGTATTTAAATGCTGTATATAATATTTATAATAATCCAAAGCAGAAAAACTATTATCAAAAGCTAGTGACTTGTAACACCACTGCTAGCAGAAAATGACTGCCCATTCTGACTGAAACAAACCAAAACCATTCAGTATTTCAGACTGTTGCAATAATAAAATCAATCTGTTTCTCTAGCACAGAAGGTGATCAGTGTGGAGTTACCAGTGTTAGGAAAGCTCTACTGCAGCTGGAGACACTCTTTGATCCCAGAGCCAGTGCTTTGAATAAAGCCACACCCCATCTTGCTACCAGCATGAGCCAGGTCTTATATCCAAACAGCAGTACAGCCAACCATCTTTGCTAAAATATTTCTGTGCATTTACACGTTCAAACCCACCAAAAGTGTGGTTTTACAATCACATCAGTTCTCAGGGAAAAAGCACATCTGAAAAATATATGTATTTTTTACAAAAGAGTACAGATTCTTTCCTTTGCCACGTCTCCAGACTGATGGTGCAAGAAATTTTCAGGGAGCTATACTCCGGTATCTGAGGGAAACAACCTGATTTTTGAGCACCCAGACAGCCCCTTGAAATCAGGGTCAGGTCTGCAGCCTTGAAAATCAGAGAATGTATGTGATTAAATACAGAGTTGTGTCCATGCATTTTTGTATGTTTTAGCCCAAGTTATAAATATTTATTCTCTTAATCTCCTTGCTATTTGTTATAAATATTAAATATATCATATGCTAATAAGCTCCTCTGAAATACTGCCTACTCCACAAGAGTTAAAAACCTGATTATTTACTGTGGTGTGGTTTGCTATTAGAAGAAAAGTACCTTCTTTTACTCTCATTACTTTTCAATACATCTGATGAAAACATAGGAGATTTATATAGACTTATTTAGCAGCTGTCTCATATTTACTTAGACTGTGAGGTATAAATTCAATCTAGTATTTTTTCTCAAGAATAAGAATGTGCTGCTGATTAGGCAATGGCAAAGGTGTTTCTGCTCTGTTAGAAATAATTTTCATTGTTTAATACTTTTCGGATTGTTTAATGTCTCTTTTGTGCATTATACTGTGGCTGATTTAGCACTAAGGATTTTTTTAATTTTTAATTTTGTAGTGGGAGGTGCTAGGGGAAGCAAAACATTAATATGATAACTATTCTCAGTATCAGGGTCATATTTTACTCGGATTACAAATTTGAAAGATGATTTAGGAAATTGAATTACTGAAAACATTAATTGCCTGTTCACTTGGTCCCAGAAACAGTTTGCTGAGTAGACTCTCAGGGTGGAAGAGGATGAGTCTGTGAAGAACAGATTTTCATAGGGTGCCTGAGAAGAGGTCACTGTGGTGGGTATATTCTGTGCCAGCATTATGAACCACAAAGAGAAGCCTGGAAACTTATCCTATTTCACCAACTTTATGCTCCCTTCTGAACCGAGTTCCAATTTTAGTCTAATGTGCAGGTTTCATAATTTCAGATTTTTGGTATTTCAGTTAAGGGATGACGAGTAGGATTTCCACTGGGATACTTACACAGAACTTTGTGGAGGAAGAACCTCAGTGGAAGGAGTTGTCTAGAACAGTAGTAGGAACAGATTGCTGATGCAGGAAATTAATGAGTGTGGTCTCATGAAGGAGCTGAGGAAAAGCTGATATATGAGGGCTCACACCATTTTAAGACATCTGTTAGTGATGTCAGTCATACAAAAGGTATAAGGGGCAAGAATCAAATGTGCAGGAAAATTGAAAGAGGAGAAATTCTGGAAAGGTAATACAGTGTCAAATTTTAGAGTTAACTAAAAAATGACATGGCCAACTCCTTGCTTCCCCAAATGTATACAAAACCTATACATATTTCTATACTAACATGAGCTGTGTAAGATTTAAAAAGGTCACTTGAAATTCTTGGCAAAGAAGAAGGACCTTGACATAGTACCCATTACTGAAGAACGTTGGAATGACAAAAATCAATAGGAAAGTGTAATACCTGCTATAAACTGAACAGGAAGGACAGATTAGGTCATAGAGCTGGGGAAGCATATTAGGGCTATACTGTTGAGCCTTCTGATCAGGAAATGGATATTGAGTCCAAAATGTTGAAGGAGATAAAAGAATCCCCTAAGCCTAATGAGGTTGTAGTACTGGGTGAATTCAACTACCTTCAGCTGGTCATATGTCACATTGAGATAGAATGTAAGGGAAGCCATTTCTCATCAGTCTCAGTGATTGTCTTTTGAAACACCTAGTTCTAGATTATGTAAATGAAGATTCTTGACTTAAGTAACATAGAGGAATGCAGGTTAGAAGCTCTTAACTCCTGTATCAGAATGCACATTTTTGGATTAAAGTTGTGGCTGCTGTAAAACTTAAATTCAATGTTGAAGAGCCTATAGCTAGTTTGTAGAACCACTATGAGCTAGAGGATATAAAAACTCTTAGGACAAAAGATAGTAACTAAAAATAAGGAAATTAAATCCTGAGAATTGTCAGGGAATCTAGGTGAGGAGTTCTGTAGTAGAGCAAGAGATGCAGCAGAAGAGCATGAAGTATTTGAATAGTGTGACAGGATAAAGATGTATCCCCAGTGATATCAATAAAAAGTAATTTTGTCTACAGCATATAGTAGCAAATAGCTATGAAGCTGTGACATAAGAAGGACTTTGTCAAAGCCGTCACCTCACATGCACAGAAAAAAGAACAAGTTTGGTAAAGCAAACAGTCTGTAAGACACTGGCCTAAAAGAAAGCAGCAGTAGAGAACAGGGACATTCCAGTGAACAGTGGTTTTCCTGTGTGTATTCATATGGTATCACAGATGTGGTGCTAGGGATCCAAGAGACTATAACTTACAGCGTTCACTGTGTCAGAATAAGGGACTAGGAGAAAAGAGGGAAATTAATAGGCTGTCAGAAACAACAAAGCCAGATTTTATTAATTCAAAAATTTGTAAAGAAAGCAACTTTTCTTTAAATTATGTCCTGTCTCATGAAATGGTAAGAAACTTCAAATATGAGAGGTAGATGCAGGTACAGTGGAGATATATGTGATTCATTAATACAATGCTTAGATACAGTAGAGAGCTAATACCTTCTCCAAGTGACCCCTGCATATTAGAAACTGTGTTTGGAAAGAAGAATATTAAAATTATTAGTGATGAAAGAAAAATTTTGCAACAGAACTTGAAAATATTGGGATTGCTGCACTGGAAAAAAGGTGGAGGGGAAACATGCTGATATGCAAACCATTCTATTGTGCAACAACATTCTAGAAATACAAGACCAAGCAGAACCAGGCATCACATGGGGATATGTTTAATATCCTTTCCAAATTTCAAGTGAGTTAACACATTTTTATTTGGAAAGGGGTACTCCTAGGATGTGGGATGCAGTTCCAATATGGCATTTTGTTCACAACACGTGCTGTTACTTCTTCAGGGGGTGATTATGGCCATTGCTCTATGTTCAGCATGTACAGGGAAAACTATTATTACTTTTTTGTGGTTTGGAGGCATGAGTAGTAATTACATTTACCAACAGCCAGCTATCTTGTGGCTACAGAAATATGGAGAAAATGGTTACATCATTTCCTTTGTGGCCCTGAAAATCCTTTTCACTAAACTCTAGATGAATCTGTGAAAGAGCAGTACCTGTACAAATGCACCTTTTGAGTGCATAGCTCCACATTAAATACAATTTTTAAAATTTGGATCAGGGAAGGAGAGAGGTGGGAGCTACAAGGTTTGATATGTTTCCGATGCTAGCAGCTGCTTTGATAGAGATTTGCAAGCTTAGCTTAGGTAGAATGGACTTGAAACCTTGCTGGCAGTTCTAAGAGAAACTGTGTTGTCATGGGTGGTTAGTTACGTGCATCATTACAGTTGAAATGATGTCTGCATTTGGAATAAAATAAAATGGTATTACAAATCAATCAATTATGTTGGAAAAGGCCTCTGAGATCATAAATCCAATCTATGACTGAACACCACCATGTCAACTAGATCAGGTTCAGTCTTTCCTTAAACACCTCCAGGGACAGTGACTCCACCACCTCCCTGGGCAGCACATCCCAATATCTAATCACCCTTTCTGTGAAGAAATTCCTCCTAATGCCCAGCCTAAACCTCCCCTGGAGCACCTTGAGACTGTCTTCCTGTCTAGTCACAGGCTACCTGGGAGAAGAGGCCAACCCTCCCCTGGCTACAACCTCTTTTCAGGGAGTTGTAGAGAATGACAAGGTCTCCCCTGAGCCTCCTTTTTTCCAGGGTAAACAGCCCCAGCTCCCTCAGCTGCTACTCACAGGGCTTGTGCTCCAGACTCTTGAGCAGCTAGTTGCCCTTCTCTAGGCTCATTCCAGTCCTCAATGTCCTTCTTGAACTGAGGGGCCCAGAACTGGGCACACTCAAGGCGTGGCCTAACCAGTGACAAGTACAGGGGAAGAATCACTTCCCTGGTCCTGCTGGCCACACTATTCCTCATACATATTGAAAGATTTTTACTGAAAGACTGAAGACTGTGCTTTTGATTCCTTTACAATGATCTCAGTGTAAAATGGCTCCCAAACATTATTTGATTCAGAAAATCTCAAATGGTAACAGATCATATGGTATTTCTAGCCTACAAAATAAGCCATATGGAAAAAAAAAAATTAAAATTTGTTCTATTGATTGCTGTCATCTTTTACATTATTCTCTTGGTTCATCAGTTCCTTATTATGAATTCAGGTGAATACAGGCACAATAGAGGGGTCTACCACATCAGAAAGATCATGACCATTTGAGCAGTACAAGACATCGGAGGAGAAACCCTCTGAGTTTTGTTTCCTACCTCTTCCTCAGATTTTCCTTGTCTTTGATGATAAAGGATGTGAACATTATATTCTCCCATGGCTAGAATGCAGTAATCTTATATGTTTCCTTCACGGATTTTTAGAATGCACATGAGAAGTTGGTGAAGTTGGTTTTTTAAATTTCTTTTTGGGAATCCTAATAGTGGATCGCATGGAATAGGAAATTACAGTTATTTTAAACAGCATTGCTGATGTAGCAAAAGAAATCCACAGTTTTTGACCAGTCATTGCTTGGGGATTGTTTTCTTCAAAAGAAAAGTTGGAATTGAGTATATCAATATAGGCTTCATTATTGTAGAAAATAAAATTAATAGAAATTTCAGTGATTTTGAGTAAAGAATATATCTGAGAGGGAAATTCAACACTACTTATAATGAAAATGTTAAGGAAACTTGGCTGCATCTTAAGCAATTCTTTTAAAAAGAGTAGTGGTGATCCTCAAAGATACTTCATGGGTTTTGCAGTTTACTCTGTAAAGAAAAGGGATCTGGAATTTGAGTCTAACAAAAAAAGATTTAAAAAAAAAAGTCTTTTAAAAGCAATTTAGGTCCACGTTATGAGAATAAGAATTTAGAGACCCAGGACAGATGAAAATATGATTTTTGTGGAGCCCTCAGCAGCTGCTAGACAATTTGCATGTTTTTCTTTAACCAAATGGAGCCACTTTTAGGTGCATCCTTTAATTTGCCATCTAAAGAACTGCGTATTCACCTGAGCATGGTGTGGATTTCAAACGAGTGTGTTTTCTTGCATTCAGGTCCCAAATAACCAATTAAATGCATAAAGCAAGCTCATGTTAGTAAGCTCTGGAGAACGGAGGCCAAACCTTTGATACTGTTTGAGTAAGGGCGTAACTGGAAAGATTCTAAATATGAATTAAAACAAGCAGTTACATTTTCTAATTCTGTCATTTGGGAAAAAATTCTGGATGTCTCACTTGAATGTCTACCAAAATTGCCTCTAACCTTCTGAAAGAGAAACAGAACTAATGATTTGGTATACTGCCAAACAATTAGACCAGTGAACGGACATTGTTCCACCGGCATCTATTATCGGAAATATCTGGATTTCTAAATGTCAGCTAAATAGGTTCACCCCACAAGCTAAAGGAAAGCTGACCTGACCTTTTGACACCACCTGTTCAGGAATGGGAATTTTTTAAGCAGGCTATTCTACACAGATAAAGGGTTCACAAAATTTGACCTGGAAAGAATGGTTGAAGGAATTAGGTTTGTTTAGTCTGGAAAAGAACAGACTGAGGGAGGATGTGATTACAATCTTCCAGTAGATAAAAGAATGTTATAAAGATGCTAGTGGTTGGTTTTCTATGTCCAGTTGGGGACAAGACAAGAACAAAGATGTTTAACAGACACATGTTTAGATTATGCATCAAGAGAAAAATTTCTAATAACAAAAATAGAGAATAAGCTGCAGACGGCATAAAAAAATTCTCATCTCATTAACTGGAAATTTTTAAGATTGGTTAGACCAACACTTGTCATTAATAGTCTCAGTTGCTAGTGTTCATGGTGCGAGGTGAATAGGTAGATGTATTACATGATCACTTAAAAGGCTTTGCCCATCTTTCATTTTCTATAGCTGATACATTTGGCAAGACATTATAGACTTGTTTCATTGGATATCAAAGTAATTGCCTAGTGGGTGGCTATTTGTTTTTTTTTAAATAATTCTGATTATATGATTAAGGTAATAGTGTTACAAGAATGGAAGAATAATAGGTAAGGATATTATAAATATTGATTATTGGCTTTGGGTGCAGAATTATATTAACAAGAGCAATGAGTTTGCTAGTATGAATATCTTTTTCTCGGTTACCTGGGAATTTTGGTATCACACGTTGTTTTCTGGCTGAGGTTAATAACAAGGATCTGAAAATAGTGATGAATAATCATCCCATATAGATATACACAGGGCTGAAGCATAGCATACGCACTCAAAAGAACACAAAAAATGTTGACATTTTTTAATCTTTCCAAAATGTTTGTAAAAGCTATTAAGACAGCATTTCTCAGTATGCTCCATCACAAGCTCAACACTAACTGTGGAAAAGCAAACAAGAGAACATAGTTTATGTATAGGCCTTTAGTTAATATGAAAGGGTGTGAAGGTTTTAATAGTCATTCTGCATTGGTACCAGTTGTCTGTTGGTGGTTGAAAGTGTAACGTGCTTGCAGCTCAGTTTCTTATATTTGATGAGTATAAGAGCATAAAGATATGTTAGACCTGCAGTCTTAGTGAAGCATTTATTTAGATGCATAAATAAAAAGTAGTGTCAAATATCAGAGCTTTCATTTTAAACATTAAGCAAACTACTTGTGTTTTAGCTCCTTGTATTTTCAGAAAGTCTGTGAAAGGACATGATAATGTTTATCTCTTTTTTTCCTCTTCAGTTTAGGAACTGGTTATATTTTATATACTGTACATGTTTTGTTTTGTTTTGTTTTGTTTTCCTAGGTACTGCACAATGGACTCGTGATGGAAATGAATCATCCAACAGCTGGGAGAATAGCTGTTCCAGGTTAGATGTTTAATCCTTTTTGCTAAATTAAATGCTACATGACATCCTGAGTGCTGCCGGAACCCAGCTGAGGACATGACGCATCTTCACATTTCACTCAAATGAACAAAAGTTTAACCAGGCCGACATTTGTACTCATAGTCATTCCAGTAGCAGAAAAATGGGTTAAAACATGTGTCAGAATAGCTTCTGGTTTCCATCGGTCAGTTGTCATAAAACATGAACATGGATTTGATAATATTTGCAAACTCCCACTGCTAGAAATAGTACTGCTAAATCATCTACACGAATATGTGAATCTGTTTTTGATTTAGGTCTATTTTGCAAGTTACCCAGGCTTCTTTTAGGGACATTTCTGTTTAAGAAAAAAAAAAAGGAAGACGAAAGAAGAGGGAAATTTATACTGAAGACTTAATGAAGCTCTGCAATGATGAGGTTTTAAACACCCATTTTCTATTTCTGAAGAATACAGAAGTAATAAACTTGTCTCTCCTCTTTAAAGCTCTGAATGGACCAGGAGCTGGTGTAGCTTTCCTTCCATGAGAGTTACGTAATGGGGTTAAGTTCAGTCAGAACCATTATGAACATACGGATCCTTGCAGCTGGCTCGGTTTTGACAATTCATCCTTTTCTGATATTCTGTTAGCTATTGGGTCAATTTTTCTGCTTCTCTCTGCTTTTTTGTCTCCCAGGTCACATTGAGAGTTGTTTCCTCCTTCATTCAAAGCACTATGTCATGTCTATTTTTATAAGAACTTCTCCTTACATTGTGATTTTCTGTGCCAATTCCACCCTCTGACACAGCATCCAGTTGTCATCAATTTCAGTTGACTTGAGCACATGTAGTGTTAAGAAGAATTTGACCCATAAAATTTTTCTTAATTTGCACATCCTGGAATCATGCTGGGACGCCGAAAGAATTATTTGAAAGAAACCAATCCCACATTAGATTATGTTTTCTTCATGAATAGAGGGAGTGTCTGTGTGTGTGGATGTGTATGCTCCAAATTCGCTCTTTATCACAGTTTACATTCCACATTTGGTCTCACTAGACTTGGATGTTTGGTTGACTGCATTAAAAAATGTTTCTCTTATTTAGATGCACATATCTGGAAATAGCAATCCTTTTTAAAAAAATTTCTTGCAGAAAAGTAATCCTGGTTTATTTACCCAAAATGAAAAGACAAATAAAAAGTTTTTACTTAATTATTTTTTAAGAAGTAGAAAGGAAAGCCTTGCAGATGGTAGAGGAAGTGTGTAAGGTTTTCATGTTGCATACAATTTATAATCTATCTTAGAGAAAGCAAATACTCCTTAAGGGGATAGGTTAAACTGCAAGAAGAGGAAAGAGATGAAAGGAATGTTCTAATGTCTGTCAACAATGATAGAATGTATTGTCAAGAGAGTGAATTTTTACATAGGTAAGCCACAGTACTTCCCAAATCCTTAGTTATTTTTTATTTTATTAAAATAGTGACACTGCACTACACTAAAATAAATCATCTTAATCTCTAATGGATTGCCATTTAGATGGACTTCTATGAAGAGTTTCTTGTATTGAAACAGATGGCTGAAATGATTATTAGATATTTGAGCAGGAAAAGTAGAATTCCTCCCTTTCCTGGCATGGGAGGATAAGGAGGGGAGAGACAGGGGAGGAAGGGGGGAAGAACACTCATTCAGTGTGAGCAGAATGGACCTATTGATATCACTGGAAAGACAGTGCATTACTCTGCCCCAAAACTAAAGTGCATAAGTGGATTTGGCCACTGTTGATAGAAATACCCTGGATTTGTCCTGCTCAATAATATATCTGAAGAGTACAGGGAAGAGTGTGCAAAGAAAGCCTACAGTAGATAACAACTTCTCAATGATGGTTAAAAATAGAAGGGTTTTTTTTTTTGCCAATATGGTTATATTTTAATATCTTGTATTTGGTAGAGAACAAGTTTACTAAGCTCTCCGTTTCTGTCTCAGGATTGCTTATTAAGGAAAATTAAGCTATTAATGTGAATGTTGAAACTGAATAGACTGAAAATGTTTTTCTTAAAAGAGACGGGGGAGACTCTGATCCCAAAATAAAAGTAGGTTGCTGTTATTTCTTAACCATATAAGCCAGATTTTAATGTGTCCTTTAGTAATTGAACTGGACATCACACTTGAGGCTCTTGACAGAGGTCTGACTTTCGCTGCCAAGCAAAGCTGAGCAGCACCATGCACTTACTAAATGAAGCACGCTGGCAGATTGCAGCTCCAAGTATCACAGGTGGCCTCTGTGTCTAGCATATTGATTTGCAGTAGTCCTTCTCCAGGCATGTCCCCAGTTTGAGAGTCATTTCAAATCTGTGTATGGATCCTCCACTGCAGATCTTGCAGCTTGAAATTCTGGGAGATTTTGTCATTGACTTTGGTGTAGGCTACATTTTTAATGTTGGACTTGGTAATTCATACTCCTCCTTTGCTTGAATATCTTTTGATGTGGTTATTGAATTTGATTCTTTTCTCACCTGGTCAATGTTTTCCCCCTTGTCATTGTTGTGATTCCCAGCCTAAAGTATTCTGTGTGCTGGTCAGTGCATCATAGGGTACTGGTGAAAAGGGAGTTGGAGAAGTTGTACTACAAAAAACATATTTCTAGTAATTTTTCTTTTCAAAATGTATGTTTATGGTAGGAGACAGAGACCTTGTCTTTTTATAGCTCTTGTTTCAAGTATTCATAAAAAATGTCTATGCACATATACATTGGTGTTACAAGTATCAAGATATCTCAGATTCAAGAACAGATGTGAAAAAGAGAGTTCATTGTGTCTGACTAACAGTGACTGTGTAAAAGATTGTGAGAACATTCTGAAGAAAAATGAGGTTCTGTGGTAGTTCAGTGGTTTAATTAGGATAATGTTTCACCTATATAATTCAGTATATTCATGTCATGAAGTTATTCTAGAACTGACTTATACAAATACTTGACATATCTTATGTAGAATGTGCAACACCAGAAGAGGTTCATCAGATTGTAGGGCTGAGCTAATGAATCTCTTCTGTTCTATACCTGAAGGCAACTTAATCATCTTTAGTTCAGGGCAGTGCTCCAAAGATGTTCAGGAGCTGGAGCACCTCTGCTGGAGAGGTACAGCCTGGGGCAAAGGCAGACTCAGGGGGACCTGTCAGAAGCCCTCCAGCACCTACAGGAAGATCATCAATGTGCAGAGCTGGGCTCTTCACAGCAGTGCATGGTGGGAGGATAATGGACAATAGAGATTCAGCCTATATATATCACAAAAATCTTTTACATTATGATAACAGCCAGGCAGTGGAGCAGGTTGCCCAGAGAGGTCATGCATACTCTGTTCTTAGGGATTTTCAAAGAACATCTAGATAAAGCCAGGGGCAACCTGACTTGACCTAAGACATGACTCTGGCCTGACCCAAGCAAGAGTGGAGTCCTCCTGAAGTCCTTTCCAACTTGGATTATGTTCTTATCCTGTGATTAACCTTAGTATCTCCTCCTCAGCTCTGTTGTTCTTAGCCCTTTCCACAGAGATCTGAAAAATTACACAGTTTAATCAAATGGGAAATGTAGTGCACAGAACGTACTCTTGGGGGAAAAATAATCATGTTTTGTACAGTGGCAGATTGCAGATGATGCTGCATGGCACAGAGACACTATAAGTCAGTGAAGGGACAAAATTTCAAGAAGCTTTAGCATCTGGGATAGTTTTGAACTACTTTGCCAAAGAGTAATGGACTTTTACAAAGAGTGGTGGCATGTGGGTTTCTGGAAGCCACCAAGTATTCTGAGTGACAATATGGAGCATAATGGATACCAACCCATACTGATTACGTAGAAAAAAATTAATGGCTGCAATGCAATCTTTCCCAAACTTTTTCCATTACCATCTACTTATATAGTTTAGGAAACTCAAATAATAATACTCCCAACTTCTGTGTTATCTAGTCTCTAATGTTGACTTTTAAAGGCTGCCAGTTGTTTTTTAAAGTCAAAACAGTGTTTGTAAAATTATTTTTTTAATTAAAAAAACACAATGTATTCAGCTGTCCCTAACAAACTAACCTTTGTAGAATTTATTAACTAGCAGGAGCCTTTGTGAACTAAACTTAATTTCTGACCCTTCTAAGCACTAGCAAACTGAGGATTTGGATATAAGCCTAGACTTCGGAATCATCTCTGATCAAACAGGAAACAATATAACTGTAGAAACTGTGTAAATCACCTCTTCCAGACAAAGCAACTATTCAATGTTTATTTTGTATGTTCTCCTCATCTCCATTTCCAGAGTTGATAAACACTATGTCTGTCCTTTGGCCCATGATCGGCATCAAGGATGACCTTATTTCTCAGAAAGACCAATTTCATTCCTGGGTTCATCATTTCCTTCTGTGCTCGTGAGATAAAATATTTGGGGGACTACTCCAAGCTCAGTTAGGAAAAGCAGTGGAGGATTCCTCCTAGACATAGATTTCTTGGACTGAATTCAGGCAACTTATGTTAATTAATCAACCCACTCAAGAGAAATGTCCCTTTTTCCGGTCTTCTCCTGTCACTGTGCATTACAAATATACTACTGAAACAGGAAAGAATTTTTTTTTCAGAGGTAGGCTTTTCCTGTTGTATGATTCATTAAATGGTGTCATGGTTCCATGGAGACTAATTGCTATCAATCTCTTAGAAGAATTGTTTTAAGGAATGAGACAAAGAGGCAAGAAATCTAATAGGACTTCCTTACTGCGCTGCAGATTTCTTCCTTAACCTTGGACAAATCACTCTGTGTCTTACCAAACTAATTGTTTGCAGTTTTTCAGATCTTGGTTAATAGTTGAAAAATATTTTGATTCCTAAGGGAAGGAATTTCTTGGGAAAACTCTATTTGTTATTTTAAATATTTATTTATATTTGTTATGTATGTATTTATACTTATTTTCTTCATGTATGTGGAAGACTAGTTCTAGTTAAGGAAGCAACAGTGGTGTGCCTATGTATTTGATCAATGCATTTCAATACAGGGAGCAGATATGGCTGTTAGTGATACATGCTATTTTTCTTTTACCATTAAAAGTGTGTCGTGGAGGAAGCTTCAGTAGGACTAGATATAAGGCAGAGAAAAGGGACTTCCACATGGAGCAAGTTTGCAGGAAATTAAGGAAGTCTGTACTCCAATCCATTGTTTCCTGCAGCTAGGAGATCTTTCAATAAAGAATAACAACAACAACATAAAAAATCTCAATAATCTGTTTTTCAAGAACCTCTGCTTGAACTTCTGATCCTGTCTGCTTCTCATCAGGTGTTTTTTTTTATATGTGTGTGTGCGTGTCTGTGTGTGTGCGTGCATGCATGTGCATAACTGATGTTGATTGAAAAATTTTAATTTCACTTCACTATTTATGGTACATTGGAGACAAACAGCTTCACCAGAATTACTACCTCATTCGCCTTTTTTAGTCATCAGGGCTGACTATTTATGTCTTTTACATTCACAGAGCTGATTTCAATTTTGAGAAATTCATGACCATTACAGGAACTTACACAAATGATGTATGACAGCTCACCTAGCTATCCCCTAAATACTTTAAAAAGTGTTACTAAATATACAAACTGTATATTCCTACTGATTGGAAAAGCAGAAAAGAGATGGTGGGTATGGCAAGGAATATGTTATTGGCTTCAGGATTATGGAGAAAGGCTAGTACATTTTTTTAATGAATTATGCTTTTGATTTGGAATATTTCAGGATTCCTTTTAAAGTAAAACATAAATAACAAACTTTGTAATATTTTTGCTCCTCCTAGAATGGTCTTAGTACCACAGTTAATACTTTAAAGTTGATGTTTTTAGGGAGAAAAGGCAGCTGTTTCTTACCTAGTTCTGGGACTTCAGTTGTTGGAAGGAATTAAGAAACTGTGGAATTTTCCATCCGTCTCAAAGCAACTGAGTAGCAGTACTGAGTGGGACCAGTGCTGAGTGTGCCACTCAAGCAATGGTTCTCCAGGACTGCTGTCCAGGGTCTCTAAGCTGGACTCTTCTCTCATCAGACCCTAGGGTTCTCTGTCTGTCTTTAGGATATGGCAATCAAAGTTGTTTTTCTTGCATTGGGTATTTTTTTGTAGGACCTGGCACTGCCATATTATGAGGGAAAATTAAAATTTTTCAGGGAACAAGTGAGGAAATTTTCCTGCTCTATACATAATAAGTCAAATACAGTTGTGGTTGAAGTATTGCTGAATGTTGATTGGCAATTATACTTCTAGTTACAGGAGAATATTTTCTTTATATTTTCCTCCATGTGTCCTAAGCTATATTTGGGTTTTCTTTAAACTGGACATAATTCTTATGGAGAGTTAAGAGTAGCACCTTGCTGTCAGATGGTGAGGGAAGGGAGGGGGAGAAAGCTGAACTGAATAGCCAAATAAACTAATGAGTTTCCCACCAATGTGATAGTCCTAGAACTCAACTTTGTTTAAAATTGTATGATTTTTTTCTTCTGTTTGAATGTGTTTCCCACTTCTTTCTTTATAACTAACAATAACTTAGTAGTTTCTTAACCCTCACTCTGTAACAAGCACAGCCAGGTGCTCACACAGTTCAGGGTGTGTGATTATAAAGATATGTCTGCATGCCTCGGGTGTGTTGTAAAACAGCCAAATTGCTTCAACACCCATAAATTTTTCATATATCTTTATGATCTTTAATAATTATTGGATAAGAAAAGGAATCTACTGTCCATTAAAAAGAGTTTGGTTTCATTAAATATAAAAATATGTTTTAAACATCTCGACAATTTTACTTAATCCCTAGGATAGTGAGTAGACTAATCCTCATTTGTGTTTCCTCCACATCGCCTTGACTTAAGCCCTGCCTTCCCATCAATGGAAAGAGTGATTGGACTTACCCTATTTTCTGTGAACCTAGACAAAACAATTTTGTGGTCAGCACTGGCCATTAGGTCATTGGCTTTGCCTTTTTATCATTTTGACCATAGAATGTCATCAATTTTATTCTTTCATATATGTTTGACTATAGTTTGTCTATGCTAGAAGTCCCCAAGAGATGGAAAATTCACCAAATATCTGCATCTTTCTTTAAAGACCCCATCAAGTTAATTGTTAAAAACACCATGATCTTCAGTTTCATAGAGAAACATTTTTTTGTGTGTCTTTCATGGAATTTAAATACTTTTTGTGCCCATGAAAGCACTTACATGATCAAAGTTTCATCTGGAGAACTTTTTGATAAACTATGTAGGGTAAATTGCCCAGATCTTTTCAGGTCCTGTGTGTGTAAGTACAGTGCAGCTACAGCTTCGTAACTCTTTTTGATTGCAATCTGTATACTGTATATATACAGGAAAAATTGTAGTTGTATAGAGTGCATCACAAAGCTCCTGCCTGACTCTGGGCAAGTCCCTTAGCCCATGAAGTTAGGTGTCTTGCTTCTTCATGAAAAAGACTGAAATAATAGAACTCATTATTAACTACAGATCAAAATTATGCTCATTTTTTTCCAAATTATAATAATATATGAATAACAATATGTGAACATATTATAACAATATGTGAAATTTGATGCTAATTTTCCTTGTACTTTATGAGAATAATGTCTGGAGATAAATAAGGGGCAAAATAAGGCTTATACAGTTAACTTAGTTATTCAGTCGATTAAGAGCCGACCACCAGTAGAGAGCGTGTACCTGTTGTAGGTTAGTAATTTATCTATAACTCCTGAAGTAGGGAAAATATAAGTTCTTCTACTCACTGTGAACTTGAAATTATTTTTGTTCCTCTTCCTTGTACTTCCTTGTACTCACCACTCTTTCTAGTAAAGTCCAGCCCAGAGTTAATGCTATATTGCATCAGAATCAAAACCTAGAATTGTGATTTTGACCCAAGTCTTGAATATTCTAAATGATGCTTTAATAATTTGGGTTATCAAAAGTAAAGGATTGCTGTAACCTCTTTTGCCTTCTGCTATTTTGCTAACTATTCTGGAGCTCTTTTGGGATTCTGGGAGAGAAGGAAATTCCCAATAATTTTTTCAAATGTTTTATGGCTAGATGTTACTTTTTTTTTTTGCCGGACTTTTATTTATCTGCTATTGGTCACCAAATTTGATCCCAATGTTGACTTTTTTTTTTTTTTTGCTAAACATAAAATTATTTATAGACAAATAAAACTACCTTGTCCATCCTAACACTGTGTGTAAAAGATTGAAACGAGGACAGATTAGATGTGACCTAGCTTAATCCAGGGCCTGTTGAAACATTGGGCACTGGGTCAAGACCTGATTAGAAAAATCTTCCTGACACAGAGTCTGTTAAAGTACAGAACAGAATTCCCTAAGAAAACACAGAATCTCTGCTTCTTTGGCTCTCTGAAACTAGACTGAACATAGAAGATAAAGGCAGGTTACCCATATAAAAGCAGATAAATGTTCTATTAAATTGAATTGATAACTTAATGAATTTAAAATTTTGATGTGAGTTCATTGCTTTGAATTAAAGTTATTTAGAGATTGTGCCTTTGGCAGGGCAATAAAAACATATTTTGATTTGTGTGTAAATGGAGTGTTCCTTGTGGGTTTTGAACTAGATGAAGAGATGAAATGGGGCAGAAGTTTGCAGATTAGAACAAGCTTTTTAATATTCTTTGCAGGCTATTTTTAGAAACATCGCAGGGAACAGAAAATCAGGCCCATTTGTGAAGAGAGGCAGTACAATTTATTAACATGTGGGGCAAACAAAATTTTAAAGCTGATGATACATAAATACCCAGTTCCAGTCATCCAATTTATACATATTGAAAGCACAGCTTCATGCACACATCTGCTATTTCTGGCCCAGGAACACAGACATAATTATACAAGCTTATATAGACTCATAGCAATTTGATAGAATCCTAAAGAAATCACAAGATTAGTGCTAAAAAATTAAGCTGCATTGCTTTGATTATGAGATTTAGATCCCTATATGAGTGAATCTATGACAAAAACTCTCCTGTAACTTGAAGCATTCTAGTTTTCATGTTTGTTCATACATAGGAGGATAGAAAAGATAAAGAAGGCCCAGAGATCTTTGTGTTGGTAGTATTTACCTTTGGTACCTTCTTAAAAGGCTGGAATAAGGACTTGAGTTGTAGTTCCTAAAAGGAAAATTTCCCTTTCTGACTTCCTCACTACTCACAAAACAATGTCCCCTCTGTATGGTTTAGTAGTTGTTTTATCTCAAAACCGAATGTAGAGTTTAATAGCTTATTTTTCTACTCCTTATTTTTGCTTGGGTTTCCTGAGCAATAAACATCAGAAAATGCTGACCTGTCCTTTTGCTCCATGTAGGTTCAGGTACCATGCTCTAGCTTTTATTGCCTCTGAAACTGTAGTAAAAATACATGGATAAAGTGTAGCTTTGACACAGCTGCATGACAATGTTCAATTGGAAGAGACCACTTTAACTTATCCTTCAAATACTTTTGTAAGGATGACACTGTAGAGAAACCTACTGGAGGAAAACAAGATAAACTGGGGGAGTAGCTCAGAATTTAAAAGAAAACCCTTGGTGTCTTCCAGTTAAGCCATTCACCTTCTAGGAGTTATTATTCTGAAAGATTTCAAGCTTTTCTAAATGTTAGCTAGTGTGGTGACGCTTTGGAATCTTCCTTCTAGTTGACTATAGGAAAGCAAACAACACCTTATTTAGTACTTTAATATGACTTTTAGATTCTCACTGCTAGGTGGCTCACCACTCAAAGCAGCATCACCCACCAACAACATCCACGAGGCAATGTTACCATTTCTATGAATTTGCATTTACTTTTTTACTTTTACATTTTTAATGTTTTTTGGTTTGGTTTTGGTTTTTTTTAATGTAGAAAGTTTTCACTCAGTTTCTATATTTTGAGGCCTAGCATATACTTATCATTTTCAGATATTTTCATAGATTGGTATTCTTTTCCCCAAGTGTACACAGACATGAATCAAAATGCTCCATTGATTGTATTTAGAAGCTATAAATCTGAAGTCTTATCTTACTCTTGGAATTTAATCTTGTACTGGACACCAGTTTCAACGAAATAAAATAATATACTTCAATAACATAATTATCCATTAGACTTGTATATCACATGTGAATATATTATAAACTCTTCTAGTGGTTGACAACCCAAGGAGGTTGTTTGGTGTTAAACTGTAGTAAGAGAAGAATTAGGTCATTATGGTGCATATAATTTATAGGTAAAGGTGATTCAGAAAATTCAGAAATTGAAATATTTTTTGTTTAGTATATGTTTTTATTTTTTCTTTTTTTTTCTTTTAACAAAGTCTTATATAAAGAAAACTATTGTAATTGAAAAGAAAGCTAATCCCTGCTATCATACTGAATTTTTACCTGCTCACCTTTGAACAGTATTTATGTGTAATTATACTTATCTTTGATATCCAAGAAAAAATAATTTGAAAGCCAGGGAAAAAAATTATTTATAAAGCAGATTTCAAATATTGGGTACATTCAGGGAACTTACATGCTCTGATGATTTGCTGTGAACACATTGTTGATGTTAAATGCTTTAGTAAATCGTGGATAATTTTTGAACTCAGGATGAATGAATTAAACCAATGTTGTCTTATTTACAGTAAAACGTCCTCAGTAGAAGTGCTCTGCTCATTTTTGAAGACTCTATTTGGAGCTTTGTCATACAATTTTTCCAAATTTACTCTAAATAATCAATGGAAATGTACTGTAAGATATGGATCCTAATATACGCAAAACAAAATTCAAGCATTCCAATTCATGGTACAGTTTGTAATAAACTGACTGATAATTACACAGAAATATTAAAAGGATCCATTTGTAGAGGCTCTTTAAAAGCCAAGAGATTGAAAGCTCAATCATAATTTAGGAAATTTCTGTCTTCTAGTGATTATGTCTTTACCAGAAGAGTTTTCAGTAGTTCAAGATTTAGTTTCATCTTTGAATAATGTAACCATTACCACCTCCTATCTTGCACTGAGAAAGAAATTCTGCTCCTAGTGGCCAGGACGTTTGAACCACCACTTCAGGGAGGAAGGACAGCGTTTTGGTGTGCTCATCACATTGGGATAATAGCTGATTTCCACTTCTTGCTGCTTTTAGCTAGTTAACTAACAAGGCCTACCCAAAGACACCAATTCAGGCAGGAATGTGATTATATTTATTTCCAGAGTTATTTCTGAGTGCAGATGTCATTGGTGTACAACTCAGCCTTTGAAATTCTTTGAATTGCACATTGGCTTCTTCCACAGGTCTCGTAATTCCAGCTTTTCCTAAATACTGCAACTGTGAAATATAATGAGACATGCTGGTCAAGAAAACAATATTGCCCTGAACTTTAAGATATAATGCATATGAAGTTCAGTAACAAGTAGTCTTCCACTGGTAACATTCAGCCTACAATAAAACCCCAGGTGATCAAATGGATTCACATCTATGTAGCTGTAAGAGAGCTGTATAATAGGAAAAAAGGCAAGTTACTAAGACATGCACCAGAATACACTCTCATGTAACTACTCACCATACAGGATCTGACATAAATTATCTTTTCTAATGCTATTGCATCTATTGGTAAAAAAATGAGAAAATATCGAATTAGTTTTTTTTCCTTTGTACTTCTATTTCAAAGGTTTAAAAGACAGATTTAAGCCATACATGTTGTGCATTGTGTGTATGTTATCTATATGATGCTGAAATTTATTTTGTCTGTGTAAAGAAGTAGGTAAGTTTATATGTTTCTTCCGTATTTTTCTAATATTGTGTATTAGAGTTTACTGCCTCGACATCCACCCCAGTTTCTTTGGCATATTTTATTTCAGTGATTTAATTTGTCCCATACATCTATAATGTGGCCACATACACTCTATCTATTGTACACTAAAGGAGATCTTGCGTAACAGCATATGCTGAGAGTGCCATTTACACTGTCCATTTGGATTAGAAGGAATTAAGTAATTTAACAGGAAGGTGTGTTGAGCGTTCCTTACTTTATTGTGTAGACTAACATTAACATATGTGCACTGGGTGAAGGACAGGTTGAAGGGCAGTGTTCTAAGCGGTAAAATGAACGGGGCAACATCTGTCAGGTGACCAATTGCCAGTGGTGTTCCTCAGGACTCAGTTCTAGGGTCAGTTTTGTTCAATCTTTTTATGGGTGATCTGGAGGCTGCACACTGAGTAAATTGATGCACGCTGAGTAAGTTTGGTGATTACACTAAACTAGGATGTGCTGCCGGCTATGCTGTGGGACAAAAGGCCTCGCGGAGGGATCTGGAGAGATTGGAGCATTGGGAAATCACCAATGACATGAAACAAAACAATACTGACCAGATGCCAGATTCTGCACCTGGGATGAAGTAATTCCAGACCTGAGTCCAAACTGGGAGAGGAGTGGCTGGAGACCAGCCCTGCAGAAAGGGGTCTGGGAGTGCTGGTTGGCAGGAAGCTCAATGGGATCAGCAGTGTGTGTGCCCTAGCAACCAGGAGAGCAAACCTCCTCCTGGGGTGTGTCAAACACAGCATCAGCAGCCAGCCAAGAGAGGTGATTATCCCACTCAAATCAGCACTGGTGCAGCCTCACCTCGAGTACTGAGTGCAGTTCTGGGCCTCACCATTTATGAAGGATGGCAAGGTACTTGAACGTGTCCTGAGAAGGGCACCAAAGCAGGGCAAGGGGCTGGCTGGAATGTGCTCTGAGGAGCAGCTGAGGGCACTGGGCTTGTCTGGTTTGGAGAAGAGGGAGCTGAGGGGTGATCTCACTGCTCCCTACAGCTTCCTGAGGAGGGGAGGTGGAGAGGGAGGTGCTGAGGTCTTCTTGGCCTCCCAGTGTCAGGACACGTGGGGAATGGCTGAAATCTGCATCCATCAGGGGAAGTTCAGACTTGACATGAGGAAACTTTTCTTTACCCAGAAGGTAGTCAAACCCTGAAATACGCTTCCTGGAGAGTTGGTCAGTGTCCCATGCCTGTCAGTGTGCTTTAAGTCATGCTTTAACTTTTAGCAGCTCTGAAGTGTCAGGCAGTGGGACTGGATGGTCACTGTTGGTCCCTTCCAACTGAACTATATTCAATTCTGTTTTATTCCATTCCATTCTATTCTTCTTCCTGAACCAGGATGTGCTCATCAAATGAATAGTTGCAAACCCCTGGGAGCCACTCTTGAGGCCTGTCTTGGGAATCTGGAAAACTTCATTTACCAGATGAAGGGGCATGAAGGCGCCTTTGTAGAACACGAGCAGCAGTATCTGGCCAAAATGGCCCAAAGGAGCCCTGACAAGAGGCTGTGCTCAGTGCTGCAGAGGAAGGTAAAATAAATCCCCAGGACACTTGGCAGTCCACCATGGGCAAAAAAAGCCATTCTCCCCCAAGATGCAGCGCATGAGAGACTATCTTTATGGGACATGAGCAGCAGGCAGCAACACAGCCAAAAGGGACTAAAGGAGTCCTGACCAGTACCAGTCTGCTCCAGAGGAAGAGTGCTTCCTGATCCCAGTGCTGGTGATTAGCTATTTTCTGAGCACGTGAGTGAAACTTGTCACCACCCTGCCCCACAGGCTGGTCAGACCTTCCAGGAGATGCCCAAGCCCTAATCTGCCCTACTTGGAGCCATCTCAGGGGCTTCCAAGAGTGGCCAAATGCCCCTGGTCTGATCTACCTTGGGGGCAAAAATCCTTTCCGTGTCTGACAGGGCACCAGTGGGTGCTTCAAAGCACTGGGACCCCTTGCAACATCTCTGCACCCCCTTTCATACAGCTGCTGTCTCAGGTTCCCCAGGGGATGAGAATAGCAAGCTATGCAGTGTTCAAGGTGTTCCCTTGGTCTTGCTCCTGCTATCCAGCTGAAAAGGCCTGATGGCCTCAGGCACCTCCACGGGTTGGTGGGTCATCTCATCTCCTGAGGGTTTGTCCTCTGATGAAGATGACTTTCACGAACTGGGAATATAGCCCATTGCTGCTATTGCTGTCACATCTCCTTGTCACACTGAAACTAAGGTACACAGGTCCTCTGTTAAATGGAAGCACTGGCCATGCTTATAAATGGTGCAAAACACCATTCAGTCACAGGGTAGAACTTTCAGAGTTAATTTCTCCCTTTAACCTTTCTAAGACTTATTTTCCTACCTTATTTTGTTGGAAGATGTTCAGGTCTTAGCTATTACTCTGTCAAATCTTGCCTTCAGCATTTAAGATCTGAAGTAATGAAAGTAAGTAAGGAAGGTACTGTTCTTGCCATTTTTAACCTTGGTGCCAAATTTAGTGTGTAACGTCTGACTATATAAATAAGGGTATTTATATCATGTATAAGTATTTTTCGTTGTGATGATGCCAGAGACGAAAGGCAGGGGTTTTGTTCACTGGCCATGCAGGCATTTAAAGAGAATACATTATTTTCTCACCAATTCACCAAGGAACGTTTACTACTACACTGTTTATGGTGAGGTTTTTTTCTTGGAAAGAAGTCCCAAATGATTTTGTGTTCTTTACCATATTTTCCCTTGCACTTCAATAGCTCTTTTTCTTCCTTGGCCTTAAGGAAGGAATCCTTTTTGTCATTTCAAGAAACCTCTTTCTTGAAATTCCCTCCAAGCATTTGTATTGCTCCTTGCAATTGTCATTTTCTTCTGTAGGCCCTAAGTCAACTGCTTAGTCTTTGCCTGAATAGACTGTGGATGAAAATTATCTTTCTTGAACCTGAAAAATGAGAAATGTCCAGAGTGGTACAGGTGAGCTCTCATCAGGGCTTTGCACAATGCTTGCCTTTCCTATGGAAATATCTTTCTTGACACACAAGAATGCATTTGCCTGTATCACATCCGTGGCTTAAAATTGCCCTGTGATCTACTCATGCCTCCAGGAACATTTTCCTACTCTGATAGTGTTACCTTTTCAGCTGGTAAAAAATATGAGGCAGACACAGCAGTAAAGGGAAAAGGATATTTTACTTTGGTTTTAATAGGATTTTAGGTGCACAGCTTGTCACAGAAACATGGCAAAAAGCACCCAGGTATTCCATGCACCCGAGTGCACTGAGCACGAGCACGAGTACGCTTTCATGTACTTTGAGTATACAATTTTATGGACCTTGAAAATTAGCATATCTATTTAAAATCCTCCAATAAGAAACTTAATAGATGAAGTAACTGTTCCCCTATTCTAGTTACTCCCCCTAAATGAGATTACAGTCCAGCTTACAAAATATGTTCCAGAAAGACAGACTCAATCCAAGGCTGGAGCCCATAGTTCTGAGATACTACTGTGTATGTTTCATCTTCCTGCTTTTGCAGGACTCCCAAACTATCCTAAATATTTGTCTACAAGAATTATAGGCATGTGGGACTAAGGTACAAGGAATATGTGTACAGGGCACAAGAAAAGGGAAAGGGTTTAGAATGTATTAAGGGTATAAGAAAGGGTTTTAAAAGGGTATAAAAAGAAAAGGCAAAACCCATCAGGCATCAATAGCTCTAAAGTGGAGCTCCACCTGACATGGTGCTATTTCTAGGCTGCGGTTCCTCATGCAAGGAATGTTTATTGATGTAAGGGATGCCTCTTCTGTCAGAGCTTCAGCTGGTGGGGAGGATCAAGGCTGTAGAACTGTGTGACAGAGTGTAGAACATGTGACAGAGCTTCTTCTGCCTCATGTGTGCCATGAAATCCAGAATATGATGCAGACAATGAAACCTACATTTCTTCATGGTTTTCTAAAATCTAAATTCAAAAAATCTGACCATGAACTTCCCTGTTTCCTACATTTGATGACAGAAATACGTGAAGGGTGGAGCCTGAGAGATGTTTTTGTGAGGCTTCTACCCATCAATAGCTTGCTGGAGTCGGCTCCATGCAGTCACAACCAGCAGATCCAACCCTCCACTAGACAGCTAAAGTGGTGAGGCAGTTAGACTAGATGTTATCTATAGGTCCGTTCCAACTAAACTATCCCATTTTGTTCTACTCTATTTTTAAAACCTGTTCATTTACATCTTCCTTGTATCTTCTGTCCACCTGTGTGTCCACCTACCTACCTCCAAACTGATTTTCTAGCAAAACAGACCTTTTTATTTCATCAATTTAATTCTACCCTACCAGTCTGGCATTAGTATTTTCCACATGCCATATTAGATGGGCACCTGACAACAAGACAGCCTTTGTGAAGTTTCTGTTGTATATTGGTTCTCTGATGTCTCCCTGGGAATGTCTCCCTGAACTGTGGAAGGATCTGTTCCAGGCTTGTTCATAAGGACCCAATGCATTATTCTTTCTCTCACGGTCATAATGTATCCAAGACCATCAGAGGTTAAGAAACTGGGTTTGTTTGGCAGATGTTTCTTGTTATTCTGCTAATTAAGTCAACAATAGGTATTCATAATCCTGGGGAGGCTTGGAGGTCATAGAAATTACAGGGCAGGCAGAATAGCTCATGCACAAATAGCTGAAAAAGAAAGCAATCTTTTGGGGATTAT
>VZRN01005010.1:4573720-4630870 GCA_013397935.1 Dasyornis broadbenti | reverse complement strand
CATCTCTAAGTGACATTGTGCATTGGCTTCACCCCTTGGTTCTGGCTGCAGTGTTCAAGGTCCTGAATGGCACAATCTCTCTTTTATTGTTTCAGGGGAGATATTCTTCTACAGTTTGTCTTAGATCAGTTTTCAGTGCTTTGTATAAATATTAAAATATTTTTCTCAGCAACTAGTTTAAAATAAATTGTTGGAATACTTCTTATGAGAGAATGGAGAACCGCCATGGAATAAAGATAACAGCTATTGTGAGGCAGGATGTGGTGTAGAACAGTAATTTGTTACCTTACCAGTATAGAGAAACTCATTAGATTCTTATTTTCTGGTCTTCTCAAAAGTTTATCCTTGCTGAGCAAGACATGGAGCTGGCAGAGTGAAGCACTGACCTTAAGAGGAAGAAGGGACTTGGAGAAGTCACCAAAGAGCTAGTTTGTGTGCTTGTGGCTGGGATGTTAATGGCAATGGAATGATTTCTGCAGGTAATTTAGTAGAGTACACTGGACTTCTCAGATGTGGGACATTCTCTGCACCCTTTATGCAGTAAAGAAGAGTGTGATACAATAGTCAGTCAGGTGAGACTGACAACAAGAATAAAATTACTGAAAGACAAAGCAAGAAGTTTAAAGAGAGAAAAGAAGAAGCCATGAGGCAATGAATAGCCATGAGACTTTAAGACCACTAACACAGCTGAATTCCCATATAAAAAATCCTTACTCAAGCATAACAGTAGTAATTTATAGTGAATAAAGCACTGGCTGAGGAGGGTAACGATGAGAAAAGTATAATAAATCATTTCTACTATTACTTTTAGTGAAAAATAGACATGAATGAGACATAGTGGGTACAAATAATACCTAAAACATTGCAGCAGCTAATAAAAGTATTTGATATACTGTGACCCTAGAAGGAATGTGACTGTTTTTATCTGAATCCAAGAAATAGAAGGGGCAATTTACACCTGCCTCACAGTCACATAATCTGACATCCACATGCACTTTTGGAGATATAAAAGATTACTTAATGAGAGACAGAAACATATATGGGGCAAATTATTCCAACACATAGGAAATGCTACTGAAAGAAACAGAGAAATTTCTTCAAATGGCAAGGGCAGCTGAACTGTCTAGCAAAAGGAACAAAACAGTGTTATCAGTGCAGAACAGGGACAAACTAAAAGAAATTGGGAAGCAGGACAGAGACAGACTGGATGGAAATGCAAGTGTTGTGTTGCAGGGTATGTACTGCGTGGAACAATATGCAAGACAGCAAAAAAACCTGTCTGGCTCCCAGTAAAACTTGTAAAAAGCAGAGAGCATAGCAAGACTTTCTGTCCAGTGTATTATAGCTCAGGAAACACAGAAAGTCATAATAGGTATGGAGGATATACAGATTACAGTTAAAAGAAAAATGTCTTCTGGTTGTCTTGTGTAAGTCCAGACAAATAAATTGCCCAGAAGGATGCAGAAGAAGGATGTCAGCTACTCTGTTTATTCTCAGAACTGTTCTATCAGGTCTTAATCACTTGACTCCAGTTGGATGGTGAAGCCATCAGCAGTCTAATCCTACCAAGCTGGTTAGTGACAACTTTAATCTGGAGAAATTGAATTCATGGTGCAGGTATTTGAAGCCAAAGAGCAAATGCGGCCTGTGGAGAAGAAGTCTGACAATCAAGAGATACATATGCAAGGTATTAATTTCCTGAGTATGGGAGATGAGAGAAAGTCTTCTCTGTGTGTGTTCTCCTTTTCAGAAAATGTAAGCTCATACTTCAAGGAACCAGACACACAAAAATGAAGTGGAAGTCAGAAATAAGCCTCAATATAGTGAGATGACTAAAATTCAGTTTTCCATAATGGCAGAGTAATAACAAAAAGTTGATAACTCTACAGGAAATGACATTATTGAAACTTTCAGAGAATGGCTCAGATGCCTAATTATTGCTGAGGAAAATCTGGAGTAAACTGAGGATCTTCATTTAGCCAAACCCCAAAACGAATCATTGTATGTATGTACATCAGCACTAACAGACAATACATTCCAAAAATCTATCATCCATTTAACATCCCCGTTTGTCAGGCTCGGACAGAGTTTTACCACTGTGTGACATGAGCCATGTGACAACACTGACTACACCTTTTGGAAGATAATGGCCTAGTGTAAATGCTTTTGACCTGCTCCTAACTTCTAAGGTGTTGCAATGTAAATTGCAGCTGGGAAGGATTCCCAGACATGTGGCTTGAAGCTGATGACAGCGCTATTAAAAATTAATGATCTGACAAAAGAGACAGTCAATGTCACTATGTAATAAGCAAAATATGAAGTTGAATGTAGACATGTAGAACTTGAGAAAAACTGTTTTCTCTGTTAGTTGACATCTACAGAGATGACAGCAAGACCCTGGAAAAGTCAGTGCAATTAGGAAAGCACTCAAAATGAAAGCAGGCCAATGTCTATTAGACAGTGATTTTTTTCTGGAATTATCTGAGGTCTTTAAAACAATGAGGAGGTACTGCTCCTAAGACTCTATAGGGTAGCTAAAGCAAAATTATTTTGTTCTGAAGGAGGTTAGGAGCAGTGCTAATGCACACCAAGCAGCCCAGAACATTTACTTAAAGGCAGGAAATAAAAAGGAAACACAGAGCCATGCTTTCTGGAATGCAGTTCCCTCAATTCGCCTTTCAGCACTAGCCCAAAATCTGCTAGGAGGAACTTGGACAAAGCTGTGGGTTTGGACTCGGGTTTGATTCTTCGTAAAACTGTAGCAGTATAATATGAAAATAAGGTACTTCCCAAGAAAATGGCTGCATGTGGTAGATGCACTCAACAGGACATGCCTTCCAGAATACTAGACATGATTTTACAGGACAAAAACTGCATCTCCAATGGTTGGTTTCACACAGCCCCCTGAAAAGCAGGCAGCAGTAAACCAGCTTGTGACCAACCACAGCAGTCTGAAAGGGCACTTATCACAAGAAGTTACTCTGTTTTAGTCTGTGGGGGATGAATTGTATATGCAAAATAGTTTTTTTTTAAGGAGACCTAACAGCAATCCTAGAAGACTCAGTGGGTGCTATAGTGTGCCTGAAATATACTTCAAACCTACTGATACACACCTGACTGAAATGTCAACCAATAATATAAGCCCAGATAGGAGCAAAGAAATAGCAATCTGAGGTGCTCAGGCTTCTGACTGACCAGAGGCGTTTTTACAGCTTCATGAAATATCAGCCCTGGTAAAAATCCAAAGAAGAAAACAAAGAAAAGAATAAAACCAATAGGCAAGCTTTCTGCAGCAGCTGCTGTAAGGCTTGTTGGAGGACACGTGAACAAAGATGGTAACAAGAGCTAGGGCTCTCAAAGTGTATCTGAAAGCTTATTTTGCAAACCCAAAGTACCAGACTGTCTGAAAACTTAGGATGCCTAGCAATAGACTTCAAACTGACACTTGGGAGTGTCTTTTTATCCCATCCCATCTTTGTTAATTTTTTCTTTCGTTTTGTGTTTGGGATGATTGCTGTCCTTCACCCCTGTCGGCGATAAATGAGAGCCAGCCCAGGATTTCCTGTGAGAGCTGGGGGGGAAGGAAGGGGAACTCTGCCTTTTCTGGCCTGGTGGGAATTCTGGCAGCCAGGGCAGCAGGGTCTCTCTGAGCAGAGATACTGTTGCACATCAGTTTGCTTGTTTCTATTTGCTTCTTTCTCCTTTCTCACTGTGACTGGGCTTACTGGCTCATTTTCTCACTCTCTGCTGTTTGGGAGCCCAGAGCCAGTGCACGCTGAGTGGGAACCGGGACCGGTGTACCCTAGCCCCTGCTGGGAGCCACCCTGCCTCTGCGCAGCCTGACCCAGGGACAAGCCATCGTTCATGAGCTATCCAGGGGAGAAATTCTCTGCTCAGCCCCCCACCTTTTTTCTGCTACTGCTCCAGTTTTTTTGCTACACTGTAACCCAAAACCCTGTGCCTGCTGGGATGCCCCTGGGGCTCCTGCTAAAGCTGTGGAGTTTCTGCTATCTCTTGCTTACTACCCTGGGTGAGCCAGCCCTGCCATCCAGCTTGCGCCTCTGAAGTCCCTGCTGCAGCCTGTCTTGCCATCCAGCCCATCTGCCATGTCTATGTGAGAGAGCAGGAGCTGCCTTTGCACCACAGCGCCCCCTGCAGCCCTGGGGGAATCATCACCCCTGCCCTGCCTGGCTGGGAGCCCAACAGCGCCCCCTGCTGGCTGTGACCATAACTGCACTAAAGGGGAGGTGCCTGGCAGCCCAGAGAAAGCTGACACCGGGTTTCTGGTTTTGTTTGTTGTCACTACTGTTGTTGTTGTTTGTTTGTCTTGTCATACATACTAGTAAAGAACTGTTATTCCTTTTCCCATATTTTTGCCTGAAAGCCCCTAAATTTCAAAGTTATAATAATTTGGACGGAATGGGGGGCGGGGGTCATCATATTCTCCATTCCAAAAGAGTCTCCTGCCTTCCTCAGCAGACACCGGTCTTTCAAACCAAGGCACAAACTTAGCACAAAATAGGTCACATTAGCCTGGATGCTCAAAGGGCAACAGGAGAGTCAATCTGGCAAGGAAGAGCTTGTAAATAAGAGCAGTACTGGTGAGGAGTTCTCACTTTGCATTGTTCAGTTTCACATTCCTGCATCTCTTTCCCTTCCCTCTGCCACCTCCCTTCCTAATTTTCACCTTGACACAGATAAACCAAGTCTACAGTGCAAAAAGGAAACAGTAGACAGTGCAATGAACTAGTAAAAAATCAGTAAAAAAAGTCGATGATTTGATACCATTGTGTAGATTAACAGGTCTGGTTCAGCCATTGAAAATCCACTTGAAGAAGTAATAGAAACTAAAGGCTGATGCTAGTAGCAGAGGGAAAGCTGAAGATAGCACCCATGCAAAATCAAAATCAAAATAAAAGTAAACAAGCAATATAAAGGGAAATTAAAAAATAATAAGTTAATATAATCTTGATGCCAACAGAAGCTCAAAATCAGATTTCTTTCAAAAGTTGTTATAGTTTGTTGAAGGAAAAGTAAAATAAAAATATTTATGGAAATGGCAATATTAAGTTACACTCTTGATTCATTGAGTTTCAGCATAGCTGTTCTGCAGGTTATTCTGAAGGTGTTCTGTAGTCAGAACTGGGGCCTGAACAGCTGTAGCTGCAGGAGAATGCAGCACTGGTGTGGCGTAGATGTTTCCCCCCATTCCATTATGGTGTACCTGTGAGCTGTTTAGAGAATCTCACATAAAACTCGGAAAAACCCCCTAAACTTTAAAAACATTTCAGATTTGTTTCTGCTTATCCCCTGTACCCTTTGCAACATCAGGATTAAACCCAAAAAGTGAAAAACGTATCTCCCTTTTGATGTCAAATCCTGGGCTTGAGAGAGGAGGTTCAGCCTTCCAAGAAGGTGTTTGACCTGGCAGGTTTGTTCTGTTGGTCCTCAGTGCACTGAGAAAGTGTGTTGTATGTGCTTTACACAGGTTAAGTAAAGTTTTGTGTTCTCACTCTGGAGAAAGAAGCATTTCATTAGGCAGCTGCCCGGAATCAACTTAATATGGAAAAGTGAGAAAGCTGGAGAGATTTTAGAGTCTCTGAGTACATCATTTCTTGCTGTTTCACACAGTTACACTTACGCAAAGATAAACTTTTCTGAAATGTCAGGCTACATCTTAACGTGCATACGTTTTTTGGGATGAGAATTTTACCACGGCTAAAATCCTTCTCCCAAAGAAGAGAAACCATCCTTGCAAACCTTGCTTGAGAGTGGTTTTGTCACAGTCATCTCAGGACTGAAACTCCTTGTTGAACAAAAGCCTCGAAGTGTCATATCTGTTAGTCCACTCTGGATTTAATAGTAGTTATGGATACTTTTGGATGTGTCACAGGGAACTTTTACCATAGATCTGTCTGCCAGTATGTTGGTTCAGCCCCAGAACTGAGTCTGCACAGCACTGTCCTGCACTCAGGGTGATTTCCTCAGCTCTCCAGTCCCTTTGCTGCCTTGTCGAAAGGCAGGTAGTGCAACATCTCACTAACAGCACCACAGCTGTGCACTGACAAGCAGAGTGGGGTTCACATCAGACCTCTTGGGAGGTTGTTGGTGTGTATTCTTTTCCTGTGAAACTTCACAAGACTTGTGGGACCTTTTATCTTCATCTTTCCTTTATATAGACTGCCTGCATACTCATATTGTGCTAGATGTTGTGTTTGGATATGAGTGTTTAACTACATATTTAACATATCGTTAGACGTGAAGAACTTGGCAGATTATACACAAAGGATGTGCAGATTAAATTATATTAAAAATATTCTGGAAATTGGAATAAAAAAAATTTGAACTAGCCAAGCAGTCTGCAAGGGAGTGTGGGAAAACCATCATTTGGGACTTGGAAGAGAAGGCTGGACAAAGCATTAACAACCAATTTTTTTTAAGAAAGGAATTACAATTGGAAGTAATTTTCAGTGGTGGGAGAGCAGAGCATAAATGATTTCTTATGCCTTTTTTTTAAAACCTTATTATCTTAAATTATTTCTTTGAAAGGTTTTCTCCCTGCTTTAATGTAATGAATTCCATAGCAATGATGATTAAGTATTTAGGGACTTTTACCAGGGATTATTTAGAAGAGATGATGAATGATTATTGGCTTCAGTTGCTAATTGACACAATAATCCATGCCAAGGGATTCCTCGCTAGTTTTGAAACTATATTCTAAAAAGAAAAGAGAATTGATTTGTTAGATAACACATTGATGTTGAGATTAATTGAAGCATGACGCAGACTCATGCCTCTCATTTTTTTCTTAAGAAATGGCATAATTCTTGCCTTTACGTTTTTGTTTCTTGTAATTTGTCATCTTTTTTGACAAAAAAGATGTGCAGTTTTAACATACAACCTATGACAGTAACTTTAAGTTGGATCTTCAATATGCCAAAAAAGAGAAAGCTATAGAAATAGTCCTGTAGATAGTCTGAATGTGGTAATTTTTCTTAAAAAGGAGAAAATGCACAAACAGAACAGGTTTGCCCAGCTACCTTTTCTATAGAATCACTAATTTTCACCCTGAAGAGGTCAGGCAGATTTATGGAATAAAACAGGGCCTCAGGCCATGTAACATGATTGTGAGCTAGTCAACCACTCATTTGTGCCAAGTAAATTTTGGAAATGATTCTCCTTTGCTGACAGTACCCTCATTACTGATTGTGTAGAGTAATTTATCAGGCATTTCTTAAAATAAACCATTCATTTATGCTAATAGGACTTGGCAGGGAGGAAAAATTGGCAGGACTTGAAGTTCCTAGTGTTTTTCTTTTTTAAAACAAAAACTGTAAAGTCCTTAGTATTTTGAGCAACCGTTATCACAGCCGTGCATATAGTTTATTAAAGTGACAACTAATTGCATAATAAATTTTCACAATGGGAGAAAATTATTCCTATGTTAAGTTTACAAAAGCAAATAGTTTGGTAGTATTGTAAAAGCACAGTCATTAGTTTCATACTTGTACATTCTTTATTGGCTAAGCTTCTGTTATTAATGAATCACTTAGCATGTTTTCCATGACTCATCTATTCTCAGTGCAGTACCTCATCTTGAAATATCTTTGTTCCTTATCCCTCATGTATTTTCTGTTTGGTAGCTCCCTCCAAGGAGATGTTTTCTTTCTGCTTCGTAGTGGGGCTTTGATCCTGCAAACAGCCATGCACATCAGTAACTCTTGAAGTGAGTAGTCCCATTGAACTTATGGGACTAGTCAATAGGTACAGCTAATCGCTTCTACATGTTTGTAAGACCCAACTGCAGCCACTGTACAGGGTTTAGCTGCTAACCTTTGCAGCTGAGCTAACTTATATTTAGTTCAATACATTTCACATTCGGTTGCCTTCAAAAAACAGAAAGCCATCCTTCCTAGCCCAGAAGAAAACATCCAAAGCTCAAAATAAGAAGAAAGCATGCATTGAAACGCACAAATAAGGTCTGCAACACTGATAAAATGACAGCTGTAGCAAATTGTGACTCACCAAAAAACAATGCTTTAATCCAATGCCTGCTGAAGTGTAAGGGGAAGTCTTCTGTTAACTTCACTGGTAGTTAGATCTGGTCCTCATTTAATAAGACAAAGCAAGCTGCATCTCCAATTGTACATAAATTATGTGATAAGGGGTTTTTTGCGTGTTCAGTTTCTCAGCAAATGGCAAAATCTGTTGTATCGTCAAGTAAAACTAAAGTGATGTTGTTTTTGTTGCTTTTTAGTGAAAGTAAATATGGCAACGAGTAAGTGCAATTAGTACAGAATATACTGTGCTTCTTATAACAAATTGAGCATGACACATTGACCCCAAATTTTCATCATGCTTCAGCCTTTAACTGAGGCAAATGCCAGAAACTCAGACTATGTTTTCAAAGACAAACAACTTAAAGCAGCGAACAGCACCTTAAATTGATGACTGAGCCATACGTGTTTTTTTAATAATCAGACTTTCCGGGAAGCTGTGTGATGGTACAATTTAGATTACGACTGTAATTTTTTTGCTGTCTCATGCTATTGTACTTTGTAATTTGCAGAAATGAAGGGACCCATGTCTAGCACAATGAAGAATAAAGATTCACTAGCGTTTTGCAAGTCTTCAGCTATTTAGACTTAAAACTCAAATTTAAAGTGTGAAGCTCATTCCATGAACGCTTACTGAACCTGGCCTTTTCTGCTACATGTCTATTACTCACCATCACAATTAGAATGTCCCTGCAATGGGTCTAAATGTTTCTGCTAATGTTTTCCACTTCTGTCTGCATTCTTTTCATATTGTTTCCTGCCATTAATGCAATAAAAATGTCAGCCACAAATACCAGATTCCTAATGGAAAAGCAAAACAAACTAAAACCACAGCCAGGACCACAGCTGAGAAATATTATTTTTCCCTCATATTCCAGATTTTTACTAGGCAAATAATTAATTGAGGTTGCATATACAGTATGCATTGTTAACTAAGTTACATACATTTTTCATACATGGAAATCAGAATTACTTACACTCACTGTAACTGTTACAGGGTTGTTTCGTGCATACATTTGGGTTGCCTGACCAGAGAAAGATGGTATCTTGGTTAAATGAGAGGACCATAATTGGTGCTTTTGGCTTCTCCTGCTCTTGGAAAAACACCATAATTTTTAGTTCAAGGTATTACTTCTTTCAAGCATTACTTCTTTAATGCCCTCCAACATAGAGATGTTTAATGAATTTATGCTTTTAATTTGCTATGAGCTTCTAAAAGGTAGAAGGCTCAAAAGAGAAGATCTAAATATCTATCCTTAATGGAAGACGGATGGTTCTTGTAATGTGTCAGCTCTTTTGTACAATGCAATGAGTAGCGTCTCTGATTTTGTATTTTTTTTTTTTTTCTGCTCATTACTTAAACCCTTCAAAGATTCTGGTTGTTTTTAAATATAACTGTATTTAAAGATGAAACATTTCTGTTTAATTTATTGACATGAAATTGGTGAGGAAGTTAACTTAGAAATCTGAATTCTGTATAGGACAAATTAGTGGTGATAGTGAAGTACCTAATCTCTTTATTATAACATATATGTTTGGAAAACAGGTCGCCATATGTGCTGTTCCCTCAGCATCCATAAACCAGAATAAAAAAGTGAGCTCTTCCCAGTGGAGTTTGTAATCTTAAGTGTAATACAGGAGCAAAAATTGATCAAGATCATGAAGAAGCATTGAAACGGTACAAGACAACATACAGCAAGCAGTCACAGCTCTTATTATGCATATTTTAGTTACTCATTGAAGATCAGTTTTCTGACAAACTCCTGAGTTGCCTCTGGTAGTGAAGGTAAAAGGTACAGGAGAGGAAAACTAGACATCTGTACCTCATGGGTAATGTGACAATATATTCTTCTCACATAAAACTGTCTCTTAAGAACAGTGTGAGGTCCAAAGAGCAGGTTCCGTCTGGTAGGAGTTTTACATAGACCTTGGATTATGCAGAAAAACAGAGCATTTTCTGTCTTTTTATTTCACCTTTCAGTTTAATACATGTATTTTGATATCTCTTGCCATAGTTTTGATACTCTACTGCTGTGCAGTTCAGTGGTATAAGTTCAGTATGTAAACTCTTTGGATTAAGAGTAGTTTTCTTCCAATGATCTGTGCACTTCATGATTCAACCGAGCCTCTAGTTTGAAAACAATAGCAATAACTCAAAATAAGTGTGTACTCAGAAGATGCCTTCAAATGTTCCATTTTTTAATGAGAAAGCGATGGAAAATGGCAGGAGGTTCAGAATACAATGGACCCCCTATGCTTCCCTTATTTAACTTTTCTTCTTCCCGAACCTCTTGGTGGTGATTCTGGAAGAATTGCAGCATTGGAATTGACCACTGCTGGGAAGTAGCCCAGTTTGTTCATTAGAAGGGCTCCACTGCCTGTGGGGAAGCTTTTGCTGAGACATGCTATGTACTGCCCAGATTTCATCCAATGAAAGTGTCAGGTCAAAATGCAGTATTTGAGAAACAATTATAATTGTACAAGCAGGTAGCTGATGTATCTCTCTGCCGCGTGCTCTCTGAGAAGAGCTGTATGTGCAGGACCAACATGAGGAATGGACTTTTGCTTAGTGCTAGCTGCCAGCTCCTCTCCACATGTCTGTGTACTGTCATTATTGTACCCACTGACACTGCCAAGGTATTTGGTGCACACAGGAGAACAGCAGTGAGACTGGAGAGGAAAATGTCCGAGTTGCAGATTTACCTTGTCTTCACCAATCTGTTATAAAAAATTCTGACAACCAAACCAAACCAAACCAAACCAAACCAAACCAAACCAAACCAAACCAAACCAAACCNTGACAACCAAACCAAACCAAACCAAACCAAACCAAACCAAACCAAACCAAACCAAACCAAACCAAACCAAACCAAACCAAACACACCCCAAAAATTGAAAAGATGCTTTCTCAAGAGTCTGCTTAACAAGTTTTTGCACAGTGGCGTATAGTTTGACACCACATTATTAAAAAAAAATTTAAGTGCCACTGAATGCTGTTTTAAAAGACTGCATAGACATTCCAACTACAGCAATACTTCAGTAGTTCCATCTGGATTTAGTCTCAGCACATCAGCAATAGCACTGAAACTTATTAACACTCATGAAGTTCTGTGTTCAAGATATTTCATTTGAAAATATAAATGCGATGCCAAGCAAAGTAAAAGTTGAAAAGGTTATCCTTTATCTTCTCAAACTAATGGCAAAAAACCCCAAATATAATTTAGTTTGCATGAATGTATCATTTTTTGGCCTCCCTGGAAAATGACTGTTCCTCATTTTTCTCCAGCTGTAAATAATATGAGTAAATAGCTCAGTGAAGCAGCTCTATTATTTATTGGTCAAAAAACATTACAAATGATTGAAGAGTTTTTATGAAAGAGGTATCTGAGAATTGTTCTTCCAATTGAAAGTTTAATGTTTGTGATGTACTGCAGGGGCAATGTATATCCATAGGCAGACAGAAAATCTGAAAAATTATCCCTTTTTAAGGGTTACGTGTTTCTGTTTTCTCAGATTTGCAAGTATTTAGTATATTTAAAACACGTGAGTTGTTAAGAAATTACTTTTGCATGCCATGGTTGAGATGCTTCTAAGAAGTGAATTTATTTTTAGACACTGCTTACTGGCCTGATTGAAACCAAGTCTGTTGGAACAGGCCTAAACCATACAATGAAGGATGAGACAGGGACATCCAGGAGGTTTTCAGAATCACAGAGTTTACTGCTAACAAGATGCTTCACCCACTCTGATTTCCCCCATGCAAATGGGAAAGGCCTGCAGATCATAAACCTTTTGAAATTCAAGATAATATCTTTGCATGACACCTTGGAAAATCTTAAGCCATATTTCACATTTTCCCACAGTGAAAGCAGGGGTAGCCTTATGAGAGATTTGATTGAAAAAAATCAATTTGAAACCTAGTCAGTTAATCTCATACATTGCAGGTTGTTGTGGTTTAGGAATGGTAATCTCCAATTTAGTACTCCCACTAAAACCATGCCCTCTCCCTCCAGTTCGAGGCACCAAAGGTAAGGATCACAGGCTGAGATTAGAGCAATTTACTGGAAATAGCAATGAGGTAAGAAAACAAACAGCAAGAATACTAATGACAGAGGGTATAAGAAAAGAAATTCTCTTGGAAAAAAACCCCAATAATAGACAATGCCAGACAGCTCGTTTCCACCACATTGTCTGAACCTGAAGGAACCCCTTTTCCCTGGAATAGAGTCCCTTTCCCCTGCCCCTGGCAATGGCCTGAGGTGATATAGAATAACCTCCAGGTCCCAGCCATGCCCCTTCCAGGATACTGCAAAAATTAACTGTGTCCTGGCCAGAACCAGGACACGGGCATAACTGAATCTTACTAAAAGTTATGTAACACCATGTTTAAAATCTTTTATGTGTAAGACGAGTTCAATACCAAGCAATACAGAATATAACACTGATGGAGGCTACTTGTGATCCTCTGGATATTTTTTGGTCAGATTTTTCCCAATTTCCCTGTGTCAGATACTGACTTTACCACTCTCACACCCTGATCAGATGAAATTGTTCAAATACCAGGTTCACTTCTGCATGTTCTTTAACCTTATTTGCTCAAGTGAGTCATGAATGCATGGCTTACCTAGGGACCTGTTACCAAGATAGGCTGCCAGGAGATAAATACTGAAATTGTTCATACTGGATCTTCTGCATCTCAGAATCCTGCTGGACAGAGCAGGCTAAGTGCTGAATTCAGACCAGGTTGCTTGGGGCTTTGTCTGCCAAGCCTTGAAAACCCTGAGGATGGAGATTCCACAGCCTCATCTGAAAGCTTTTGTGAAACCTGCTTTCTGCACGCAGTCCATGTTGGAGCAGTAGGAAATAAATCCCTTGTTCTCTTTTAATTATAGAATTGCCAGGTGTTATGTGAAACAATAGTATTGAAAAAAATAAGAGATCTAGCATTATTTAAATATTGACAGTATCACCTTAAAATGATTATGTTCTAAATGTTTTATATGAGTGCTGTGGAACAGTAACACATGCACACACTCTTCCAGCTGGACGGTAAAATTTATGAACCTCACACTTCTGTCACCATTGGTATCACTCTAAGGACAATGGTTTTACAAGAACAGTATTTGTATTGTGGTATTTTGTGGTTCTGTTATTAGGAGGGTAAGAAGACACAGAATGTGTTTGGCAATTTTTTTTAAACAGTAAAAGCTTTATTTTAACGTCATCTTTTCATTTTTAGACAAATAAGATCATACATACATATGATTTTTAAATATTCTTAAAGGAGATATATTTTTTTCTGTTTGCAGCTTTGTCTTTAAGATCAATTCATTCCTGAAAGCACTTCTTGGATAACTGCAAAAGCTGAGAATGTATCTTGAAGTTGCTTTCCTTTTCTTTCTGTGCGAAGCTTAAGCTCATGCAGTTGCCTTTTTTCAGACACAATACAAATTAGCTTTTTCCTTTTTGCTGTCTTTTGTCAAATCGGCTGTTGGCCTCTACCACACTGTCCCTTAGCTCAGTTATTTCAGTCCTGTTCCTAACTGCATTATTCACTGAGTCAACCACAGTTGGCTGAGCACATTATGAAAAATTCTTGTGTTCATAAGAACTTCCTCAACTGCAAGTGATGAGTCTGCTTCGTATCTCCTCTCTTCTTGCTCCAGCAGCATTTCTTCTGAATCTCAATGGTAAGCATCTCAGTTACCTTTTCATCACTTTTAATATCAAACTCTCTTCTCTTCCTGCCCTCTCTAGTATTTTGGGCCCTAAACATTTCACTCTTTTTTTTTCCTTTTTTTTTTTTTTCCTCCACTTTTTTGATTCCTTCATTTATTTTATATTCTCCATTATAATTTTCCTAATCTATAGCTCTTCCAAATTTTACAAATGGTTCATGCCTACTCAAGACCTGGAGTTCTCAGCCTGTGGCAGATAGAAGGTCTGCATCTCATCTTGTCTTGTCTATGACAATGATCAAAATTTTGGGTCCCCTGTCAGAAAAAAAAAAAAGAAAAAAAAGCCCCCAAAACCCCCTGAGCTTCTTTTTCTGATTATTTTTGTCTCCAGTTAAGTTCAAGACTCTTTCAACATGTCTTCATAGCAACTACCTGAAGCTCCTCTTTTTGTCCCTTCTCTTTTTTTCAGGAAAAAGCATGACAGAATCCCTGGTGGTTAAATTTTGGTCTACGCTATGTTCTTCCCAGAAGTATCAGAGTCCACCTCTCCAGAAATGCATCATTCCTTGAGTTGAGCTACGGGAGAGACCCTTGATGGTTGCAGGATTTTTTGATCCTGTGATAACAAATGACTTTTAGGCTTATGTTTTGAGAGCAAATATAAAAGAAGAAGGTCCTCTTAGGAATGATACGAACCGAATTATTTGTCCCCCTTTTTAAGAGCTGCAAACTCAAATCCTGCCCTTATGATGCACTATTGCATTTTTTTTTTTTTTTCTCTGAGTGACCCAGCTGGATTTGTGCCTTTTCCTCACTAGTCTGCCAAGGAACCTTTGTGCTGAATCACTGACTATTTCTACTGTAATTGACTTGGACTTCTAGGGTGAGGGGTGCACTGAATACGTCTCCTTTTTTGCCCACTAATTGTTTTCTATGCCTCATGGGGCATTTTCTTCAGATTTTCAGTGCTCCCATAATATTTAATTTGGATCTGGATGTGTAACAAAATGAAAATTGTTTCAATTTGATTAATTTCTTAAATGTTGCTTGTCAGTGTAAAGAAATTTCAAGCAGTTTTTCTTCTTGCTGAAGAGGGAGTTTTAGACTATCTTAAGACTTCCTGAAGGTAACCAACTGTCAAAAAAATCCTCAACTGTTTTCTGTCATTATTATTCCAGCCAAGATTTGTGTTTATCCCTTTATTGGTCCTTTCAGAATAAACAAGAAATAATGGAGTAGTTGTGCTTACATTGCCCTATTCCCCACTTCCCAGGCAAATCAAGGGTGTCTCTCAGCAGCAGAAGGATGAGGTAGAGTTGTGACTAGAGCCATTATGTGGGGCAGCAGGAAGGTGATACGAACCAGTGTGCTTTTTCCTTAAGAGCTGTATTTCAGACTGCTCTTTCTGTAGCAAAAAATCAGAGTTTTTCAGCAGATGGATCAATGCTATAGTATTGATTTCCACTGGGTTGGCACTGTTTCCTCAAGATCACTTGACATCATTGTAGGCCTGTGTGTGTGCACGAACATCCTTGCCAACTAAAATCACAGAAGGCAAAGGATGGGGTCAGAGGCAGAGGTGCAGGCGTAGATGCAGAACACAAGCTCATAAATGTAGTTGTTCTATGAAAAGGGCAACACTTTCTGTTACAGATGGAGTGGTGGGCATCACCCTCATTTTGGGGAGAAGGGGACTAGGAACAGAAAATATTAGAAGCCTATGTGACCTCAGTGGCTCATCAACACTGAAAAATCAATATGTGTATGATTTGCAAAAGAAAAAAAAAAAAGGCAAAAAAAAAAAAAAAGGCAAAAAAGCAAAAAAGCAAATCTTTTACAGAGATAAAAGCATAAAAAGAAGAAGTTGCACTGAAATGCCTGCTGTGACCAAGTTAGAAAAAGACTCCCTTGGTTGGCTGTAGGTCCTGTCAGGTTTGGCCTCCATTCTCGCATCAGTTGAACTGTCTTTAAAGTGCAGGACACTTCCTTCTTAGTCAAGTTTTACCTGTTTTCTTAGGAGTGGATCTTGTGAAAGTCTACCTGAGAATATCCAGTTGTTTCAAAGTGTATTTCCTTGAAAAGAACTCACATGGGGGAAAAATACCCCAAACAACAAGTGTTGTCTGATAAAGGAAATCCTTCACTATTCATAAAATATTTGGGTTATTTGAGAAAAGAGGAAATTGCTAAGGATTAAGTTTACAGCACATGAGCATGTCTCAGAAGTGCTACTCTGTAAAGCTTGTCAAGGAAAAAAAAAAAAAGAAAATAAATCCCAGTAGGCTTCCAGAGTTTTGCATCCTGTAGTTTATTACATTTGTCGGTAAAAGCAGCAAGGATTATGGAAGTAGATTTATTAATTTTATGAAATCCTGGCACGAAGGATTGGTGGCCCTCTGATAGAAAATGAAGTGGAACTATTTTGCGAAAGACAAACATAGTGTACTTGTAGTGAAAAGTTATTATTGCAGCAAACCTGTTGCAAATAAATCGCTCTAGCAAATCCCTTGGAAGTTACTTGCCTTAAAGTCGATGGGATTATGCTTTATGTCTCCTTGTGTAAAGGAAGACCCTTGGTTTCAATGGGTGTTCAAATTCCTTGGGGCAGTATACAGAATTAGAACAGCTAATCATAACCAGTTTGGAAAAGTTTCCTGTTGCTGTTTTAGCCTTTGTTATTAATGCCTTAAAGGCACACTGCTAAAATGAAGGTTCATTTTCTTTACTTTCAGTATCTCATCCTTCGGGCGAGGTGTCCTTTGGAAGACTTTATAATATTTGGTTCTTTTCAGAATCCGTCACCTGTATGTTGAGAGGAAACTGAGACAAGGACAGTAAGTTGTACTATAAGAGGTGTTAATTGAAACATGATGATTAGACCATTTTCGTGTATGACAAAAATATGGCCATTGAGATCTGAATTGCTAAAAGTCTTTTCTCAAAGTTCTTAAATCATATCCATCTGCAAGCAGTTGTAAGCTACTTGCATAAAATCACCTCAAGGACTCTGTTCTGGTCTAGTAGGCAGGTAGTAGGTAGGTTCCTGGCTAGGTACGTGCATCAAAAAGATAGCAGTTTCACTTGTCTTTAATTTGGCACTTTCAGTCAGTATTGGAAATAAAGTCCTGTTTTTTTCTTAGAACTGGTTCTCCACAGGAGAAGGCTAATGCCTGGGCATAAATGCTGAATGTGACCTTGCTTTTCTCTTTGAAGTAAGGAAGGAAGTGCCCATTCTGGTATTGCAGTATGCTCTTAGTAATCATAGCAGTCTGTTTCATTTTTGTCACAAGTAGTAATTACTTTAACTCATACAAAATTTAAAAATAAGTTTGCCTTTTCATTTGTACCAAGGTTAATTTTTTTGCATAAATATAATTGGAAAATACAGCTCTCCATTTTGCCTAAGATGCTTTAGTGGATCTACTATCATTGCATCAAAGCAATGGATACAATCATAAACCTTATCTTGTGAAACCTTATCTTGGGAACCACTTAAGAACTGTTATCCAAATTTCACAGGGACAAAAAGCAATTTCCCTAAGGCCACAATAAATGAATTTCTTGTGCTGCAGTCCTTGAATACCTACTAATCACTGAGCCATCATTTCTTCACTGGAGAGGAGGAATGACATGTTACAGGCTCTGGTCTGCCACTGCCTCTTCTCCTGCTCTTTATGTCTAATCTCTAGGAGTCTGTTCTCTGCAACCCAGGGACCTTCACAGCTCACAGATCCAGCTGGCTGCACAGCCCCACTCTCTGTGATCTGCACTCTTGTTGTCCCTTGCTCTCACCTGCCCTGGATTCTTTTGGAAAGAAAAGAGGCTATGTCAGTGCAAATGAGACAATGCTGTGCCTAGCCAGACTGGACAGTATGGAGATTAGGGCTGGGTGGGACATACACCATGAAGGGAAGGTACTAAGAGTAAAGTTCTCAAGCCTGTTGCAGCCAAGCAGATTTGCATGGATCACAGAAGAAGTTATTATTGTTTTCTAAGGAAAGTTTATTGGTCATAGGGGTTTTAATGCTGTAGCTGCTCTAAAACTTCATCTCTCCATGGGAGTGTCAGTGAGATCTTCACAATAACCTAAGCGTTAAGTCAGCAAACAGCATCATCACTCACTGCAGCTGAGGAGGCTGGGCCATTTAAGCACATGCTGAAATCGTTTGCTGGACCATAACCACAGAGATTAACTACTTTACGTAAAGCTGAATAGCAAGTCAGTGCAAGTGCTAGAATTTTATGTCTTTATCCAATGGTTGCTCCCCATCAGATTTGTACTGGGAATGTCAAAGGTGTTGTTTGATAAGGATCAGAATTTTTTTGAGAAGGAAGCAACCTGAAACCATGTAGGATGCTTATCTGCATATAACCAGCTGAAATGGAAATCTAGATGTATTGGTATGGAATTTATTTCTTCTCCAAATTCTGAGTTTATGCCACCAATTAATGTAAATTGCTCACTGTTGTACTGGAGTGTAAGATCAAGAGCTTATACTGAATTCATCACATGAGAAACATTGGGGTTTTTACATGTATTCATTCTTATGCACAGTGTGTTACAGTTCTGTACAGTTTTTCATCATTTTTTCCCTCTCTTTTTTTAACAGTTCTGAAGAGCTTATTCCTATATCACAGCCAGTATTTGATTTGCGCTTCAGGGAAACACCACACCTTGCAGATCAGCCTTCTAATAGACCTCAGACCTTCACTGTTTCCATCACTTAATTTAAAATTTCCTAATCTTGGAAAGATGTTGATTTCAATGAATTCCCATTCCTATGCTACAGTGCTATAGTGCAGTGAAGGAATTTTTCCACATGATCATATTACTATTATTACCATTGATTTTGACATATCTGGATGAGGATTCAGATGTGGATAAACATAAGAAGTTCTCCTAAATCATGATAGCATTTTCTTCTATTATTTTCCCACATTCACAGTTGCCTTCTCTTTTCCCCCTTCTTTTTTCTTCCTTTCTTAAGAACTTTCCTTCAATTGTAGTTTCGCCCTGAAAGGTTATTTTCAACTTGGTAGTAGTTTGTAATGAAAATAGCACATTATTTTTATGTGTTCATTATAATTTTTATCCAGAAATAAAAAAATAAAGAATTTTTAGTTATCAGTGAATTACTTTCCCAACATTATTGGTTTCTGGCCTCTTGGAAAGGGACCTTATTTCTGTGTTCAGAAAATCTTAGATAGCCCAGATTCACCAAAGTATGTTGGTTCCTAAGTTATTTTTTACAATCCTTTAGATTGGTTTTACACTATACTTAAAAGACTAAATATTTCTTGAATCTGTTCTAAATCTTTATTTGAAGGCATCACTATTTATGGTCTTTAAATGTGGTGGATAACAAGAGTCAAAGCTTAATTTAAAAACTCAGATCTTAACCCTATTAAAAACTGTTCAAGTTGTAAAATATAACTTAGTATGAGTGGGATTAAGGAAATCACCACTGCTTTCATTAAAAATAATGAAAAAAAAATCAGGATTTTCCTTTCTGTCTTTCTTAGTCTAAAACCAGCCAATATGAGCAACTTCTGTGAAACTTGTGGGTTTGCTTGTATACAGATACAAGGATTATTTGCATGCTGTTCTTTGCCATAGATTGCAACAGCAGCTTCCACATGTCATGGAAAGTACACCATATAAAGCAAACGTGTTCTTCATGTATGTAGAACAAACATGTCTGTGTCTATAAACCAAGCAAAACATAGTTATTTTAATAGAATTTGGACTGATATTGTATAATATTTTAAAAAGGATTCATAGGTGTTTACAAAAGAGGACAGCTAGAGCACGAAAATACTAATTTGGATGAACTTTGCAAAGTTGGTAAGTGATTTGGTTTTTTGATTTTGGTTACCCAGCTGAAGATATATTAAGGACTGTGCTTCAGAGAGTGCACTTTCTTTTAACTGGGGCTACCACAAGCATCTATAGATCTAATAGTAAAAGCATCCTGAGTTCCTACACAGTCATTTGTAAAAAATGTGGTCTTATTTCTCTCTAGGCACGTTATGAGTCAAAGTTGGTTGGGAATAAAGACGGAAGCGAAGCATTTGCTCTCCTGGATTAGCCTGTTGCAGTGCCATGCTTACGAAGCCAAGTATCTAAACTTTTTACATAAAGGAGTCCACTCCTCTTGGTTGACCTAGGAGAGTGAATAAAGATGCAATGGCCATGTCTTTCCTTTGAGTCACTCAAGAAAACAGCATTTGGATTTCCCTGCAAGAAAGGCTGTTTCTCATATCCAATATAGAAGTCTGTGGTACCTAAGATTGCTGTTTCATGTACATAAATGATATAGATTCTCTGAAAGTTCTAAATAATATAAAATTAAACAGGTCCACCCTATTTGATTTCTTTACTTGATTCTGGTTTAGTTTGGTTTGTGGTTGGCCTCTAAAGAAGACTGGATGATCCAGACAGAAATTACAAAAATTCTCTCTGCGTATTAAATTGACACTACATCTTTCAGAATTGAGGTTCTGTTAGCACTTTTAGGAGTCATTAGTGTTTTGCTGAATTTTCCCACACCTGCTTAAAACATATTGGTGCAGTGCATGCTGCAAAGTGGGGTTACTTAGCTTATCATTAAGGATAAATCCCAGTTGCAGAGATCTAACAAATCCAGAAGAATTCAACAAATATGGTCAATTTAGTCAGAAACACTTGTTAATCTTTCTGTCTCAAGCATTGCTTTCACTGTACAATGTGCAACTGATCAGCTTTATGGAAGAAATAGGTGAGGGAGTACATTAATGAAGAAACTGGAAAAATGTTAATAGTGAGGAATATAAAGCATTCAGAGTATTCTATATTAAGGTTAGTAGAAGGTTTTGGAGAAGGAGTGGGAAAAGGAGCAAGTGAGAATAAGATTTAGGCTTCAGTGGAAAATGCCATGGGGAGTTGTGGAAAAAGGAGCATTAAAAGTTGATGAGTAATTGAGCTATATGGGATAGATTATCTCATGGTGTATTAAGTTCCTTGTGTTGATTAACCTCAGGATGTTTAAGTAGGCGTTGGTTAATAGGAGACTAGGGAGAGGGATTTGGGAAGAACAGGGCAGTATGCATAAGAGGAGGGTGGGATATGGGAGCTAGATGGTGAATTGCTAGAGGCTGTAAAAATGTTGTGGGGAAGTATCAGATGGTCCTCCTGTATTCTCATACGCCTTCAAGAGCATCTACTTTTAACCATTGTCAGACAGTGGTCTCACATACTGAGCCGCTGTGAATGTCTTTCTGCTTTTATGTTAGCTTTTATGGTCTCTGTGAAAGGGTGAAGATTTGTCCACGTGTGGTCATAGCTGGCAAATGAGGCCAAAGAGTAGTGCCAAGCAGAGAAAGATGGAAATGGCTTAGCTGGCGAGGCAGCCTTCTCTGTGGTGACAGGTGATTGGTTAGGCTGCCTTAGGATAATGGCAGAGATGGGTTGGAAGGTGCTGGGATTAGAAGATAAGGATGGGAGTCATTACCTTCTCCTCTAGAATCCTTAATCCTGTTCTCTAGAAGAATTGTGTTTTCCCAAACACAAATGTGTTTTTGTGATCTCCTGAGCATAAAAAGCATTTCTTGCCACAACCCACTGCATACCTCATCCTACTCCATTTGCCCTGTTCACCCAGCTAACTTTGCTCTTAAGTTTACTAATGCTTTCTGGCATAGGGATTTGCTTCAATATTGCAAAATATAGTGGAGAACTCTTGATTGAGTGGTATTGCTTGTGTTGGCACTGCAACCACAACCATAAAAATTAGATTGAAACAAGTAACTTCATCAAACAATCTAGATTTTCTTGAAAATTGTGGTTGCCTCCAGTATTTTCAGTACATTTTAACAATATGGGAATTTTAGTATTTTGTTAGCAAGATGTCTTTTGACTGGAGCGTCCTAAGAAGATGAGATGTATTCAGAGTAATTTCTGAAATATTTCCTCCACACTTGTGTTTGGTAGTCTGTATCTGCCTGCTCTACGTACCCATGGGAAGAAAAGATGTTGGGGGCCAGCTGTTTCTAGAAGCTTGCCAATGGGGTCTGTGTCATGTCAGCAGTGTCAGTCATTCACCTTTGAGAATAGGATATAACGTGCACGTCCACAGAAATGAGAAATATTACAGCAAAATATTATATGCAAAGACATACTTTAGATTTAAAAAGTTTCAAATCTCTGTGTCTTTGTAAAGTTAAAATGATCCTAAGATGCTTAGCTGAAATCACAGTTAATTTTTCAGCTCTAAATTTGTGTGCTACTTATTTGAAGGAGATGCAAAATTCATTATATTCAGCACAATTGTCTCTGCCTTCAAAGAGCAACTAAACCAGGCTAAGCAGTACTGGAGCCACTAAAATCTCAATAATACTTTTTGATAGCTGGTTATTATTTAATTTTAATTGCATTATATTGCACAGACATAGTTCAATAGATTACCTAAATATCCCGGTCAAGATCAGGGCTGTGATGTTCAAGGGTTTGCAGACAGAGGACAACATGTGTTTTCTACCACGTTATGGGAAACTGTTTCCACCCAAGAGTTAGCTAAGAGTTTAATCCTGCAATTAGTATGCTCTCTGCCCAGAAACTATCACTTGCAGCACGGCAAGACAGATGTATTTTGGATTAGAAAGAAATATTTCCCACAACAGAGTAATGCACAGTTTATCAGATATAACTTGGGATAGTGGTTCATACTCCTCTGAAGCATCTCTGTGAGACAGAATATCAGAAAATTGGTTGTTTGTATTTCATTCCAATACAAAGTGGGGCCCATTCTGTCAGTCACTGTATAAACAAATTGTAAGCAGAGACTGGATTTCCTAACATTTTATAATCTAAATAGACAAGTCTAACACAACTGTACAGGAAATACAAAGATATGGCAATGGTACATGATTTGCCTGTGATCACAGAGTTGATTGGTTAAAATCCAATTGTTTGAATTCCCAGCTCAACAGTCTGTACTATGGTTGACCTTACTATTAGATGATGATTAGTTTCTTCTGATGAGTTTCATATATTTTCATCATTTTCCTTTGTAGTTGGTGTTGTTTCTTTATCAAAATTGCTCTACGGAGAATAAGCCCCAGAGGAGCAGGAAGCTAGTTGTACTACTTATGTGAGAAAGAAAAAAGCTGTAATAGATCTATAATCAAGGTAGATTTAAATGTCTGTATCTCATAGCAAGAAGTTCTTCTTACTGGAATGTAATACATATATATGTATATATGTTTAAAAAGTGTACCATCAAGGATTACTTCAAACTAAAATAGCATCTGGCTTTGAAATTAACAAATATAATCTGTAACAGGTACATATATAAAGCATGAAGTAATTCCTGGCATTCTTCTGTTGATATAGTATCTGAAAGTTGGGGAGAAAACATTAGAATCCAAGAAAGCTACACAAATTATTTGATTTTATGATTTTTTTTTCCCTGCAAGTGGATGAACAAGCATTACAAACATGCCCTACACCTGTAGGATCTAGTTATATGGCAGGTAACTAGGGAATTACTCTGGTTTAAAATGAAATCTGCACATTGAATCAGTCCGAGAACAGCTGGCTTAGAAATCAGCCTGAGAATCAGAATAATCTATGAAAGGTATTTGTGTTACCATTAAACATTTTTGCATGCTTAGTGTAGAAGATAGCCTCTGAGCTTTGTGGATTAAGGAAGTGGCTGGTATAACTTTCTGAAATTGGGCTGCCTTTAAAGAATGGAAAACTCAGTTAAAATTTAGTTATGAGAAAGCTAAGTGAGCCCTTGTGATTTACTGCTGAACAATGCAAATTCTTATTTTAAAGGGCAGAGTTTTCAGTCAAATTCATGTCACAGTTATTAGCAAATAAAGTTGTGGTCATTTCTGCAGCATGTCATTTCTTTTTGGGCAAGAGCTATATACTGATATGCAAGTGTATCTGATAAGCAATAGAAAGGCAAACGAAGAAAAAAAGAAACTGTTCTTTAACAGTTAAATACAAATACACTTGGAAAACTAACTAAAACACAGACTTTGGAAAGGTATTTCTGGATACAAGGAATCAGTTCCTTATACTGAAATTGTAATCTGATGATTAGACATATAATTAGACTTTGTTAAATTGTACTATGTTCAGGAGCAATCTACCAGCACCATGGTGGAGCAGGCATTCACTTACTTCAGCATCTCTAGTTCTAATGCTATTATGTGAATCCCATTTTTCCAACAAACTGCCTTTGACACAGCTACTCTTAATCCACACTTTTATATATGCAATTGCAATCTGAGTATGGATGCATTTTCCTTGGATTTTCCTTGAGATTAGGCCTGTAAAAATAATTTACATTACCTCAAAAAAGGAAATTATGAGAGAAAATTGACTAAAGGAAAATCAACCAAAAAGCTAAAATTAAATGGAAACAAAACCTGTTAGTATGGAAGAAAAGTGCCCACACACAGACTTGCTCAAAATAACTAATTCTGTGAACTAAACCCAACTGTTATTTTGGTTCAGGCTGATTTTTTTGGTTATTCTTTTTGTTTCTTGGTTTGCTGGTTTTTTGGTTTTTGTTTGGTTTTTCTTTTTTTGTTTGTGGGTCTTTTGTGTCTGTGTGTGTGCAGAGAAACCCTAGGACCTCTGAAAATTAAAATATGATTGTTCCTGTGGTGCAAATATTTACAACCAGTCTGAGGCCCTTTCAAATTGGCAATGCAATGTAAAGGAGACACAGCACTGCTGAAACTGAAGTCAGAGATAGCAAGACCAGAGGCAGCAAGGCCCTTCATATTTTCTATGGATTTTTAGGACACAGCACTTGCCAATTGTATGAGGTAAAAGAAAAAAAGAGTGGTTGAAGGGTTTGCAGGAAAAAGCAGATTGCTGAAAGCAGAAGAAGTACATTAAATGAAAATCCACAAAAACAAATGGCAAAGGATAAAAGGTGAGGGGCTGTGTAGGAGGGAGGTGCAACTGATGATCCCAGACATTTGGGGACGGAAAAATTCCATTAAAACTAAGCACCTGCTGCTTAAGATTTGGGCTTCAAAATTACAAACCATGTCAGTAAAAGCATTTTGCTTTGCAGTTTAAAGGGCAATTGAAGGAAACAGCCAAAGTATTAAGAGAAGGAAAAAGAGAGAATGGGGAAATATTTTATGAAACTGATCTACTCACACTGAAGTTGGGGTATTGGTTAGGCATGGCTGGTTTCAATTTGATTTTAATTTTTATTCCCCAGCTTTTCAGTTGTGTTCTTAAGCAAAAAGAGACTTCAGTTCAATTTAGTTTAGTAAGGGGGTAGGCAACCATTCTTTGGATGGCTTCCTAACCTTATGCCTCATTCCTCTTCATGGGTGTGTCTGACTTAAATTTCTGGTTGTTAATCCTACTCTAGTCTTTGCGGGGGAGGAGAGATGATTTCTGACTCTTTTGCCCACTGTAGGGTAGAATACAAGACTGAAATCCTTCTGCTGGAGTAAAGGCTGGCAAACGTTAGAAACCACAAGAACTTTGATAGAGAACCAGCCTATACTTAAGTGACATTCACACGCTCGCACTGGCACTCCTGCACAACCCAAAACCATTCTGAAGGCTGCTTGGTTTGACATGGCTGTTTCCCCTGCCCCATACTGCTTTGATATTTGTAAGAAGATGAGTTGAGTATCACATGTCAGGGATTGGCAGCAGACAATGGAAAGCAAGAAGAGCTGTTCCCAGCCCTCCGCACTGAGACAGAATTGATCAAGTTGTCACTTACAAATTACAAATCAATGGAAAAACCCAGCCTAATCTGCAGTGTGCTCTTTCTCCAGCCACATTTTCAGACTCCGACTTAAGCACACTGTTTCTCTTTAAAGAATTTAAGATTAACCTGATGATTTGTTTTAAATAGGAAATTGGAAAAAAAAAGGAACGGCTGAAAAGAGTTATATGTCTAGAATTTTACTTTCCCCTGCTCAATGAAGGATACTCTCTCATCTACTTTGAATACCAGATGTCTCTGCACAGTGAAACTGAGGCATCCTGAAAGGGAGAGATTTTCAAATGCCCTCAGCTTTTCCTGGAAACTGGGCCCCTTTGAAGATGTCTTGAGTATGACACTTGAAGAGTCATCCCAGATTGCACAGAGCTTTTCAAACCTCAGCCAGTGTTTTTAGTAGCCTATGCCTCAAGGAGTCTGGGCACCTTACCCAAAAAGAGCTAAAAATGTAATTTGCAGTTCTTCAAGTAATCCAAAACAAAGTATCAAATCCCTTCCCATCTTCCTTTGCCAGGGAAAGTCCCTGTGCTCTAAAGCTGGCCTCATTCTGCTACACAGGGGACAGCAGAAGTAAATGGAGGGTGGAGTGGGAGAGCTTTTGGAAGAATGATCAGGCTGTGCATAGTGCTCAGCCCTACTTAATCACAGATGCCTTGCTTGAAAATCGAGTTCCAAATATTTCCATGGTGCTCAAACATAGAGTTACCTGGCTCTTGTCTGTGCTGAAGAATTTCAACCAACAGAATTTCCTTGGCTGTGCTTCAGCTGATGGCTTTTTCCATTGTTTTAATACTCACTCTGCAGATACTTATTCTGTGTGGGTCACCAACCAGGCAAGAAAGTATCGACCAACTGTTGAATTTTCCAAATGTGGAGGTTTATATTCCTGTGTATTGTGACCACAGAGGAACAGTCTGAAGACGTGTGGAATAAATGAGCGTGGCAATACCCATACACATGACAGACATATGATTTGACATCTAACTAAATATCTGATCTTTGCCTTTTTACAATAATATACTCCTTCTGAGAGTTAATCTTTGGCTAAAACAATGGATTGTTGAGGAAAAAATTAATCAATGTAGAAGTCTTAAGAAATGACTGAAAGTAGTTCTGCTACAGGTGGAACTGAAGAAGGCTTTCACTTCTCGGTTTCTTTCTCTTAACAGGCTAAAATGGATGTCCTAAGACATTAATCATCTTACATACACTAATAAGTAATCTCTAAATGAATAAGTAATCTGTAGTAACATACAGTTGGGTTGTGGTGAGGTTGGAGAACTTAATAAAGCAACTTGGTAGGCTACTCCTGCCACAAACCATTTGCCACCCAGTTCACTTTCTATTCTGGTTACCAACCATTGCTGTCAAAGGAGCTGTCACAGTGGGGTTTAATACTATCAGACAGGAATGCCAGAATAGACCAGTGGCACAAACACCTCTGTTTTTGAAAAGAGACTTAAAGTAGCATGATTGGAATCATCAAAAATAATCATCTTAACATAAACTCCCATTACAAGGTGCAATGAAAAGAGCTGGTCTGCTCTTTAGAGGCATAAAAAGGGGACATAAAAAATGATTTATCTTCTGCACAATCATCTGTGCTGTGTTCTGATGTCCAGGCTTACAGAAGTGTACACAAATAACTAAACAAATACTTAAAGGACAGGCCACAGTAAAATGTTCCCTAGGAGCTGGAAGATCGGGCTTGTGAACCTTGTCAGGGCATTTAGGAGCAATAAATGCATTTTCAAAAGTTGCTTAGGAGAGCTTTATAAATATTGCTTTGAATTTGTGTTAGTGGAAGGCCCAAATGTTTTTAAGTTTTAGTTATTTTCACCAGTTGTTCAGAGAAAGCTTAAGTCTCCTATCCTGAAAAAATGCCCCTTGAGTAAGCAAGACAAATTATACCCAGATTTTGGATTAGGCTGTGCATGTCCTTCTGTGTGCATTGTCTTGCATCCCTGAATTATCAGCTTCATGTATCTGGGCTTCAGCTGGTTGCCTAAAGAGTAAGGAAAAGCTCATCTGCAAGGAAGAGCTCATCTGCTCCCACTCTGATGATGCACAGCTGGCCAAGAGGATTACTTTTTGGGTCTCTGAAGAGCCAAAGAATCTAACTTATAGCTGGAGACAGGACACAGGAAAGGACAAATTGGTGTACTGAGGAGATACAGACACTTTCTGGGTTGGCTGGTGTGTCTTATTCCAACATTCAGGCTCACACTAACCACAAGGCATGGGACTTGGAAATAGTTTTCACCAGACTCAGTAGGAGCGCCTCCAGGAGCTGCTTGCCTTCCTGTTCAGCTGGGGGCATGATTCACCTTCCAGATCATGTGAATGTGTTGCAACTAGGCAATGCTCTGTCCTTACAAGAGGCTCATTTTCAGGTTGCATTTTGATTTTTCTTGTTCCATGCTGTAAGCACACTTCTCACTAATTACTCTCCATAAGATACAGTAGTTAAGGCCTTTGGGCTTACAGTAAAGATGCAACACGAAACAATATGTGGCTTGACTTTCTAAGTACCAGAGTAGGTTCAGATAGGCCATATTAACCCCAGCCCTGTTATGTGGAAACAGTTTTGCTTATGGGCATTTCAGAAGTTCATATGTTTTCTGCTCAGAAATAACCATGATGATCATATTATGATCTGACCTCCTGAGTAGTACAAGTTCAGCCTCACTGTGTAATTTCTGCATTAGGTACACAACCTGTGGTTAACCAGCATCCTGTGGTGGGATTACGTGTTGAGTTTTGTATTGATTAGGTTATGACTTGAGACAAATTATGTTTTTAGCTTGGATTTTCAGTAGTTTAGGCTTGCCCCTGCAGGATTTTTCTTTTAGGGTTTTGCAGGGATTCTCCCAGCAACTTGTCTTTGCTGTGTAGTTCTTCAGCTCCTTCCTGCAAGAACAATAAAAACCCTCTAGAATACACCTTTCACAGTACTATAAAAAAGATGCTTAGAAGTTCTAGAAATAAATAGTGTTTTCCTTCAGACTTATATCTATGATAAAGTCTATGTGTAATCCTTATGATAACCTGATAGAGATGTGTCTGTACTTACTGGCAAGCCATTTGCAGCCAAACAGAATACATAACAGCTGCATTCTTTGCAGGTTTTTTTGAATATCATCAGGGCAGTAATTTGGGCACCTGTCCTTCAGCAGTTGCCATTCTTCACAACACTGTTAAGAACTTTATTTTCTTTGGGATTTCTACATTTTTGTCAAGATTGACAGGTTCAGAAGCTTCTGTGTGTGGCAGGGACAAGGCAGACAAACAGATGGTTAGAAAGACAGCACAGACACATAAACTTGTTTCCCTAGGAAATGGAGCTACAGATTATTACTTAGGGAATTTACGGTTCTTTAAAATTGCTACCTCTGGGTGTTCTTACTAGTCATCTTCCTTCCTGTCTTTCTTTGAATTTTCTCTTAAGGTCTTTGGGGGTTTCAAGAAGGAGTGAGACTATGTGAATCTATACAAAAAGTTAGGCCAAATTTTCAGCATTGAGAAGTGATACACGTGGGAAGAAGTAGACACCACTGTACTGCAAATTTTTTTAAAGCTTTTTGGTGCCAAGAGTCCTCTCACAAAATTGTGTTACTCAGATAGCACAATTATGTGGGATTACTCTCAAATATGCAACCAGAGTGACTGATAAATGATTTCCTTTACTGCAGCAGTCATGCAATACTAATTAGGCACAGTTAGTATTGTGACCCTTTGAAAATGTAAAGAGTTATATAAATGTTGAGTGGTATTTACACTGATATATTGGATGATAGGAAGTACGTAAAATATTTCTAAATGCATTTTTTTACACGCAGCTACAGGTGAGAAACAACTCTGATAAATGTACTTGGCAAAGGGTTTTCAGAATTATGTAGGGGATGCTTTGAATGCCTAAGTGTTGGTTTAAAAGGGGGTCTCATTTTTAGACACCCATCTATGGCTATCACAGATAACCTATGTTTACACTCTGCCTGTCAAGTCATTCTTCTCACAGTGCTTCAGTTTTTAAATTCTTTACTTTTGTGAAGTTGGCCTGTCCTCATAGCTCTCCCATGGAAGTCAGTACTGTCCAAATGAGAAAAGGTGGCTTGTAGATATTTCTAGTATTGACACTATTTACTACCCTAGCAATTTTACTGTTTAGTATTTACTGATTATTTATATGTGCATTTGTATAGCACCTAGAACAAGGTTTACTTTTTTTATTACCATTTGAAAAGGTTTGTCCATCCTCTCCACTCTCAGTTACTGATTCCTACTAATCCTGCCAAAGTTTTCCATGCTCTCAGCTGTGCTGGGTACCAAGTGCACACTTTGTGTGACTGTGCTCTAAGTAGGGGAGGAGGTGGAAGCAGTAGTAAGGAAGGATGAACAAGACTTTGAATATTATCTCCTTGCTTTTTTCCAACCTATTGTGAGTTGTTCTTAAAAGGTAAATCACCTGCTCTAATGTAATACAAAATAAAATACTTTTCCCAGAAATTAAATAGCTTTCCAAAATGTCCCCCAAGCTCCTAAACTTTCAGATCTATGGTAAGAAAAAGAAAAAGATGAGAATTTCCCAGTTAAGATGGAGCAGATCATTAATTCTGGAGATTACCTTACAGCCTCTCATACTAGCAAGTACTTTTTAATGTTTTTTTGTCTTGTGTATGTTTCTGCTTTGAGTTGCATCAAGGGGAAGAAGCCTGGTGTAAAGTGGTGTAGGCAAGCTGTGCTGTGCTGTGCTGTGTGCTTGGGCACACCATCTTCTCAGCTGGGAATAACAGATTGACAGAAGCCATGGCTGGGACCAACAGGAAGAAACCATACACTCAAAATGCAGTTTCCCTGGTCTACTCCTCATGTCCTATCTCTACACACATCATTTCCAACATCCGTGTATTCTTCACAGTAGCCATGAAGCCCTTCTCATGGACTTTGTATTGCTTTCCTTTTCATTGCCTTAAAAGTCACTGCTTCTTTCCTGCTGATCCTCCTTCAGGCCAGTTTCATAAGCAGCTGATTGCATGCTCCAAACACTTGACCTGTAGCATATAAGGGATCTGAGTGCAAATGTATTGGCTCTGGGCCATCGTTTGTAACTGTTGATGATATTTCACTGGAGTTGCAAAACTGCTGTGTAGCAACACCATGTTATTGAAAGAGGCATACATGTTTGGTTTGTGTGGTGGGTTGACCCTGGCGACACACCAGGTGCCCACCAAAGCTGCTCTAGCACTCACCTCCCCTGCTGCTCAGGGGAAGGGGTTGAGGTAAGGACATGGAAGAATCCCTCTCATGGACAAAACAAACTCAACTTGGGGAATAATTAATCTAATTTATTTCCAATCAAGTCACAGTAGGATAATGAGAAATAAAATTGTATCTGAAAAACAGTTTCTTCCTACCCTTCCCTACTTCCTGGTTTTAACTTTACTTCCAGTTCTCTACCTTCTCTCCAAAAGTGGTGTGGGGCAGGGGAATGGGATACTGCGAACAGTTCATCACAAATTTCTGCTGCTCCTTCCTCCTTAGGGGGAGGACTCCTCACACTCTTCCCTGCTGCAGTGTGGGGTTCTTCTCACAGGATACAGTCCTCTATGAACTTCTCCAACAGGTGTCGTTCCCAGAGGCTGCAGTAATTAATGAACTACTGCAGTAATTAATGAACTGCTGCAGTGTGGGTCTCTTTCACAGTCTGCAGTCCTTCAAACAGTCTGCTACAGTGTGCACTTCCATAGGGTCACAGGTCCTGCCAGCAAACCTGCTCCAGCACGGGCTCTTCTCTCCACCAGGCCACAGGTCCCACTGGGAGCCTGCTCCGGTGTAGGTTTCCAGTGAGGTCACAGCTTCCTTCAGGCATCCACCTGCTCTGGCTTGGTGTCTTCCAAAGGCTGCAGGTGGATCCCCATGGGCTGCATGGGCACAGCTGCCTCACCATGGTCTTCCCTATGGGATGCAGGGGAATCTCTGCTCTGACACCTGGAGCACCTCCCCCGCCTCATTCCTCACTGACCTTGGCATCTGCAGAGCTATTTCTCTCACACATTATCACTTCTATCTTCTGGTTACTGTTCTGCAGGCTTTTCCCCCTTCTAAAATATGTAGTCTTAGAGTTGCTACCACTGCCCTTGATTGTCCAGCATGAGTCTGTCTCGGAGCCGGCTAGCACTGGCTTCATCGGACACAGGGAAATTTTCTGGCAGCTGTCAGAAGCTGCCCCTGCAGCCCCCTGCCACCAAAACCTTGCAAGGCAAACCCAATATAGTTTATATTCTTGTGATTCCCACACCTGTATAAAATACACTGTAAGCTAGAGTAAACTAACTAACAAGTGGTGCTGGGTTTCTCATTGCTCTGTTTGTGCAAAGGTAGATGATCTGCTTCAAGTAGAATGTATACACATCCATTAGCTCAAATTTCCCCTTTCTTTCCCTTATCCCACTTGAATAATAACAAATAATCATGACTTTTCTCCTGAGCTTGGCTGTCCCCAGGCCTGATTCCATCTACATAGTTTGAGAGTTAGATTGCTTCAATATGCTCTAATCTGTGCTGTAGAAAATGTGTTATCTGGTGACTGCTGCACAGTGCTGCAGCCCTGCTATTTGTCAGGACAAATTATTACCTTTATCCACTTTTATATACTATGCTTTGTACATTTAATATCATACAAATTCAAGTTTAATTTCTGCTACTTGTGGAGTGAAACTGACTTTGCTTCTGCAGCCCCAAATCTCAGTAATGCCCAGAGACATGTTCCAAAGACTGCTCTGTGTTTCACCTGTGTAGAGTGAATGTTCAAACGCATTTCATTCTTGCAGGACCCTTCCTCTACATCTGTTTCAGTGGTTTCATCTCATTTTTCTTTTTTGTTTTAATATGTTTGGTATGTCTTAAACTAATAGCTCAGTATAATACTTAGCAGTGCCATAATAGATAGGCCCCAAAGAAACAGAATTTGTTATGATGAGCCTCAATTCAAGCACTCAAGATGTCTTGGTACAATTGTTATTGTAGTTGCAACTGATAAAAATTCTGATTTATTGTTGCACTGTTAGCTCTTGTAGGTTATGTGGTGTGCACAGCATGTATTTTAGCAATGTGTCAAAATCAAAATGATGATGATAATAATAATAAAAGATTAGCCTAGAATTTAAATGTGGTGAAAGAGCTCTTTGTTTTACTGGCAATGATGATCCCAGCAAAAAGAGGAACAGACTCCTTTTAATTTAAGAGGACACAGGTAAATTACAGCTACCACTCATTCGCCCATTGCTTTTTTTGGGTGACAATATGTGCCCCCTTAACTTCTTGCTTGAATGGAGTATAGTGTCCTGCAGACAGCCAGGATGCACAGGTGACAACCACCTTACATCCACCTCTCACCAGTCACCGTGCTTCTACCCCAGCAAAGGCCTGTTTTCATCTGCAAGGCTCCCTGTAACTCACCCACATGCAAATGTTTTTGACCTTAATTAAAGCAGTTCACCTCTCTCTGCCTCTAGGGATGGTTTCCTCATAAGGCAGTTGTGTTTAATTAGCATTTGCATAGCATTCTGCTGGTTGCTTTCCTGGAGCGTTGTTCAGTAGGAGCGTGGGATTGCTGAAGCCTGACTGGCAAGCTTTGCACCCTCCTAATTGACACAGAAGCCAAGTAGAAGTTACACAAGGAAAGAACAGAGAATCGTTAATGATGGATCATTAGCAAGTAGCTCCTTTGAATGAATGTAGATAACTTTATAACTCTATCAAAGTGAAAAGTAGCGTGATGAATTATGCATCAAACAATAAAAGCTCAAGGAAGACACTGGTTTTATAATTGCCATGCAATTTTCTAGCATGCTCTAGTTTGTAAGATTAATTTTCTTTCGGAAGCATGAAGCATTCTATGTCTTTTGCACACTTAATGTCAATTTTGGTTTTCTCTCTTTACAGATTTTATTCTGTTTCTTTTGATATTATTGCAAAAACTCCCAGGGTTTGAGATCCACAATTTTTATGCTAGCCAAAATTTGCACAAGGGAATGAAAAGTCTATAGCTATTAAACCAGTTCCTGTGAGGGTTTGCTGATTTCTCGGTGTGAAGAGTTCTCAGATACACACACCTGAAATAAAATTGCTTTGTATCTTATTTTTTTTTTAATAGAAATTGCATAATAGTTTTGTGGCTATGTCGAATTTCTAGACTAATAAGCCTCTAAAGGACATTTTTGCTTTGAGTTTATCATCACAAGCATTTCAGCTGGCACAGAGATCATTCCTGTGGCTTGCACTAGTGCCAATTCTGCCCTCTTAGGGCTCCTACTCACTCCTAAGAAGAGGAATTAATACAAATATTGCCTAGTGATGTCACCTTTCCCTTTAAAATGTACTGATCTCTCACTTGAGGTTTCCTCTGAAAATTGAACTCTGTATGTTCAAAGTGAGTAGAATCAGAGGAATAAGTTAATAGAAAACTTATTCCTGATGTGAACTGTTTCTTAGCTTTCATATTGTAGTGGGTGAAAGGGTCTGTGAGAGATCTAATCCATCAGCAAGCCCCAGGGATCAGCTGTGGGATCAACTATGCTAGAATAAATCTCCTTCCTAAAGACCTGCTTGATACAAACTCTGCAACCTCCTCCCATGACTTGTTTCAGTATGGTGCTACCCCTACCATTAAAAAAATTTATTTTTTATTTCCTACGGTTTCCTATGTTGACATTTATGTCAAGTATTCCTCATCATGGACATTAGAAATTATTTATTTAATACTTCCAGGAATTTTGCACGGATTTTAGGAGTTAGGGGCTTTTTTAGTGGTAATGGTGGTGGTTGTTTTTAACATTTTTTGAAAAGAGTTTTGAAGTTGTTTTTCTCTAGCCTTTCTCTTAAGGTCCATGATCCCACTTGGTTCAATCTGTCATGTTTCCTGTGATAATTTCAGTTGCTGTCCTTTGGAAGCTCTCAGGTGTTCCAGATGGCTGTGCAATGGGGGCCCCACATCAGACACTGCTCCAGCTGTGACTTGCCAGCTCTAACTGGAGCAAAAAGATTATTTCATGTGTCCTGCAGGCATCTCTCTTGTTTGTACATCCCTGTATGATGCTTGCCTTTTTCGCAACAGCATGATGTTGTTGACTCATCTTCACTTCGTGATCTAGAATAACCCCTAACTATTCCTACTTTCCTGTTTGTCCCCTGCCCTGTATTTATGTAATGAAACATAATTCCTTCCCCTCGACAGTGTTGAATTTCACCCTATTTTATCAGACCATTTCTCATGTATAGCCAGGTCACCATGAACTGTGCTTCACAGGAATTTTTAGCTTTTGAAGTCCTCAGAAAGCTGAAGAGGTAAGATCTGAGTTCCATTAGCCATCCAGGTAGAAATAAACTGGTAAGTGCTACATGCTGAACAGATTCTTCTGGAGCCCACTTGAAATGTTCTGTTTTAGAAGACCCCAAGAAGCAATTCTCTGAATATGATTTCCCTCCGGCTTTGAGTTTATTTAGACCTTGTTTCTTTAGTCAGTTTATGGAAAATAGCAGAGAACTTTCTTTCTGAAATTCAAATCTTGATTTGGCATCCTAGTGGTTGAAGGGTGTGGTTTTTTTTTCTGTGGTGGAGTTAATTTTCTTTGCAGTGGCTGGTATGGGGCTGTGTTTCAGATTTGTCCTGAACACAGGATTGATAATACTCATTTACCAGTGTCTCAGAGGACAGTGTGTGTGTCCTTTCATCTTCAGTGTCTCCAAAGAGACAAAGAAGGAACTAAACTAGGTTATTGACATCTAAATTTAGATGGGATGTATCTCACCTCCAGCCTTTTCCTGGTATAAAGACAAAAGATCACACACACTATTTGTTCCTAATAGGTACATGCTAGCTGTTACTCATCTCCTGAATATTTTGTGATTATTTTTCCCAATATTGAATGGAACTTGAAGTTAAATGATTGGGTCTGCAATTCCCCAATTCTAACTCCTTTCCTTTCTAAACTTAGAAACCATGCATAGAATCCTAGAATCATCTGGGTTGGAAAAAGACCTTTAAGATCGTCAGGTCCAACCATTGCTTCTTCCAGGAGCATACTTTTCAAAAATGTACCAAGTTAGCTTGAAAAAAAAAGTTTTTCTAGGTACCTTTTATCTTATTTTGTCCTTGGGGGTGGATACTTTACCTTATTAAACATTTGATTACAGTTCATGAAGACTGGCAAAAAATGAAAAAATGGCATGTTTTGGCATCCTGAGTGACTTTTGCCAGCATCTCTTAAATAAGTAGTAGCTTCAAGTAGTAAATTTACCAATTCGTGCTGTGGTTCACTTCCCTTGCCGGTCAATATTCTATTTCTTCAGAAATAAAACAAACACTGTTCTGCCCATTGAAATGTTCTTTGTATTTCTAAGTCATAGACAAAGGTATAACTAAATATAACGTTTTCTGTGAATTCTTTTTGATGGTGTAGTAAAAGCCACTACTATGAATAGAGGAATCCTTTTGCCAATTGCATCCAAGGTTTTTCAGTTTTGTATTAAAAGTTTTCAATGGACAGTTAAGGAAATTATTGTCTTCTCTTTCTCCATGAAGCAGGTCATCTTTCTATGCATGTTCTGGGTGCATACCTCACTTTTGACCCCAGAGTAAATTTGTGGCTCATTCTCCTTTCTGAGTCTGGTAGTAAAGGTGTAGCTACTTGTCTGCAGGGAACTACACTGAAATCCGTTCAGTTCACTACAGAGCATCACTAAAACATGAGATCTGACTACCTGCAATAGAAGAAAACACAGAAGTCTTCATATCATTGCCAGCTTCCAGGTTTCCATATTTGAAATTATTCCTGCCAGAGCAAATAAATCACTGTTGATTTTCTTATGGCTACCGTTACCTATATTTTTGATTAGAAGTGCAAACCAAGCTGGGGAATACCATATCTGTGCAGGCTGTCAGTTCTATGTCACTGCAGGACAATGGAGCACACTGCAGAGGTACTTGAGCTGCTGCCAGCTGGAGATGGTGCTTCCCATTGTCCGTGCACAGGTCTGACATCAGTAACTGTGTTAACATGGCATTTCGTTGTGTCCTTATGTTTGTGCTGCCTCCTGTTGTAGACGTGGGGATTTCTGCACCACATCCTCTTGAGTGGGTTGGGCATTGCTGTTCAGGTAGCAGAGCGGCAGACCTGTGACATAATATGACTCAAAGCACCCTGATACACATATCTCTAGGAAAAATGGGAAGATTTTCTTAATGCTAGGTGAGTATCCAGCAACTCTGCATTTGAGAGAAATATTTAAAACTGGCTTATTGGTATAGTGTTTCCAACTGGATTTTTTTTTCAGTCTGTAATTTCAGAATATAACATTTTGTATGATAAGAACTGTGATTAGAACTGTTGTGAAAATTAGGTACTTTCCTTTAAACTAACAGATACTTCAATAGAAATATGGGGAGTAACTCTGGAAAATAATTTCCCTCCTATCTGCTTTTTTTTTTTTTTTTTTTACAGGACCAGGTGTCAGATACAGTGAATTTGCTGTGTCACATCCAAAACCACCTCCACTTGTTGGACAACATACAGTGGAGATACTGAAGAGCATGCTGGGGTATGAGGATGATGCTATAGAAGAACTGCTTCGCACCGGTGCTGTGGCTCAGCATGAGGTCAGATAAGGAACATTAGCTACATTCCTTCACACTGAGCTCACATTACTTTGTCCTCTCTTTGCTCCCTTCAGTTTCCCTAATGGGACTCAAAGAGAAGACATAAGTTAATTCCTAATTTTCTTCCACGTGTGTTTGTATGATTTTAACACTGATGTATCAAATAAACAATCTCATGCTGTCTGAGTGAAAGATTTTCTTGGGGGGGTTGGGAATAAATGTAATTATACAGTCCTGTGTGACTGCTCATTTTCTGTACTTCATATGGAAAATGGAGTCCTTATAATAATTACAGTAATTGCCTAAACATTTGTCCCCAGAAAGACATGATTTTAGTGAAAAGAAGCAGGACCTTTAAAATCTGTATACTAGACTCTCAGCTCACAGAAAGCTGTTTTTTATTTTAATAGAAAGTAATTTCTTTAGAAATTGGTGGTTGATCTGATTGATTTTGAATAGAATTATCCATCCTGAGCACTTTGTTCATCTCTATCTTAGATCAAGAGTGGAGTAACAATTGCAAAATTTACTTCTATTCCCTGGTATTCCAAATTACTAATATGTCTTTCTATTACATTGCATAGTCATGACCATCCTGATGTGTTACCAGAAAGAAGCTGGAATTGGCACAGTTTTTCAGTTTTAAAAAAAAACCTATTCCAAGACCAGCTGAGAGACAAACTGTGGCTGAATAGTCTTCCATAATTTTATTCAGGAAGGCCCAGGATACTCTTCATTAAACACTAAACCACAGAAAACCACATGCTGAATGTCTAATACCAAAACTTGCTAGATGTTTCAGTCTGGTTCCATGGGTAGGTACTGATCCCTATCTCTGACTCTGGTTGCCATCCAAACTACCTTCATTATGGAGAAAACACAGGTGGGAATCTGTACTAAACTTTTTACTCAGTCCCACCCTCATGATTAAAACATGGTGAGAGTTGACAGATCTTCCTCAAATTTAGTAATACCATATCCTTCAGTAGGGTCGCTCTTGAGAGTAAGGAACCATGCAGTGGAAGAAGGTGGTAGAATTTGATCCATGAGAAATAGTACAGAAAAGATTAAAGGACAGCCATTTCTTCTCTACAAACCAATTTGGCAGTTCTTCACTCACAGAAGATGTCCCATGCTCCTCTGGGTCAGTATATAATTTACAGCTAAAGCAAACTCAGTGTATGGGAAGGGTTTAACCTTTGTTGTGTGCACACTGGGAGTGAGGCAAAGCCTTTCTATTCCTAGAACGGAATAAAACTAACTCAAATCGACACTCAACACACAATGTCCATGTTTCTCCCAAAGTATCAGAAACAGGCCTGGCATTATAACTAGCTTGTCACTTTGTTTCCACTCTAACAAACAACATCCTCTGTATTGAATTTGAACTTCACAACTCTGCATTACCTTCTGGGGGAAGAAAAGAGGTTATTACATAATCAAATTGCAGTGGAACCCCACTGTGGTTGCTCATTTTTGAAGCCCAGTGTTTTGATTCATTTGTTTGCTTGTTTTCTCTGGTTTTCTGTTCTTCTTCTTTTTTTTTTTTTTTTTCTTGCACTGCATTCCTGGCACCAAACACCATACTCTATCCATGTGCTAAAGACATCATGAGACCCTGGAAGAATGACTTCTAAAATAAATATGGAAATAAGTCTGAATTGAGAATTGGGACACAGTAGGGGAAGAATTGAAACTGGATTGGAAGAGGTTTTGATATAGTCCACCTTCCTTTTAATCTAAGGGGAACATCCCTTTCTTAATGAGAAAAGCAGAAATTTGAATTCAGCTTCATATAAAATGGATAATCTGATATTGAATAAACTTTGTTTACTAATGAAAAACACTGTCAGACAACATTCAGAAATAAATTTTCTGTGTTTACTTTCTCAAGTGTTCTTTTCTTCACATTTCTAAGAATCATATACATAAGGTATAGTAAAATATTAGTTTTGTTCAAGGATTTCTAAAAACATCAGGGTTTTTTCCTGTGCTTTTCCAAGCAACGGAAATAGTTAATCACCACATCCTTAGCTACAGTAAATTGGCAGAGCTGCTTTGACTTTAACATAGTAATGCTAGTTTAAATAAGCTGAATATTGGGCTTTAAACTCCATGGAGTATTTTGTTCAGAGTTCACACGCAAACAGTGTTTCCCTTTCTTTTTCTTTTTTTCATTAGTGTTTTTCCTTTTTAGTTTGCTATGTTGACAGTCAAATGCCTAAAGGGATAATCGGAGATATTATTTTGTCTCACCTCCAGTACTTACTGCAACAGGAGAAATCCAGACACCATTTCTTAGTGTTTAAGCCAAACACTCGCACACAGACTGATGCTTACTCTTTAAGTCAGAAATAAATGGGTGGGTGTCTGGAAGTAGCTTCCAACATCTAATGATGAAGGTTTGGTCTTTTGATTTTGGATGATTTCGAAGACATTTAAATAATTGTTATGATAATAGTTAAGCTGTTATAGTACCCTTTTCCTTTAAAAAAGAACAAATAAATGCAGAACAAGAATATTTACAAAATTTACTGCACTCTTCCCAAGAATCTTCAGGAAAGGGTGTCTCTAGAGCTCAATTGCATTTTGACAACCTTGCAATTTCAAAATGGTTTTCTCTTGTACTGCAAAACTTGAAATCAACCATCACATGGGATTCTGGAGCTCATAAACTGAGATCCCTCCACTTTCAGGGAAGAAATGTACTTTGGGATGACTATACACAGCTGCCTCTGCAATGAATGTTTGTTTTTCTCTGCTTCAATTGGAAAAGAATCTTGCTACCATGATGTGAGAGTGTGTGTGGTATTTGCTTTAATTTTATTTGATTTACATCACTATATTAAAAATAAAAAGAAAGAAGAAAACCTCAAAAAGCAAAAGAGTGATACAGGACACACCTCCTGCTTAGTTCCAAACTGAACCCACTTATAGCTGTTTGCCAAGAGGCTTTAGCTCTCATTGGGAAAGGAGATTTCCATTTTGGCATCTCTTCTGACACCATGGTCCATGGCCCCTTTGGCTCCACTCTCTGCATTGGGAGATCCCATTGTTCTTGTATTATCTTCACTATTAAAAATGTTTCCTCAGCCCCCCTCATATAAATGTCCCCTTTCTTTTGGATTTTGCATGGCCCAAGGATCTCACTGAGGGATATTTGAATTCATCAAAAGAAAATTCCAATCAAACAACAGTCAAATGGACAGTAATGGATTTTTCTTGCTCCTGCATGGATCTTGTTCCTGATAACTCTTCCCACGCAGTTGGGAAGTCCTGGCATCTTTGTCTGCAATGGCTGCCCTGGAACTGACATACAAAAGTAGGTCATTTTTGATTAGTGGCCAGGAGGAACAAGTTGCTAACTATTAGAAGCCCACCAGCCTCAGCAATGATCCAGCTGATGTGCAAAGGCCTGTGAAGCCATATTGATGTGAAGAATGATCTCTTAAAGGGGATCACTTAGTTGTGCTGCAAGGCAAATGCTCTTTTTCTTTTCAGGTCTATAAAATCAAAATAAAAAACTATTTTGTCTTTTTTGTTTCTTTTAATATTAAAAGAAAAGGCAGAGAAAGGGAAAATCCCCATTCTTGACTTACATACAAAATATAAATATCCTCTTTTTAAAGTTCATTGAAATAGATCGATACCTGATGATATTAATCAGAGTTTTGGTCTTGCTCCTTCAGAGATTAAAGCTTGTCCCAAACATGTCTAGTGACAAATGTGTTGAGTCTAAAATAGGAGTTAGAAGGAGTTGTTCCAGGGAGTGTGCATACATACTCAAAAACTGGGGAGAGCATTTTCATTAAATTGCCATATAGCTCTGCCACTCACAGAGCACTGTAAATCCTCAGCCCTGGTGCACCTGGAGATAAAAGGCAGCTAGGCATCTCTGTGATTAAAATGGTCTTGATTTCTTTTACTATCTAGATGACAAGACACAGTTAATCCTTTGACCTTCCTAACATTATGGCACGGTATTAAAAGGTATTTATTTCCCCCAAACATATTAAAATGTATTTAATTTCCAAAGGACAGGGGAAAGGTAAAGTACTTTCAGAGTTCAGGAATGCTGGCACAGCTGCTCACGTTTCATGGCAGTGACATTAAACAGTGCCAGATACAGTACTTTTCTTAACTGCTTGTACATTGAATTTAATGTGGCCTGGTGAAATGCTAAATGCTACTAGCTTAGAGCAGTTCCTGTAGGATCAAGTAACCTCCCTACACAGAGGGCTCCGTGATACTGGCCAATGTGATAAAAATACACTGATAAACAGTGATACAGTCACCTTTTTAAAGCTGACAACCAATCAATTAAATTACTGTATGTTTCTGTTGTGACTGGAATTTGGAACAGACGTGAGAAAAATTCCTGGGATCACATATGCCAAGGACCCATGAAACTTTTGCAAGGAGATCTCTTTTTTTAGCACAGATTTTGTTAAGCAATGAAGGGGGACCAGGCAAGAGTTAAGGCAGAGACAAGCTGTTGATTTTCAGGTTTTTTTCCTATTCCCTAGAGCTACAGATAAAAATGAATTAGTAAGTACCAATTAGTCCATATTGGCAAGAAATTCTTAAAAATCATAGGGTGAAGAATACACTAAACTGCCTGCCTGGTTAAAAAACCTTCAATATGGTTTAATTTACAGTGAGCAGTGTCACACTGCTAATTGACAAGGTACTCAGGGAACCAGACTGGGGAGGAGTTCACTTCACTGCAATTGCTTCTGTGTTTCAACTATTTCAATACTTGTCTAATAACTACCCCAAACTAGCCAAAAGAGCTTTAAAGTACAAAAAGAAATTGGAAGATGTTTAACCTGGTAGAGGAATACATATGTAGTTCCCATCTCTTGGAGATCCATATTCAGACAAGGTAAAGTTTCACATTAAAAAGTTGTGTATAAAAATGCAGAGCAGTGTGTACATTTTCCACTGGCACTCTCTTCTCCTGGTGGATTGAGCCTTGACTAAAGCAAGTGTGAGAAAAGTGACAGTTCTCTGATAAATTTTTTTTGGTCTTTGGTCTCATCAAAACCTTCTCTGTACCAGGAGTTTTAGCAGAAACATGGAAGTACTGATTCAGCAAAGCCACTGCAGAATTTTCTGCAACTCACAGTTTGAGTATCTCATGCCCCTTTCAGGCCAGGTGGCCTTGGGACTCCGGTGATATACAGCTTGTGCTCATCCTGTGAGTATACTGTGCTGCTTATTGGGAAATACAGTTTAGTCAGAGAAAAATGGGATCATGAAGCAGTCACTCTACAAACCTCTGCAGGTGTTACAAGGGTACAATTTTTCTGAATTCTTCAGGAACAAACCCCATTGTCCCGCTGCCTGTACTCTGAGGCAGTTCTGCCCACTCATTGTATCATGGCCACTCTACTAAACTCTCCGTGCATATTTGATGTGGAACAGGCTGAGATAGAGAAAGGACCTTAAGAATAACCAGGATCAAAGTGAGAAAACGCTGACTGAGACTTAATTGAATCGGTGTTGACGGAAAGCTCCAGATTCTGTGGTATGATAGTAGGGCTAATGCCCTTGTGCGGATCCCAAGTCTTCCTGTATCTCTGCAGAACAGTTCTGGTTCTAGCAACAGATCTGACAAAAGTTGACATTACCAAACTTAATGGTAGCAGATCCTGGCTGCAAAACAATGTAGATATTTTGAACCCAAAGTTCATCTGAAGACTTGGTGAGGCCTGTTACTTTTAGTCAATGATGTTAAATTGGTAAGAAGTATTAATTTGTTAACAAATTTGCAATTGTTAATACTTTTGAAGAGTCTGTTCTGCTTGCTGACTCATTTTGTGTCATTTTATGGACTTGCTTTCTTCAAATTGCCTCCTAATGCACAGGTTGTCCTTCTTTGCATTTGTGAAGTTTTAGGGCATAGGTTTCCAAGGCATGGTACTTCTGACCAAGCAATTCATTCTCCTACAGTGTGAAAACTATTAGAATACATTACAGATCTGTTTTGTGCCATAAATATTGGATAATTAAAAAATCTAATCCACTGTCCTTTAAAGGCAATGAAGCAAATTCACATTGATTTCAGTAGGGTTGGAGCCTGCACGTCAGTACCGTGAATTTTTGCATTCCAGGTACACAAAGCCTCATTGCTTTAACTTCTTATGGGAAAAGCTCCCATCAAGAAGCCTTAAATCATCGGGGTCTTTATTCCTTTGGTAGGGTCATTGCACTTTCACTTTAAATTATGATATAAAAATTTAGGTGTTTCTTACATCAAATTCCACACAAGGCTTTATATGGTATTTGTACTTGCCTTAATGACCATGCTATTAGCAATGTTATTAGGTGAGAGCAGTAGACTACTCATTTACTGAACTGTGTTTGGAGAAGAGAGAAATTCTAACCTTTTTTATGTAGCTTTTTGTGAGATGTGCTGACTATTGCCAACATTAAATACTCAAAAACCACCAGAATCAGAACCTAAAATAATCAAGAACAGTTTAAAAATTCAGAAGAGAGTACAAAAATATTATGATAGAACAATATACCTAGATGAAGTTTGAAAAGAAGCTATAGCAAGATTTTGATAAAGAGTTGGGAATATCTCTTGTAAGTGTTTGTCCATGGAACAAAATGCAGGTCATTGCTGGCTTCCTTGCAGGCCTGGAATTTGGCCAGCTTTGTTCTTTTAGCTTTAGGGAGCTGATATTTTTAGAAGTAATTTCTAGGAAATCATCGGAAGTGAATTATAATGATGATTTTGAAATATCTGGTTGTTGATATTAGCATCCAGATGCTGGGATCAAGCAGATGTTATTAGCTAAATTGAAACAGATTCTTTTTCATGTTATGCAGCATGTACTGCATTGATAGGTTGGATGTGAACATTTGCAGTGTTATGATAATAAGCATTGTGTGACTGAAAAGAGTTTTAATTGAACTGGTCAAGTGCATTCCCCACCTCTTTCTACAAGTACATCAAAGGCAGTTTTTCAAATTCTTCACAGAAAAAGGAGAGAGAAACAGAACTCTTAAGGTGGGATGAAGACTGATAGTAGCAGATATAGGAGCACCTCTTGAAATGATGGCATTTATCATAGCTATTTTGGCTCCCATACCTTTTAAGAATTTGCATGCCACAGATTTCCTGTTTGATGTTGGGCAAGTCCCATTCCCTTCCTTTAAGTTATCTGTATGTAGTTTTGTACTTTCCATTCATGAGGACAAAGTAAAGATTGCAAGCTGACCTGATAGCAGAGGCCATCTCTGTTTAGACAGATGGAATCCATTGTCTGTCTTGCAGAGCCATTGTGTTGATTTAAAAATGCATGTGTTGCAGCATAGCAGAGAAGTTAAATTCTTTTGCAAAGTGAGGACATTCTATTTTTCCCGTAAAACCAATATGAACAACCGCAGTTTCCCAATCTCCCATTACTGAAACAGAGAGAAGCCTCCCCAAAGGGCTTGTGAAAGACCTCCACAGATCATTCGGGTATAAACAGATAGTATCTTTGTACCTAGTGGTTGCTTACGTATAAAAACGAGATCACAAGCTTTTAGACCTTGGCCTTTCTGGCAACAACTGCAAAAAAGTTCAGGAAGTTAATCTCATTTCTGACTGGGATGGGGAATTTAAGGTTAAGGAGATTAGCTGCAATGTATATTCCCAGGAAGAACTACTGACAGCACTAATAGAAGCTGAAAGAAAGAAGGTTTTACATCTAAGGTGGAGAAAAAATAGAAGGCAAGGAAAAAAAAAAAAAAAAAGATAGAGAGAAAAGAGAAAAGAAAAAGTAAAGAAAAAGAAAAAAATAAGACAATAGGGAAAAGAGAAAAGAGAAAAGAAAAAGTAAAGAAAAAGAAAAAAATAAGACAATAGGGAAAAGAGAAAAGAGAAAAGGGAAAAGAGATGATGAAATAAAACATAAGAGAAATTACAGGAGAAGAAATAAAAGTGAGAAAGGGATAGAATGGGAAGGAAGGGAATGGCCTTGGTATACTGAGAAAAGTCTGTCATATACATGTTGCTGCAGTTGATCCTTGTGGTAGCTTGAAGGTAATGATGCATAGCTTTAAAGGTGTGGTGAATGATCCCAGCCATGAAAAGGCAGAGAGCACGAGCAGTGACCTGGGCTAGCCTAGTGGAGAAATTTTAGCAGGGTTGCAGGAAGGCCTTAGGCACTGCATGATTTGGTCACTGGAGTGTGCCTGGTGGTTAGCAAGGAGAGGGGTGAAATTACAAGGGGAAGAGAGACACATGGGCAGATCATCAAGCATAGCTACCGCTACAACCAGGGCAGGGACATCTCACTGTAAATTAAGCTCTTTGAATCTTGGAAAATGTGCTCAAATTACCTAGGCAATTATTCCAGATTAGTTCTCCGTGCTGACCACTTTCTTGGTTAGAAAACCTCTCCAGAAGGGTGGACAAGAGACTTTGCCTTTTAAAAAGCAGAAGGTAACATTGTGTTCTTTCCCATATTCCTCACTGTGCAAAATTTCAAATGAAGGGCCTGATCCCATGCCAAGCGGAGCACATGGAATTACTTCCTTTGCCTTTGATACATTCTGGCTCAGCATTTAATTAATAGTCGTGATTTTATAAAGTTTTTGGTTTTGAACTTTTCACTCCACCTTTCCCAGATAGAAAGATGGGACCCACACTTACCTCATTAATTTCAGATGGTTTGTTTCTGCTTTCAAGGTGTGCGTGTGGAGCCCTCTGAACTTCCTGGACAGAAATGAACATTAAATCTGCCTACACTTGAAAGTAGGTCTCAATAATGCCAAACTTTTTGAAAGTGAGTTTCAATCTGATTATATTTGCAATGCTCATATGCATTCCAGGAAATACTGACATATTTGAACTCCAGAAGAACAGATAGCAATGAAAAGTGGATTGAAATCTTGCACGTTCAAATGGAGAAGAAATTTAAAACTGCCAAAGACGTGCTAAGCCTGTCATTTGAGCCTTGCTGATCAGTTACTGAAATCAGCCACCCAGAGCAAAACCAAACAAAAAATCCGTTTGATTTCAGCAAATATTCCGTTTTGCAATCTGCACTCAAAGTGAAAAATGAAGAGAAATTAAATGACTTAGACAATCACATCAAACCATGCAGTTTAAATGTTCAGCTTCCATGCAAGTCAGGGTGGAAGTGCAATGGCTTCCAAAGAAAGAAAAATCAGGAACTCAGGATGTTGTTCAAATTTAATGTCAGTAACTTATGTTTAAGCTTGCCATGCTCAAATCTTAATTTTTCCCATTTAAAGTCCTGAAGAGACTGAAAGTATGAGAAAATGTATTTGGGCTCCAAAGATACTTATTTTTGACATCACCATCTGAAAAATGTCCTTGCTTTTACATCTCCAGACTACATTGCCAATGCAAAGGGCATTTGCTCAGGAAGAGCAGCTGTCTGTGGGTGCACCAACAATGGACTTGTCGTTTGACTCCTTTGAGAGCAACCCCAAAACAGAGCATTAAGGCAGAGGTGAGGGGTATCAGTGGTGTCCTCCCCTCTCCTGCAAGGAAAGCAGTGGTGGGCACTGCAGTGGGGAGGGACACCTGTGCCCCTCAGCAGGATGTGTTGGGAGCTGGCTTGGTGAGAAGCAGGTCTGCAGGGAGGATTCAGTGCAGGCCTGGGCTAGAGGAACAACAATTTGGAGAACCCAGTGGAGTGAAGTCTTGTAGGGTATTTGGAAACTGAAATTTGGGTTTGTCCCTCTCTTGAAAAGGAGATGACTCCAATGCAGTTGAGATGCCTCGAAAAGCTATGCAGGGATGAAGGAAGGCTTCTAGGCTGTGGGGTAGGGTAGGTCCTGCTGCCTTTTGGCTGTATAATTTGGGTCACTCTGTCATGCCAAATCTGCAACTGCCTGCCTACGGGAAAGAAAGCCAGAAAAACTACCAGAGCATGAACAGCACTGCAGGTCTGTAAGAGTAAAAAGACTGGGGTGCAATGATGTGTCTCACCTTACACTAATGCTCAGAAATTTATGGCAGGTAATCTGAGGGCATAAAAGGGCATCCCCTGAGCTCTTTGCTGTCTGGCTTCATCCAGGATTTCATTACACTTCCTCCTCCTGTTCTCTGGTTTATCCAGATGCTTTGCAATGTCTCTGGGCAAGGACTGTCCTTGAACAGGCATTCCTGTGTGTTTGATCAGAATAATGAGGTACTGATTTTACTTGGATTTTACAGTAATAGGAATAAGTAGTCTTTGCTCATAGCTATAAATTCTGAGGAAAGTCTTTCTTGTTGTGCTTTTGGAAATTGTCACCAAGAAAGAATCTAATGTCTTCTATCACTATGTGTTTGGGCTACACTCAAAAGGCCTGGCTTTTCTTTTTTTTTTTTTTTTTTTTTTTTTTTTTTTTTTTTTTTGCTTTTGTTCTTACTTCAGATCATCAACTCTCAAAACCACCTAATACTTATCCCTTAGATTTCAGACTTTTCCCCTGCCCCATGAATGTTTTGAGTTGTCAGAACAAGAAATGTGATAATTTGGAAGGTTCACAGAAAGCATGTTTTGTGATTATTGTTCTTGTGATCTGTCCAATGTAAACTGCTTTAGAAAAGCTCTGTTCCAGCCACTCTAATTCACTTTTGCAGAATACTGGATTTGAAGTTGGCTAAAAAGAAGGGCTTTTCTTTTAATGGGTACTCTGAGAGGAATGCAGCTTAACTGTTTGGTTTCTGTCCTGACTTTTATCTCTGCCCAGTGGTGCTTGAGGGAAGTCCTATGCAGTTAACTTAAAACTAACCTCCCTTTGACGCCTTTTTATTCTTGGAAAGGAGCAAATATGCCCCTTCCAGTGCTTTGAGTGTTGTGGTAGGGCAGTTTGAGGGTGTCCTAGCTCAGTCTAGTTCCTCATCCCTAGTGCGGTCTAAAATAGTGACAAAGAATTGTGTGTCCTCCAGCTGCTGCAGTCAGGGAACGACTGCCTATGCAGGCTTGAGAGGGAGATTCCCGCAGAGTCTCTGCACACAGTTGTGTTGCAAAGCCCTGGAAGCACTGATGGTACCAGGGAGCACAGTCCCAAGGGAAGAGTTGAACCATGCAGCTCAGCTTTCTGTGGGTGGGATGACACCAGTACACATCAGCTGGGAACACAGCCCGGTTTCACGTTCCGTCTCACTTTGGAGCTCTTACACTCAGTGTTTACAAGGTTGCTGATGCTTGCAAAGGCAAGGCTATGTTCCCACAGCTGAATTTTTCTCACTGATCCTGGAGAATTGCTGAACAATCTCTGGGGTGTATGCCAACTTGATAGGAAAGAATTGCCCTGACTCTCTCGCTTTTTGTTTGCTCTGTGCTGTGGCCCCCTGGCAGCAATCATTCCAGGAATTAACTTTTCTAAAATAACAGGCCATTTGTTTTCTCTAATCCTCTTTCTTTAACTTTTGCCAAATTAGAGCAGAGGTGGTGGGGAACTTAACTAAGTGAAGTTCTTCAAACTGATCACTCTAGTAGCTGGATTTAGGCTTTTCATTTTCTCCCCCTGGAAACTGCAGAGATTATGCTTGCTTCTCACTTCCACTGTGTGGGAGGAGCCAGGGCCACCGAGGGCCCATACAAGGTACTGATGGGAGTGTGCAGCAGAGCACTTCTGTGAAGACAAATGGTGACTAGAGGGCAATAACTCAGGCTTTGGTACCAGTGATGGCAGCACTGACCACTAGACAGTAATGTCCTATCTTTCAATACTGCTTCTTAGTGTTGAAGGATGTAAACTTAGCCTCCCAATGAAACAGCCAGAGCCATGTTGTTTAAGAGCACGTTTAGTCCCAAATGCAGTGGAGCTATGGAGTGTGGTCTCAACCACCGTTTTTTCCACAGTGGTGTCGTTGCTAGACAAGTATCCATCCACGTCAGTGGGACACAGCTCGTGTAACAGAGGGAAGCTGCGCTATTTCTCTGACTAAGGGACACGTATTTCTGCTCTGAAAACAGATTCCTGGGAGATATCTAAAGAGAAGCAGCTGTAACCTGTAGTGAACTTAAATCATGACACTTCACTCTTCTGAATTTGATGTAGGTGGCAGAAGTTTTCCCTCAAAAGGAGCACTGGTTTTGTTTGGTTGCATGGCAGCTAACAGCGGTATAATAAAGCAATCAAACCTGGAAAACCTTTCTGATTCAATTCAGTTTCTTGCTGCTCTCTCTGATGCATCTGTTAACCTTCAGAAAGCTACGTGGGTGTTTAGAAGAATAAGGTGCTCTACATTAAACACATTCTTTATCTGCCTCAGATAAAGAATGGATTTTGGCAAGAGTTACAGAGGCAGGAAAAAAATTGCATGCTAAAATAGGGGGTTGGTGTTTCCCGACCTTTCTTTGTAAAAAGCAGAAGAAGGAGTTGGGGCTTTTGTGTTGTTATTTTGGGGTTTTTTTGTTGTTGGTTTTGGGGTTTTTTTTGTTGTTGTTGTTTGGTTGGTTGGTTTGGTTGGTTGGTTTTTTTTGTTTTGATTATTTGGGGTTTTTTTGGTTTGTTTTTTTAATACTACTCAATGCATCTGGTATAATTGCCTTTTTTTAAAAAAGATTTTTTTTGTTTTTTAAGAAACTCAGCTAATACTTGAAGAAATTAAATTTGTATTTGTGGATTCTGGTGACACAAAAAATTCCTTGATTTCTGGTGGAAAAATCAAGAGTTATCTTTTAAATCTGTTTCTAAACATTATATTTCTCTTCTTTCTCTTGTTTTTACTTAGAAATTGGGTATAGATTTGGATTTTGTGACTTGATGCATTTTTTCTTCCTTTTTTTTCTTGTCACATACTGTTATTAAAACATTTTGGTACATGCGATCTTGTTCCTCAAAATTAATAGTGGACTCTTGCTGACTTTAAAATTCTGGAGCTCAGGCTGACTTTCAAGCTCTCTTCATTGATTATATAATACTATATGAGTAATTAACCCTCAATTGTTACTTACACATGTGGATTCCATATGTCCATTAATTTTAATTCATTCTTTTTCATGGTATGTGATACATCAGGTGTTCATTTCATGTAGTGTGGGCTTTAGTATTTCTATCAGTAAAAAGCTCTGGTCAAAGTTCTGCTCCTGTTTCACAGATAGCAGCTCTGGGCCTCACAGCTCTGTTTGGGACTCAAATATATTTTATGCTAATCTGCATTTCGCTAATGTGTCTCTTTGTTTCACTGAAGCATTCAGAGTATCTGCTCAATTTGTGATGTCTTCTGCCATTAGTGTCCTCAGTGGGATATTGTTGAGACTGAAGGTCACTTTTGTGGAGCAAGTGACTTATGCACTGTGATGCTCTGGGCTGCAGAATGTGAGAGGAAGGTATAGGCTGTATCTAGACAGTAGGTACCTGACCTAAGAAGGCTAGATAAATCGACACTTTTTTGTTTGAATTCAGAGATGAGGCATTTTTGCCAATAAAAAGCCGTTAGGTGAAAACTTGGAGTGCTTAAAGGGTAAAATAAGTTCTTGTTGTGAATGTATAAAATCCTTCTGAATGACTGAAATAATACATGACTGCTATTTCTCTTCTAATTTAATTAAGTAGCACTTAAACTTCGTTGGTACTTGACATTTAGGTCCCAGTTTGTAGCAGCATCTGCTGTTAGGTTTGGGAACCTGAGAAGTTATGAGTAGCTTATGGCCTGATTTTTATTTATATTGTTAAATAAAAATATATGTAAAACTGTACATGTGCACACATAGAGAGTATATATTATATATATGTGTGTATATATATATATATATGTGTGTTGTTAGATATTTGTTTCTGTATCTGTAAATATCGGCCTTACCCTAATTGGCCGTCCAGAATTCTCAGTTTCTTTTAGGAAAACATAGATCTGGGTCTTTGGCCCCATGGCTCCCTGTCTGTGTGCACTGGAGAAGGCCCCTGCAAGCAGGCCCCGCAGTTGCTTGTTCTGTCTCCATTTATGCCAGGTATGTAAGCACAAGCCTCATGTTAAGCATGTTTAAGAGATCTTGTTGATTACAATGGGAGTGCTCCCACAGCTTATAGCTGTGCAAATGTTTACATACCTGGCCTGCTCTGGTCCTATATAAAGATCTGTCTCCTTTTCCCTGCAAAGCCTTTTCTGTCTGCTGCTTTGAAATTTCCCATGCTTCGTGCTTTCCCCTAGTTGGAGGGAGGCTGCCCAGGTCCTTACTAGGAGAAGTCCTTGTGTCAGAGGTTTGAGGGCTGCAGCTCACTGGGAATTCAAAGGCCTCTTGAAACAACAATCCACACCTCAGTAAACAAACACGTGCTGGTAATGAGCTTCACGTTAGTGGAGAGGCTTTGGCCAGTGTAAAATCTGTCAGGTTTTGTCAGTCTTTGGGTTTGTCCCTTATTTCCCTGCTGTCCCAGAGAACAGCCTCACATATGGGTCCCTTCCAGCTCCTGAATATTCTGAGATTATTTAATCGCAATTACTACATACTTTAAAAAGAACAAATAAACTTTGTGTGCATCACTGTGGTTCACAGAGAAGATTGAATGTTGGGGCCATATGTATAAACACCTCTACTTGTAATGGACATTCATATAAGTGAATATGAATATATATATAGTATATATATATAAAATGAATGGACACATACAACGATATCATCCTTTCAAATAGGTTTTCTTTCCAGAAGCTAAAATAACAGGAAGACCGTGGAAAGGAATAACTTGTTGTTTGTTCCAGGCTGTGAATGCATTTACGTTGGTGGAAAACAAGTCTGGCCTTCAGTCAATCATTCCTTCACTTGTTCTGTTTGCTTGATGATTACATTGTTGCTCTATAGAAGGAAAAATAACCTGTGAAAAGAGTCTTTTCCGGGCTCAAAAGATTTATGCTCTGCTTTGTTGATGTTTTGCACTAGCACTTATGTCAGTCCTGCTCTTAAACTGAGTGTGGTAATGATCCTTTAATACATTTTAAAGTGACTTTTGCTACCTCAGACTTTAAAAAAAAAAGAAGTACATATGTAATAGCTGCACAGGCTCAAAAAAGTACCTTGCTGTTTATGTGCTGTAACAGAATATGCAGTCAATGTTTACTTTCTATCAAGCAAATTCGGTGTGCAATAGACTTTTATGAACCCAAGCCTAAGTTTAATGGCTATGATACTGCCCATGTCTATTATGAAGGCCCTGATTCTGCTAAGCAGCTGGACAGGTGCTCACTTTCATCAAATGGCTCTTTCATACTTGTCAGAGCACTGAAATGCCAAGAGCTTGCACTCAGTGATTTTATGTCCCAGAATTAGTGGCATGTGGAAGTGGCAGGCATATCCTTATTTCCAGAGCTCCACTTGAAGTATTGTATTGGGACTACATCTATTCTGGAAATGTCAGTGATAGTGGCCTGCAAGCAGGGTGAGATGGAAAGAAGATCATGAAGAAGATGCCAGGTGAGACCATGCATTCACAATTGCTAATCAGGCCTTCCAGGGTGCCATGATTACTCTTAAAAATGTTAAGAGCTTTACCTTGTACTTTATTAATGTTTATGTGGTACTCTCCGAGCCCACAGTGCACTACTGAGAATGGTGGATTCAGTAGCATGGGGTTTTCTTAAAGGATTTGTATCACTGCAGCTATGTCATCTGCCCTGGAGGATAGTTGTCCCTTCTACTGTACACAGTAACTAGTCTGTGCTGGGAATTGAACTGTCTCTCAATCTATTTGCAAAATTACACTGGGTTCATGCTTAAAGGAATATCCATAGGCATTCCTTTAGAGCAATTCTTATGCTTGCAATGGAAAACTGGCACCCTGGGTTTTGTGGTGGGAGAGGAGGAGCTGTCTTTTGAAGTGTTACAAACGCTTCCAGCATACAAGTGCGACTCAGCTTCACTGGGACCTAATGCTTTGGGATAAGCCTGGGGCTGCACATGGATAGGGCTGATAGACAAACGCAAGTGAGTGGGAACATTACCTCAGTGAACGTGTAGTGGCAGCTTCAGTATCTTTCAAGGGATGACACCAATCCTGTTGGTAGACAGCTACAGCAAGATCTGACAGGTCTGGGCTAAATAAAGGTAAATGTACTGCAGCTGTACTACAGGTATCCTATGTGACCTTGAGCAAGCTTAAGTCACTCCCTGATTTGGGCCTGTATTACTAGAAGCAAGAAAAATATCTCCTGTATCGCCTGTGTTTATATGGTGAGTGATTCGGGATGGAACGCTCTCACTATACCACTGTGCAGCACATAACACAGGGGAGTTTTAAGCAACTAATATAAATAAGAGAAGTTCTTCTTCCAGCTCAAGGGATAACAAAACCTTTAGAAATCTAGCTTGTTTAAATGAAGATAAACAGATTGGATTTGGTATGATAACTATTGGTGTGGCAACTATCTGTCACTACTGCTGTACAAGTAGAGTCTTTTATCTGTGTGGAAAAACATAAAAATAAAGGGTTATTAGGAATCTTCTTCAAGTCTTAGACTGCTTTTTTGGTATATTTCTTTTAAACCAGCAGCCATACCCATTGACATTCTATTCAGCCTTCTTGCCCCTTGCAAGACAAAGGACACTAGGAAATTGTGCCCGCTTACAGTAAATTGGACATCCCAAGAATCCCTGGCGCCTTCCTTCCCTTCCTGCTTTTGGCTAGTTCTATTGAGAAAAGGAACACCAATATTGTTTTATGAACTGTTATCAGACATGTACTCTTACTTTAAAGGCATGGTCAATTTTTACTGAGCCTGTATTTATCATCTGAGCACATTTAGCTTCTTTATCATAATGCCTTTTAAAACAAAATACGTCCTCATAACAAAACACAACTTAGAAGTTTTCAATACAAAAACCGATTGTAGACTCAAAAAATGGTTTGGGTTGGAAAGAACCTTTAAAGGTCATCTAGCCGAACTCTCTCACAATGAGCAGAAACATCCGTAATTTGATGAGGCAGCCCTGTCCAGCAGGGTGTTTCCAGGAATGGGTCATCTACCACCTCTCTGGGTAACCTGTCCCAGTCTTTCATCATCCTCATTATAAAAAATGTCTTCAATATATCTAGTCTGAATCTACCCTAGTATCGTGGTTTAGCTTGGGCCAGGTTTTTCTAGTGTGGGGGGGCCCACAAAGATGGCTCCTCGGTGAAGCTTCTCGAAGCCTTCACCATGTCCAGCTCTGAGGTGATGGACATGCTGCTGTCCAAGCCTGGGCCAATTAGAGATGCTGGTTACGCCTCTGTGAAAAACATATTTAAGAAGAAATCAAAACAATGGGTGCATGCACTTTTCCTTAGCCAGAGGAGGAGGAGGAGTAGGTGAGAGTATGTGAGGGAAAACAACATGGAGAGACCAAGGTCAGTGGAGAAGGAGGGGGAGGGGGAGCTCCAGGCGCCGGAGCTCTGCAGCCTCTGCAGGCCGTGGTGAGGCCCATGGTGAAGCAGGGGGTGCCCCTGCAGCCCATGGGGGCCCACGGGAAATGCTGAGATCNCTGTACCCCGTGGAAGATGGACCCCACGCCGTAGCAGTTTTGGGGAGACTGCTTGCCTGTGTGGGGACCAGCGTCACTGTAGCAGTGTCGGGCGGGCTGCTGACAGTGACACCCATGGCTACACAGAGGAAAAGAACCTCTCCCAGGGCAGGGGAAGAAGATCTGGGTGATGAACTGACCTAACACCCCCCCCCCCATGCCTTGTTCCCTTGTGCAGCTGCTGGGAAGGAGGGAGGGGGGTGAGCGGAGAAACAGTGGCCTTGAAGGGTTTATTTTACTTCTCATTTACTCCTCTGACTCTGTTAGTAATAAATTAGATCACTTTGCAACTGAAGTTAGTCCTGTTTTGCCTATTCTAAGTGCGTCTTCTCCCGGGTTTCCTTAACTCAACTCATGAGGCCTGGGTGTGGGTGTGTTAATTTGGGGGTACCTGGCATTTGGCCAGGCTCAAACCATGACACCTAGCTTAGTCTAAAATGATTGTCCCTTGTCCCTTTGAAACATGCCTTAATATAAGTTCTGTCCCCATCTTTCTTAAAAGCCTTTAAGTATTGAAAGGCTGCAGTAAAGTCTCCCTGGAGTCTTCTCTGCTCCAGGCTGAACAATCACAACTCTCACAACCTTTCTTTGCAGGAGAGGTCCTCAAGCCCTCTGATCATCTTTACTGGGAAGAGGTGAAAGAGTTCTGTTGTGTTTCCTATACTGAGGACCTCAGAGCTGGATGCAGCACTCCAGGTAGTATCTCATCAGAGCAGAGGGACAGAATCACCTCCCTCACCCTGCTGGCCACACTGCTTTGGATGCAGCCCAGGACATGGCTGGATTTCTGGGCTGCAACCCCACATTGCCAAGTCGTGCACAAGTTTTCTTCCACCAGCACCTTCAAGTCCTTCTCCTCAGAACTGCACTCAATTTCTTTATGCTCCAGCCTATAATGATGCTGGGGGTTGCCCTGAGCCAGTTTCAGGACCTTGCACTGGGCCTTTTTGAACACTAAGGTTCATGTGATCCCAGTTCTTGAACTTGTCCAGGGTGCCCTAAGTGGCATCCTGTCCCTCAGCCATGTCAACTGCACAATTCAGCTTGGTGTCAGTCAAAGCAGAAGTTTTACAGAATAGCTGGCTATAATTTAAAATAGCCATAATACAATGTACCTAATACCTAGGACCTGGATTCAGATTCTGCTCATCTCAGTGGAGATGCCTGTGAACTGTGGGAGATGATGCAGTTGAAAGCATTTCTAACCTTCTAGGAAGTTTGGCTCTTGTTAGTGCTGCTTAATCAATGATAACCTTGGTGCTGCAAAAACTCCACTCTTCATGGCGGTGGTCTGTGCCATAACTATCTTTGTTCAGTTGCAATGGTGCTTTGGTAGAGGACCAAGAAGTTGGGAAAGCTGTTTGGTGAGTCACAATAAGAGAGGGTGGAACAATTCTCCAAGATCCGATTAGCTCAAAATCTGAACCTTCTTCAGCAAGCACATTAAAATACTTCAGTAGCACTTTTCTCTCTTAATAAAAATTTTGTAAAACTTGGCTGAATATCGGTAGTAACTGCTTAGAATGATTTAGAACTTTTTGGATTTTTGGTGTTTTTCATTGTTGTTGTTGTTGGGTTTTGGTTGGTTTTTTTTTTTATTATTTTATTCGCCTGTTTTTGTGGGGAGGATTATTTCCCCCAAAATGAGAGAGGAAAGTTGAAGGATATCATAAATCTCACACAGGCCTTTTACTTTCACTGACTAATCCAGGAAGAGTAAAGCATATACTCCCAGACACTTGACAATAAAAGACTCTTAAATGGATGGATAATCTTTTATCTTATTGTCTCTTAGGAGATAAAAAAGCAAATACCTGTTTCTCCCAGATGGAAATTTACACTTCAAGCCATGATGATAGGCATGTTGGAGGTTTGGGGTTTTTTTCCATAAGGTTTTATTTTCAAGAATAAAGACTTTGCAAGAGATTCTCAGACTTTATTTATGTGTTTAAGAGAGATACCAATTTTGAATCCTTGCATCTCACAACTTTAATCTTTTGTCAGGATTTTGTGGAAATTTCTCATGGTGGAATGTTGAGTTTTCAAATTTTTATGAATATTTTTTCAAAGGTTTTTTGCAGAGGAACTGAGCATCCAGATTTGAAGATATCTTTGAAATATCCATTTCTTCAGCATTTCTAGAGTGTTTCAACTTTCAGTGTAGATAACTGCCAAGTATTTATTACTAGTTCTGTTAGAGAGCATCTTCAAAGAAATATCAGCTGCTGCTGGGACAATATACAGTGACATTCATGTGACTCCACGAACATTCCCCCAAATTTACTGAAACAAATAAAACAATAAAGCAAACAAACAAAAACTCAAACACTGAAACAACACCTAATCCAATCCTCCAGAAAGCTACAGAGCACTTTAAATGAAAATGTAAGTTTGATGTGTTGATGGTTTCTGGGAGAAGTTCTTATAGTGAAGATCATCTCTGATTCTCTGATTCAAGATTAGGAGTTCTGATTTCAACCAAATCTGGGATGTTAACCTTCTTATTTTACTGGAAGATAAGAGTGGAAGCCCACCACTTTTTTTTCT
>VZRN01005010.1:4533660-4573684 GCA_013397935.1 Dasyornis broadbenti | reverse complement strand
TTTTTTTTTTTTTTTTTTTGTAAAAGAATAAGTATTCTCAGAACTAGTAGAGAAGTTATTTGACCTGAAAGGACCCAAACAGGTCTTCTAAAATAAAGGTATCCTTTTCTGTCACTTCAAACCTCTTGGTCATTAAATTTAATTGTAAGGTTTCTGTTCACTACATATGAAAAAATACATGTAGATAAACAGCTGCATGTAATCACTAAAAGCATATAATATATCAAACAGTAATGTTTTAGTGTACATAGTGTATTTATAAGAGGAGGGAAGCTGGTTGTTACCCTCAGCATCCAATCTGTGTGCAACAGTCCTGCATGCTGTGAGTGTTGTTATGAGAGCTACCAGAATCATCTTTTCATTAATAATTTGTTGTTGCTGTTCTGTTGGTCACTGCTCTCTTAGGTGCTGAGCTCATGTGTATTTGTAGGACTTGAGCTGCCTTCTAGTGCTGTGGAAGTGCAAAGTTCCTGATAACACAGCACTGCACTTACCATCCTGCTTGAATGGTTGGGTGAATCTGGGACCTGAACTTCAAGATGAGCTATATCTGACATATATTGTTAGTGACTTGATGATGCAGCAGCAAATTCTGTATTTCTTGGGTGATGGTTTGAAGTGTACTTTTCTGTTAAGACCAAAAAAGGAGAAAGTTAAATATTTGTGCTACTCAGTGACATGTGGGTAAAACATTAAAAGAATGTTGTAATTGAAAGTTAGGTTTGCACTTCGAAGTCCAAGCATGTGAAGGTAACAACAAGACAACCAAGGCCCAAATTATATTTTTAGTTCTACCTTAACCTGCTATATTATTTTTGTGCCATTATAATAAATATATATAAATATCTGTTCTGCAAGCCACTGACAGTTTTTCTGGTATTGCAAATTTGGCAACGTGATCAAGAGAGTGGGAATCTATGGGTTTGGGTTGTTAAAATCTGCTAATGCTTTTGAAACCTTAAGGACAAAAAGATGTGTTCGACGTAGAGGAAGTGACCTGTATATGTGAGTGAGGATGGTGGGATGCTTATACAGGAAATTCAATGGGAAGGACAAGGAAGGATTTTTAAGTTGTAAACCCAGTCTAGCTCCAGCTGGTAGTACGGTATCACTTTTTTAGGGTAATGTGAGTATTGCAGCCTTCATGAAAGGGAAAGGAAGGTGCTTCAGTATTTCTATAGCTCTTTCTCTTAAATCTGTGCCTAGCAAAAGGCAATGATAAAGATGACTGGGCATGTGCATCTATGGAAAACTCAGAGCACAAATGTGGGAGAATCCACAACTGCTCTCAGGGCAGGTGCCAAGGCAATGTATGTGCATTGAAATAGAGAAAAGGGAAAACAGACCACAGGTAGGTAGATTTCATCAAGTAATGGTGATAACTGTTAATGCACAGTGCCTTAATACTGCTTGTTGTGTTGTCTCATCTACTCTTAGCTGTTTAACTCATCTCTTCTCTTAGCACCTTGGGCTAATGTCGTCGTGTTGGCTAATGCATCCCCTGGTGAGCCCCTTAAGAAGCATCCTTGCTTGGCACCACAGGGAAAACAACAGTAAGAAAAAACATCTTGAGGATGCTATTAATACATTTGTATTCTTAAAACATGTTCTGTAAAGGTTAGTGGCTGAGGATTCTTGAAGAAATATTTATTCAGGCTAAATGCTCGTCAGAGATGTAGCGTGTGGGCAGCTACACTTTGTCTCCAGGAGATTGCCTCTTTGGGCTCTGGCTCCAGGACTACTTCTGGAGAGGGAAAAGATAAAATTAAGAGCAAGACAAAATGCTTCAGGGCCTTAAGGAGCAGTGGGGTGCAGAGAGGAGAGAGGGGTGCACCCACCAATAACGCTCAGGCTTATCCTGCTGCCATAGTGCTGCCGCGTATGTGCACACGTTACCTGCTGCTCCACTCCTAATTCATGGCTGTCACAGCTGGTGAGAACAACACAAGCAACATGCTGCCTGCTGCTCTGGGATTTCTGTTCCGTTTGACTGATTTTTATTTTGGCACAGGGTGGCTGAGAGTGGAAGAGAATGGCTGTAGCTCAGCTGTGGTTTGAAGGGAAGCACGCTGGAAGGCTGGGCAGCACTAGTGCAGCCTTGGAAATGTTTGTGTGACAGCAAAAGGCTCACCAGCCTCCAGCACATCAGTGGTGCTCTGCTGTGCAGAGGCACCCGTGGTAGAAGGAGACAGTGAGCCCCACTATTCCTGTCTAAATCTGTGGATGTGGATGGATGCATCAAGACTAATATCTGGATGCAACTTCATCTTTCTCTGGTTTCAAACTAAAAGCAGATTAGCCTCATCCAGTTAGGGTTGGGGGAGGCTGGGGGAGGAGAAAAGATCAACCTTGGTGGAGCATCTCACTTTCTTTTTTCCTAATGGTCAGCATTCACCTTAAAAATGAAATGTTGCACACATGCCAGTGAAAATTCCCTCTTCAACCTATTAGGAAATTGGAGTGCCGAGGATTGGAAAGACCCCTTTATCTTAATGCTTTCTTAACTGTGCTACTACTGTGCATAGCTGAGTTTTGGACTAAAACTTCATGGTTAACTCTGTCCATCCTATTCTAGCTAGTGATGTGATGATGGTGTGACAGAGGTGAAACTGCAGAGAAGTCAAAAATGTCAGGCAAGGCACTGGTACCATTGTACAGGACACTGGAAAGCATGTTTTAGAATACTGCATACTTACTTTAAAATAACTGTGTTAAAGTTGAAATAAAACTAGAACATATGGAAAGTCTAGTGTGGATATTAAAAGATTGAAAAGCCTATCTTATGGGAAGGAACTAGAAGAGATTGGCTTGTTTAGTTTAGCAAAATAGAGTTGAGAGACTATTTGACAGCACTCTATAAATACATCCAGGGCTAAATGCCAGAGAGGGGAAAAAGCTATTTAAACCCAAGAGCAATATTTGCATAAGAACAAGTGGGCATAAACTTGGCCCTGAGTAGGATTAAAATGGAAATCAGATGATTTCTACCCCTCAGTACGGTGACTGCCTCCCAGTAGGAGCAACTGGGCACGCAGCACTTTTTGTAGACAATGAGAAGGACTATGTTCTTCAGTGCCCACAGTGACCCAAACTTCATGGCTACACAGTTTCATTCTGGTCCTGTGCCCCTAAGCACTTGCACTGGTGCAGTGGTGACAGACATGTTCTGCCACTGGTGGTCATCCCCTGACGTGAGAAGAACCTTCTCCTGCTGAAAATAAAGCACTGGTGATAAATTATAGCTATATTAATAGTGTCCTTTAATGATCTCAGGAAGTTTATTGCACCTCTAGCATCTGTGCTTGCAACTCTGTTGATGCCAATATGCCTGCTGATATCTTAGAGGCTTTCATACCAATAATATTCCTCCTGTAAGGAAGGGGTGCAGGATTAGGCTCTTAAATGTGTAACTCCAAAGAGGAAAAGTAGCTTTCCTGACTGAAAATGGCAGATGTGTCTCAAAAGTAACAGTACAGAAAAGAAGGATTTTTTTCGTAACTAAAATTACTTTTTTAATTGCTGCTTAAAAAATCATATGACCTTTAAAGCTGATGCTTATCATTAAACATTTCCTTCTATGCTGCAGATAGACTAACACTGTGGTACACACTTAACAGATAAAGAAACCAGAGTGCAGAGGATTTTGGGATTTGAAGGTCGGCATGATGATGTTGAGGTGCCAGGCTTTTGGTTTTTAATTGCAGGGTCTGCCTCTTGCACCATTCATCCTCTTGAATGACAGCACCCATGAAACTTAACTGTCTTTCTGCTTTTACCTACTATTTTACTAATTTCTTTTGGAATCTTTGGCTTTTGAGCTGAAATTTTCCAGGCTTCTTCCTTTATTTGTCAGTGATATTTTAGGCGCTTCTTTCTTTCCTAAAACTCAAAAAGTAAATGCCTGCAAACTTGGTGGTGGACCTTTCTACTGCAGAAAGAGCTGAGGAGAAAAAGCTGAAGCAGACACAGAAATAGCCTCCTGGGAAGCAGATTGACACGTAGTACTTTGGTGGCTTTGATTTGAGTCAGATGTAACTTGTTGAAATATGTACTCTGTGCACAAAGGTACTCTCTGTACTGAGAGTCAATCTGGCAAAATGCATAGCAAAAGACAACCTTAAAAAAGATTGCAGTGGTACTCAGTCAGCGGTGTGTCAATTATAGTAATTTTCCCTGGGTTTTGATATGCTTTTCCTTGCACATCATATATTCCTTCAATGTAGGATAGGGAATGTGTGTCATCTTCACGTTGTCCGTGGTGTGCTACTGTGTTGTGCCATCGATGGACTTCAGTAAGGAAAAGGTACAGCATTTCTGCGGGAGAATACTGCCCTGACAGAGGGAAAAAAAAAACATTTCTGGTACTGACCTTCATCATTAACCTTGCTTTTCATGCATTTCCCCCACAGCATGGTGTTAAGAAAAAGGGAAACTGGAGCCAAATATTGTGTGCTTGCATGCTCCTTAGGAGCCTGTGATGAAGGCTTTTCTCTGTATATAAGGTTTTCCCAAAAATTAGTCTGGGGAGGTTTTGAGACTTCACATATTGGGCTGAATGCCAGTCATATTTTAATTAAAGAAAGAATTGAGTAAGCCTCTTTCAACATGTTTTAAATAAAAAGTGTTACTTGAGAAATGCAGAATTCCTTCAACATTTTTGAAAAATATTTTCTTATGCTTTGTTTAAAACAAGACTGTTAAAAAAAGAAACAACAAACAAAACTCTGACAGACACATCTTAAATAACCAAAATAGTTTAAAAAGAAAAATAAATCCAAGTAAAATGGAATTACATTTGGGAGGAGAGGTATCAAACTAGTTTGAGAGTTGGTATCAACTTTTTTGTTTTAGTTAAGAAAGTCTGTTGTTTGTCCAGCACTACTGCTTGATGATTCAGCTTCTATCATTCAGAGCAAGCCATTTTCTTTCTTAGGACTTTAAATGATGCAAAATTACATATATCCACGCATTTACGTTACAGATGTCACCGTGCTTTCTTGTCAGCATCACATTGTCATTTAGCATATTTAGAGGAGGAAAGGGAGTTTGTTTGTTTATGATTTCAGCAGAAAAGTATTTTGGCTCATGCATTCTTTCTTTCCAGGAAAGAAAAAAAAAGCCACAGAACCTTTAAATTCTTTTTGATGTTTAAAAGATCAAAAAGCTGTATCTTGGGAGAGTGGAGACATACCTAATTACCATTTTCCATAGGGTCTATGTCTGATTCACAGCACCTAAATTCTTACAGTAATCCAACTTCCAAGTGTTTTTTTTTTTTTTTCCTATATAAGAACAGAAAATGAAATGAGATAAATTGCAGATTAGCAGATGGCAAATACTTAGCAGCCTATGTGAAATAATTTTTTTGGTATTAGTCCAGTTCCAGGCGGATGGATGTCCTCATCCCCAAACCTGCCATAACAAATTGCTAAGAAAGCTGAATACTGACTCATTTACCACCTACTTTGGGGAGTTGTTCCCAAAGTCAGAGATAAGATAAATTTTGGAGGGGTAGTCTGAGGATGTCCACAGACATCTTCGTTACCCGTGCTTTCCCTTTCTGTAAATAAACAGAAGCCTGCAGTCTCTATGGCTGTCAGTGTAGCACACTTCTCACAAGCCTTAAAATTCATCTTAAATAAAAATAAAAAGCTACTATGTAGGCAAAACAAAATTTACTATAAACGGGTCTTAAGTACATAATTACATGATAGACCCAAATGGCTCCAAAAGAGTTGCTCCAGGCTATTGTGTAAGCAATACTCCTTTGAGAAATATATAAATACATGTAATTCAGTATATAATACACATGTTAAAAAACTACCTAATTACATATTTTCCCAGGAGAATGAAAAGGCTCCAAAAGAGCTACTCCAGCCTCTCCAGTACACAATGTGTGTTTTATAACCTTTCATGAATCTCTTCCATTCTTTTTCCGTTAGGAGGGGAAAAAAACAGTAAGGAAATTAAATACAAAACACCTACTGTACATTTAATTTAGAGGACAAAATGCAATGTTGAAATAACATTAAGGGTGTGACGCAAACCAAGGAAAGCCAGGAAATTGAGTGTAAAGGCTGTTTCTCCATCCTTAACTCACGTCACTTATATAATGTTTCAGGCCACTGTTCTGTAATGGCAGATTTTAAATTTCATCACTTAGACCAGGGTTGTGGCCTATCTACACTTAGGGGTAATTATGTGGTTTATACTGCTGGAATACCTGCATACTCCTAATGTATTTATTTCTGTGCAGGCATGTACACGTTTGTTTTTAGTAACTTTTCTTTTTTTTAAACCATCTTCTTTCTTTCATTGTGCTGAAATTACTGTGGCACTTTAATTTGCTTGAGAATATGTTCATGTGTACAGATGTGATGAAGGGGAAGAAAGAAATGAGTTTTGACTTCAACTGGCGGTGATGAGTCCATGGCTGCTCTGGGGATCTGTGCTAAAGTCTGAATCCAGCTTTGGAGGAAATCCCGATGCCCAGATTTACAAGCCCGCTTTACTGGCTGGCAGTTTTGTTAGTGCAGGGGAGTGGATGTCCTGGGGAGGGAGACCACATCACAAGTGCAGTGCTGGGATCCCTGTGGGGATGCTGAGAGACTGCTGTGCAGGGTTTGAGCTGCACGCTGCTTCTGCAAAGAGGCAGCCTGGAGAGGGTAGTGATGGTCTGATGTGTTCATAGCAACCTGGGTTACTAAGTAGATTATTATAAACACTGTTTTCCTTTAGAGCAAAAATATAATTTGTTCCCTCTTTCTTTGCACAATTTCCTGAAAACAAACAAAATAGTACATACACATTTTATCATTAGAAAGACATGCTACATGCAACTATATTTCATAGTATTGTATATTAATTTCACCACAGAACCCAATAGAATATGCTGCCATTTGCTTCATCTGTTCTGGATTTGTGAATACTGTTTGTAAAAATCGTACTGTGGGATATCTATGTTTATCCCAAGTGCTGGCCCAGGCAGAACAACAGGATTACAGAAGACAGATCAGTTTTCCATTCTTATTAAAACATTCTGAGGGTTTTTAAAATTTATTTTATTATTATTTTATTAAATAGATATGTTCTCTTCATGGGAGTGAATCCAAGGCCTTTCCAAACAACCTTTTTTTATTTATTTATTTTTTCCACACAAAGAGAGAGACAGTAGTCTCCTACTGTAGATGTGGGGCTTTCACCTGGGATGCAGGAGACCCAGTGAGTGTTTGATCAGCAAAGCAGCAAAGTTCCCACAGGACTAAGCCAGAGATTCTCGCCTGAGTATAGACAGGTGTCCGGAATAAGTGCCTGGTGTAGGAAGTCTATCAGTGTGTCTGTGGCCTGAAGGAGGCAAACACGGCTTAGGCCAGGTCCCTGGTGTCCTCATGAAGGGCTGTTTGGGGAGTCTGTAAAGTTAGCTTCTGATCAAAACCAGGAAGATTACTGCTTAATCCAAAGCTGCCATTTGTCCATCTAGTCTTGCTGATTCAGCAAATCAGTATGGTTTAATGAAAACCTGTATCATCCAAATGCTCCTAATTAGCTCTAAACTTTCCTCAGATTTTTGACAAGTGTCATATATAAAAAGTAGTTACAGAAAGTTGATCTTTCTTGTTCATGGGGGGTTTTTTAGGAGAAACTGAAAAGTTTCTTAGGTATGTTTTTTTCATAGCAGATCTGACAGCAGGACTGCCTTTGTGTTCATGAATCCTGTTCCTTTGGATGGCAAGAAAGAGTGATTAAAAAAAAAAAAAAAAAGGGAATGTTAGCTCCCAGGGGTCACAAAATTGGATGAGCTGAGAGGAAGCTGCTGTCTTATGTGAAACAGAAGGTGAGGTAAAAGAACATTAAAAAGTCTTTACCCTAGTGTGGCAATCTGCATCTGAAACTGGATTTAACAGTGTTTTCCAGCTGAGTAGTGCAGTTGGTCATTAGCAGCCTTTAGAGTTGGAAGTGCTTCTTATATATCAAGGACCCAGCCTGTTAACTAGTTGGTATTTGCATAATAGCAGCACAGGTGACAGAGGGGAAATGACAGAGAGTGTCTCTTTCCCCCAGTTTCCCTGATGGATATGTGGTGTTTGCACATTGGGTGTTTTTGTTTGGTTTGGCAGCAGGTTTTGGGTTAGAGACGCACTGGCTTGCTGTTGGCACTGGGACTGCTGGTCTGGTTTACAGGCACCTGAAAATGTTTGCATCCCAAGCAGGAAGTAGGAGCACAGTGATGGGGTCTGCTTAATGCAGTGTAGCACACCAGCAGCCTGCATTAGGGGGAACTTGCATGCTGGAGTGCAAGAGAGAGAGAGAAGGAGAAAGCACTGTGGCAAAGCACCGTAACCTGGCACAAGCAGCAGATAAGTTGGCATTGGGCACCTGGGTGAATTACTTGGTGCTGGCCACTCTGCAGTATCCCCCCTGACTACGGTCTCCTACCCTGCAATCCCCTTAAATGTTAGGTACCAAGCAGCCCCTTGAGCTGTGTCTCCTCTTCTGCTCCTAATGGTAGGGTGGAAGCATCCAGCATGGTCTTTCCAGTTCAGGATCTGCTCTGACTGTGAGGTTTCCTGGTTTGGCATTGAAACGGAGCTGGCCTCAGGTTGTAAGTACACATACTTTTGAATCTGAATTTAAGGATTGGAATAGTGTGGATCCTTACTCCTATCCTTATTCATATTTCATTTGAACCGGCAAGGGAACGTTGAAGTCTGTAACCACCTATGGCACACACACTGGATGATTTTTTAGCTCTGGGCTTTGCCTGGTTCTAATTTTAATAACAAATATATGTGCAAGTGAAAACTAGACACTATGCTGGCATCAGACAACATAATTAGAGAGGCAGATAGTGATAGGACTAGAGTGGTTTTAAACTAAAAGATGAGAGATTTAGGTTAGGTGTTAGGAAGAAATACTTTACTCAGAGGATGGCGAGGCACTGGAACAGAGACCCCAGAGAAGCTGCGGATGCCTCATCCCTGGAAATGTTCAAGGCTAGGCTGAATGGAGCACACAGCAACCTGATCTAGTGGGATGTGTCCCTGCCCATGGCAGGGGATGTTGGAACTAGATGATCTTTAAGGTTGCTTCCAACCCAAACCATTCTGTGATTCTATGATTTTATGATAATTACCGAACTTTACCTTCCTTTCCATAGCAGCAGCTTAGGATGCAGCAAACAAAATTATGAATTGCATTCTGGTTCCAGTTCTGCTTATGGAGCCCCAAAATATCTCCATTCATTTGTGCCAGCCTCATTATTCAGTTGATAGAGTGGCTAACTGAAACTTTCTTCTGGCTTTCCTGACTTCTTTTAAGAGGCAATAAAGGAAAAAAAGACGACTGTAAGGAAAAAAACAATTGGAATTCTGACCCAAAATTCTAACTAGGAGAATAGAAAATTAGTTGTTTAAGAAGATGAGATAGCCACAGTTTGCTGTTGAGTGAGTTAGTGTCTAAATTTATAGCACACTAGTTAATCCTTAATTATTGTTTCTGTGCCTACTCTTTTAGGGCAGAAAATTTAAAGGATATTCCTATTCAGTAAAAAGTGCAGATAGCCTTACAGGGCAGATGAATTTAATAAATGAAAAAGCAAGAATAATGTCTACCTTGTCCTATTTGAAGTTATTCTGCCTTTTAGGGTTAGGCCAGAAACCTCTGACCTCCTGATTAATGAGAGACCACAGAACTGTATATGCAATCAGGAATGTGTGTGTTGAATACCAGAGTGCTCTTTGTTGCACTGAGAATAAAGCTGCACTTCGAAAGATCGTGTTTTGCTTGTATGACTGGTAAGCAAATGTAGTGGGACTGTCTCCTGAAGTAAATGCTTGAGTTTTGCTGAATTTGAGATGAAGAATGTTCAGTTGACAGGGCAGTGGCCTTGGGCAGGGGTGACAGTGGCCTTGGGCAGAGGTCCAGGCTTCCAGAAGACCACCTGAGCAGAGGGCCTTGCATCGCTTCAACTACCTCACCATGAAATGGAAAATGAAAGCATGGAAAATGAACGCATCTGAGGTGTTACGCCTGTGAGGGAAGACGCATGAGTCCTGCCGATAAGATGGAGTGCTATGGGCTGAAAAATGCACGTCAATATGTCCTTTGAGACGGGATCTGTCTTGAGCAAAGAGAAGGAGACCATAAAAATACAGAAGAGAAGGAGACCATAAAAATACAGAAGAGAAGTGTCTCCTGGTGTGGTCCTTGCTAAGGTTGGAGTCATGACAGGCACGCTGCCAGTGCATGCAGTGGTCATCATGCTAGGGAAGTAAATAAGATGGGTTGCTCCAGATATTATAACAGACTGGTAGCTTCTGCTGCCCCTCTTGTCAAATGACTTACTTTCTTTAAGAGAAAAACCTTATTCATCCTCGTGGGACTAGAGCAGCTTAGGAAGAACAACATGGAAAATCACTTCTGCCAATTCATTTGTATGTAAATAGTCATGGCTGCAAAATTGTTACCAAGAATGATTTGGGACCACTGGGTTTCTTCGATCTGCCTGTGTGTTACGGGTGTGAGGGAATATGTTCATTTTCTAAAAATAGGGTGCTGCCTGCATTTTTAGGTTTTCATTTTATTTTGCATTTTACTCTCAAACTGTCTTCACAGTTCTTCAGCATCCCACTTCTTGGCCCATTTTCACATCACTGTTTAGTTAGCAGGGCTAGGAGCTAGAGAATTCACTGCACAAACTCACCCATTTTCAATATGCTGGCAAGTAGCTTTAAAAGGTCAGCATGCTTATATTTTTCCTGTCTAATAGAAGTCTAGCTGTGTTGAGCCACCTCTAAAACATCAGCTGTATCCTGTGCAAACATTTCTTTCCTGACAGCCCCTCCAAATGTCCTCTTCCCACTTTATCTTTTTTCCTGGATCATCATCACCCTGTAATTTTGGCTCAAAGAGCTAGAGATTAAAAGAAAAGAGAAGGGTTACATCCACCTAAGTTGTGTTCGTTCTGTTCCTGCTCATCTGCCATGCTTCGGTCCCTGAAAAAGACTAATCTCCAGGCTTTCCTGGTGTGACCCAGCAGGGGAATGGGCCACATCCTCACTTGGAATAGGGTAGCAGTGCTGCATTTGTGTAGTGGAGCAGCAGCACTTTATTTCAGTTAAAGACTGAGTCTTCTCCAGCAGTGCAGAATTCATGCAAGTCCTTGAATTCAACTGGTTTTGGCCTTGCTGAATAAATTTTGCTTTGTAAAGCAAGAGCACTAATCCTTGCTGTGATAGGAGGAGTTTTGGAACCATCTTACCCTGCACTTACTCCTGAGCGAATGTGATATTGTATGCGACGTGATACCAAAACTCAGAAGTATACACCATGAGTGTTTACTGAGACTTAATTCCCCATTAGTTCTAGTTATGCAATGACTATTTTTTCATCCCTTCAAAAACATTCTTCCTCCTGACTACATTCCAAGGTAGGTGTGAGATAACTCGCTATACCACCATTTAATTTATAAATTTGTCAGTCATTCAGTGAGTCATGACTTTATTACTGCAGGAATGCAACCCACAAACAGATTTCCCCCTCTGCCCCCCACCACCCAGCTTCAGTTTGTTTGGTCCCAGAGAAAGCCTTGGTGCCACATTGCTCAACAATTACAGACCGTGTTTCCACCCAGGGCTTCTGTTGCTGCACTCTATGCCTGATGGTATTTTTGTGTGGCATTTCCCCACTCTCCCTCTTGCTTCATCTTGCTTTCCTCTCTTAGTGTTCAAGTAGCTTCTCTGAGTATTTTTTTGTATTCTGGTGCTTGCAGCCTGAGCATGCAGAGGCACCTTGGAATCAAGTGTCTCAAATCTACCCCTGATCTGTGTTTTTGCTTTCAACCATTGTTTATGCAGTAGTCAAAAGAGACAAATGGTGTGAGCACAATCAGCAAGAGCACACTGGAAATTGCTACCTCCTCCTCTCTTCTTCCAGTCAAAAACAACAGTATTTGTAACCAGAGAAAGCCTTATGCAACGCACAAGCATCTCAAGTATGGTAAAAGACTTCCAATTGTTCCATGTGTCTAAGTAATTCCTGGTCTCCCACTTCAGATATCTTTTGTAATTTTTAATAAAACAATCACTTGTTGCTCTTCTATTAGTGTCTGAATGTTTTGTGTGGACAGTTTCTAGCACACTGCAGATACTTCTCTATCCTGACAAGTTTGCAGCCTCTTTAAGTATTTAAAAATAAGAACATGCGATGAAATTAGGGATGGGATATATGAAAAGTCGCAAAGTGGAAAGAAATGTATTTCTTCTATATGTTTCCAATCAGCAAAATTGGGTGGATTGCTGAACTGCAACAGGTTTCTGAAGTTCAGTGTCTCCTGACTAATTGAAATCTTTCAAAGGGAAGCTCCTCTTCCATTTGGAGTTTTGTTGAGAAAGTACAAATCATCCCGTTGGACTGACGTTTTTCACGAAGTTGGATGAACCTTTCCAGTCTTCCTGGAAGACCTCAAAGCACGTCTGCATAGACAGCCCACTTTACAGACCATGATCCAGAGCCAGGTTTTACAAGAACTGACAGGTAATTTTGAAGTCCTTGTTTAGGTCCTGAGTTGGAGGAACTTGGATTTTGAGAGAAACGTGTTATTTAAGGATGTATTTTGGGATAGGTCTACTCACCTCCCTGTTTAGTACTTGAAAAACCCAACCAAACAAGAAGCAACTACTCGTTCTATTAATTTCTAAAATCTTAGATTTGAATGCTCCTCTTCTTAATGAAATTAGATGCATATTAAAACAATGTCCATCTCCTTATTTTTTGTCATGTCCCCTGAATTTGCCCATTTTTCCCCCTAAAGTGCTGAGATTTGTATTTTACTGCTTGTGATTAACCCCAGTGTTCCACGTGCAGTGCAATCATCAATTTGCTGTCATAAACATGTCTGTGAAAGCCTGGAGTTCATGTATGCTACTTAGGATATAAAAAGGAAAATGGTCATGGGTCACCGTGGAAAGGCAGGAAAAATACAAGCATGAGCACCATGGTATCTGAAGCTGGCACATGGAATCGAGGGAAAAAAGACTGGGATGTGGGACCTAGGGTTATATTAGAAGTATAAGAAGGTTTTCAGCCTATACTTACAAGGAGAACAAAATAGATTACATACAAATGTATAAAAGAAAGCTGTCTGACTGTTGAGAAGTCTCATTTTGCAAACCATTGACTGTCATTCAAGAAAGAACTGCTCATGACCTTATTCTGTCAAAAATTCTTGAAGCAAAAGTTTGCATGGGAGAGTCTGTAGAACAGAAGGAAAATCTTCAGGATTATACTTTATGGCCCAAATAGGTGACAGTGGTGGACTCACCAGGCTGCCACTTTGATAAGATACTGAAAAGTCAGAGAATTGTCTGCAGTAATATCAGCATGAAGAGTGAAAAACATCACCAAGCCTGCAGATCCTGAAATGAGAAAATGCCAAAAGAAACAGAGATTTTATTTCCTCAGCTGTTATCATGAGATCACAATCCTGTTGAGCAGTAAAGCAATGCTGTTTTCTAAAATGAGCCACAAATTAAGTGATCAGAGGCAATATTTTTTCTGTTTTTTTATTTTCCTAATTTTTTTTAAGTGACTAGCTGACCCTTGATGTCAAATCCCCCTTTTGGGGTTTCCAGTGAGATGCACATCCACTGGATCTTTTTATTTTTTCAGAATGTTTTGAACACTTCCACTCCTTCCACCAAAGCCATACCTCGGGTTGTGTAAAAGCATCAGAAGGTCTATAGGGATTTCTTCTGAAGCTAATCTACAAACAGCAGTCTGAAGGCTCCAGCTCTTAAAAGTATAGAGAACCTTAAATGGATGGGCTGGGAGAACTGGGAGGGAAAGACATCTGTTGAGTTGTTGAAAAGACATATGCTCCCAGCACTTCCTTTGTCATGCATTTTGGAAATCTTTTCTCTCTGAGTTTATTGCTAATATTTAATTTAAAACCAAATTTGGCCTGTTGACAAAATTATAACTTGTAAATGGACACTTCTCCCCTCCTCCTTCTCAGGCTTTTCCGGGCAGTGCTTGCTTCCCCATTTCCTCCTCCTGCTGGTCCTAGCTCCTAGGTTGTACTGGAGAAAGGGGGACCTCACCCTGGCTTTGGCCTTATGTGAGAGGACAAAGCTGTCAGGAGAATGGGAACTAGGGGTTTGCAAGTTGGTAACATCTCTCTCCTCCTGTTCTCCTTCAGCATTGTAATCACGTTTATATTGGATGGAAAACATGACTTTATTTGTGTGTATGTGTGTGTTTGTGTATGAACACTTAATGACATTTCAAGGCATCTGACAAAAGCTTAATTCCTTGGATTGGTTTAGTCAAATAATAAAGTGACTTGACATAAGTATAATTGAAAGCAGATGTGGAAATATGGACTTTTAGCAGTAATGCTGCCCCCCTCCCCTGCCTTTTTTCACTTAACTCTCTGTTCATGCCAGAAATATTTTCATTTTTGTTTCCTACTTCCTATCTGCCGAACAAAGCCTGGAGAGGATGAGTTCTGAGGCAAAGAACCAAAGGGTATTCATTTCGCATTTTAATGTCTCCTTGTAAAATTTCCACCTTTTCTGAGTTCATTTTCCATTATGAAGGAAAGTTCCTCTCCCCTCATCCTGAACTCATCAGTCTGTTATATAATCATTCCTGTCCATGATGGCTGTTTACTGCTGTTGCTTGAATCTAAAATTGTAGGTTATGTGTTGGCCTCAGCTAAGCAAGAATCCTACATTAGGTTTTCACCTTCCCCCACTGGCTGGACTAAGTGTTGAATGGAGGAAATTGTAAAGATGTAGAAATGAAATTGTAAAATTTGCATATGGGCTCTTTAGCCTGAAAGGAATAGGATGAAAGCATCAGTGGTGATCATAGAATCCTTGTATGGTTTTGGTTGGAAGTGACTTTAAAGACCATCTAGTTCCAACTCCCTACATGGCAGGGACAGCATCCACTACACCAGGTTGTTCAAAGCCCCATCCAACCTGGCATTAAATGCTTCCAGGAATGAGGCATCCACAACTTTTCTGGGCAACCTGTTCCAGTGCCTCACGGTAAAGAATTCCTTCCTAATACCTAATCTCAATTTATCCTCCTTCGGCTTAAAGCCATTACCCTTTTCCTATCACAACATGCCCTTGTAGGAAAGGTCGCTGTCCAGCCTTCTTGTAAGCCCCCTTTGGCTACTGGAAGGCTGCTGTAAGGTCCCCCACAGAGCCTCCTCAACAACAGCCCCAACTCTCTCAGCCTGTCAGAAGCAAAAGTATTATCAGTATTATTATAACAGTAAAAGTATTATTGGCTGCTTAAATGTCAGCAGTGGCTTTGTCAGTTGGAACAGCTCTTCCCAATGTGTCAAACCAGTGTGACTGGAAAAATTAAGGGCTTGGAGTGACAACAATGGCAGTTTAAAGTTAACATTGATTTTCTTGAATCTTTAGCCATGGCAGCATCATGGTATCATTGTTAACACTGTTTTGGGAAGAAATGAGACTTCTAAAAACTATTATCATCTTTGATTTCATCATCTTTTGAAAAAGGGGTTGTGTGCTTTAAGAGAGTGAAATACTCTGTTCCCATTTCAGTGGGATTCAAGCATAATATACTGTCTAAATCCCAGCCTGGAGCTTTAACTGAGGTCTGTAATATCAAGATGCTTGTGTCTATCTTTCCTGTGATTTTTGAGTCTTCTGACCATTGGGGAAAAAGACAAATATAACCAAGAGGGCTGAAACTCTCTAAGTTTTTTATGGTGCTATAAGTTATGTGCAAATGGGTGGTCAGTTAAAGGAAAAGCTAAGAGAGATTCATTGCATTACTTGCAGTACTAACATAGAGGCTGACAGCACACAAAATGTTTCCATCTGAACTCATCCTATCCTAGAATCCAAAGACAGCCCCATGTGAGTCTCAAGTCCACCAGAACTGAGAGTTGATGCTTTCAGCAGCCCAGGAGACTGATGATTCCTTCATTCAAAGCGGAGGTCACTGGTGTGAAGAGGACTCAAGCCTGCTTTTCGAATTCTGAGCATTAATTTAACTTCTTCATCTGGGGCAGGGTGGCCTGGTTTCCAAGAGCACTGAGACCTCAGAGCTCCAACTGCAGGCACCAGTAGTTACTGTTTTTAGAAAGTCTCCATTAATAAGCTGTGTTAGTAATACAATGCCAAGTTTAAAAGCAGCAGATAATATCTGAGGTGAGATCCTCATTTGAATTATGGAAGGTGAAATACACAGGCTGAAGTGCTCAAAAATTAATCTGAGTGCAGGAAAGCATCTGAATGTATTTAGAGTTTAGAAAAAAGAGATGGGGAAGGATGGTTGGTGAAGCCAGCCAAAAGAGGAGCTGCCAGGCATATGTCAGGAGGATAATCTGACAAAAACAGTTCAGTAGAGGTGTTAGACCTGCAGAAAAGAGGAGAATGTAAGTTAAAGCAGTCTGCTGCTTTAGTGTACACTTGTATGTGATAGACACACCTACCACCCAAAACCACCCTCCTGTTTCAAGCAGGACTGCAGCATGGAAAAAAATTCTAGTATTAGGCCAAACACATTAAAAGCATTCTTCAAGCCCATCTTTTGCTGCCCTGTGAATCTTAGGGCTCCTCCAGGCTGCTAGCCAACCTGGAATTGGAGTGCTGAGGAGACATCAGAGTTTCTCTGTGTTAGGCATCTGTTGTGTCAGGTGTCTTGTGTTTACCTGGGTTAGCATGCACCTTCTTGCAATGCACTGCACAGCGGGAATGATCAGTTTGTGCCATGGAGATAGGGCAGGTCCAGAGAGCTGAAATCAAGAGTGTGCTTGGTATGTGTAACGCTGTGCTCAGTTAGAATACTCATTTCAAGAAAGGAGATCTAATGAGTGTTGGTAATATCTTAGAAGAGGATAATGCTTTATTAGACAATTTATTTTTTAAAGCTAGTAATAGTAGTTTGTTAAATGGTAGAAATCAAAATTTCAGAGCTAATGACTTTATTGTTGCTTATTTAGTAGGTTTCATACTATCCTTTTCAATACCAGTAGTGCTAAAGAGACGGATCTTACATTTCTTCAGGATACTGCAACAGGATGCGAATACTTACAAAGTTAATCATTATGCTTACCTGTGTAACCACAAAGCATCTTGGGATTGGGCTAGAGAGACAAACGTTTAAAGCCCATGTCTCCAATTTATCTTCCAAGCATGTCAATAAAACCATCCACTTGTGAAACTCTGATTGCATGATTCAGCTTGCAGCATTGCAACTTTTTCGTTGTGCACAAACTTATCAGATTTGTGTGGACAAAACAGAGACTTGCACAGTATTTATGGAAAGTTCATCTGTATGTTTTCTGTTTTGCCATATCAAAATGTCAAGAATGTCCATCAGCTTTTCACATGTACACAGTGTTCTAAGGTTTGGAAACATAATCAGTGGAGGCATGTAGTCATCATCTCCATCAGGTTGTTTTGTATTCTGTAGGCTTCTGTGTAGTGTAGACCTTAGGAAAGTTTTCTTCAGAGCATTTATTAAACATGTAAAAGTCAAGTATGCATCTCTGTTTTCTACACTGGGCTAATTTGGTATCCTAGACTAAATGTGTAATGACAAACTGAACGTTGTCTTCCACTAGGGGGTAAAACAATGTTGGCCGCAAATATTCTTGGTTCTTTGCTGAAGGTGGTAAGCTTATGGCTGAGAAGAAATTTATCCCACTCTTGAAAGACCCCTGCAAAGTCAAAACTCTCTGGATCAGGACCCAGGGCTAAATGTGGTTTTGCTGGGGTGACTGGGAAAAAAAAGCCATGAACTTAAACATTAGGTAGGTCTTCATGTGATGCTTACTCTTTTTTAACTTGCAAATAGCATGGAAGTATAATTGTGTCCCAAAACTATTAATACTGGCCCTTGCTTCCAACATTTGAGTATCAAGTCCTCTAAGCTGTCAGTTTTGACCTGACTTTTGAAGGAAGCTTTCAGAACTCCTTAAAATATGTGTGTTATTTCAATATTTACCTCCAGATCTGGAGACTTTCATCCCACAGTTACTCTTCTCTCCGAATCCTCCCCCACACTTCCCTTTTCCAGGCCTTTCCATCTCCATTACACCATTAATCATGCTTTCATAGAGAGATATGTACTGTGGGTACTCATTCCACTACTTGTGTCCCACAGCGTCATCCTGTGAAGGCCTTCATTTCTGTCTCTTCCCTTCCACATCCTTCCTCCCATTATTTCGGAAAGTGTTTTTTGGGGGACTGCATAATAAGCTCTATTGAAAAGATGGGATGGAAGGAGAAGAGGGAGTGATACTGTTATTTCAGAAAGCTCTAATGAATGTTGTCAGCCAAACCTTTGACCTGAGAGGGAGCGGTGGAAGCACAAAGCAAATGACGAAGGTTCTTTGTGTTCCCCATTACTCTTGTGCCGGTTTTCCTTGGCTGGGAGCATCTGGAATAGTCTCTAACATTTTTAATCAAGCAAATGCAGCATTCCCAAGCTGTCATGTGACAGGCAGACAGACAGACAAACCTGCAAAGAAATGCCGTAAATTTGAGTGTGTGGGTTCACAAGATTGGTCAATTATTCACAACTAGAAAAATAAGGTTACATAAATGGTCAAGATTTTTTCAGAGTGACTAATTGTTTTAGATGTCTTATTCTTTGGATGATCCATTAAAAATACCTTAAAAGGGCTTGTGCTTTGGCAAACAATTTTCCATAATTTTAAAAGTGAGGGTCCTTACAGATACGATGGACAACAAGAAAACCCAGAGATTATCAAAATCAGTTTTCATCTAAAAGTGTTGGCAACAAAGTTATGCATAGGGGCATTGTTTTCTGGTTTGTGTCAGTCTGTGAATCCTCTTCACATGTTTGTATACAGACCTTACAAATAAATGTTAACAGCATGTTTTATAAGCAATGTTGTATGTGAAAGCACTTTACTAGAAGCAGACACAGTTGTAATGGTCTGAAAGGTTGGGAAAGGAGGCTTAGGAAGAGCTCATCTGTGAGGTCTTGAAACCAGAGATGTTTACTCCCCCCACAGAAAGTATTTAAGAGGGAATGGGGCATTGCTGGTGTCTGAAGAATGGGAAAAGCTGGGTGGTGCAGGCCCTAGTAGGCCTTTTTTAGGGTCACTATAGAACAGGGGTTGCCTGGGGTAGGCAGGATTTCTGTGGACACAACCACAAACTGGTCACTTGCAGCACCCTGGGAAGAGGCTGAAGAAAAGCAGCCGAAAGGTCACACAATCCATCCAGCTAAACAGTCCTGGTGGGTGGCAGTCTGAAATAATTCCTGAGCTATTAATTAGGAAGATGCTCTTCCAGGTTCCGGCCGAAGTCATAAGACATGCCGAGGCAAGGAGCCAAGAGATCAAAAGGACACTAAATATTTTTTATTTTTTTTTTAAACCATTCTGTGGGGAGAGAGAGAGGAGAGAGCTGTCCGGGTCTGGTTCACACAGGACTTGCTGACGGGGCTGGGCTTTGCTCTAGGATGTGAGGAAGCAGAGTCTGCCTGGCCCTGCTCTTCTTGGTTTTCACATAAAAACATGACTGTGGATTTTTTTTTTTTTTTTTTAGCTTTATCTTTTGTCTTAGCTTCTCTTGTAAAACTTTCATGCTGGTAGTATTTTTTGCTCTTGGTGTTAGGGTAGAACAGTATCTTGATTTGAAAAGGCTGTGTGATTACCTGTGTTAGCCATTTGTTACAAGCCCTTGAGAAGGAGTATTGCAAGTGTTGATTTCAAGCCAATTCCTAGTTAAGCATACAGAAGCCCATCACATTGTTGTTTGAGACTCGCCTTTAATAGCACATGAAATATTGAGTTAATCCAAGAAAAGACAAAGCAGTAATGCCCAACTCTAAAGAACAGGGAAGGATCTACATTGCTTATATGGAAACAAGGGCCAGGTCAAATCCATGTTTCACAAAACAAGTAGTTAATGAATAGCATAACCCAGACACTCTTGCTTACCACAGACTTCTCTCTAAAGGACTTCCCTTGCTCTTCTCATTTCCATGAGTCTGTTCTTTGTATCCTCTAACGTATGGTAAAGGCATGTGCTGAAACCTTTCCCACATGGGCTCACTGACCCCACACCAACCACTCTGTCAGACCTGGCTGGAAAGGAACAAAGAAACTTATATGAAAAAATGACTGGCTGACAATGTTGTATCTTGAATCCTTATTACCAGGGGATCTTGGCTAAGCCGAGTAAGTTTGGGAAACTGAAAGCAACATGGAATTGATTTTTACAGCAGCACCCTGATAGGAAGGACAACAAAGCATCTAAACTTCCTCTGTGTACCATTGATTTGTTCCTTTTTTTTCCTCACTTCAAAATACAAGGTAGGACTTGAATGTGGAAGTAGAAGTTGGACACTTTTTTTGTGGGGAAAAAGAAAGCCAAAATTTTGCAGCCCAAACAGGAAACATGACGGTAGGTCCTGATTGTACAAAATCTTTCTTCTTCTGCCATTTCTCTTGTGGTTGCACAAGGGAAACCCCCTTTTAGTGGAACGTTTTCATAGGGTCCAAACCGAGATTCCAGTGTGGACTCTGTTGCAATTTTAAACTTGGAGCAGCTGACATCCCTCCTCAATGACATCAGTGACATTATTTTGATAAAACAGAGCAAGTTCTCACAGCTTTGGTGGAACTCACATAGTCATATAATGTGAGAATAATCTTTTCTTTAAATGTCATAATTTTTTTTAAAATGTAATCACATTTTTTTCAAATGACATTGCAGAAAGGAGAAGTCAGACAATAGATTGCAGTATGCTGCACCTGAAATTTTTGTACCTATTTCTGATTGCATATGCATTTATATAAATATTGAAGAAAATAACCCTTTATAATAAAATATTATTGAAGGGTTCATTAACTTTTTTTTCCCCCATGCCCTTTAAGAAGGAAACAAGGAGAAAGTCAAACCTATCAATTATTTAATTATATGTTTGCTAGTGAAAATGCACTTATTTAAGATCCAGAAGAAACTAGTCTGCTTACACTTTTCAAAACCATCTGAAGGCCTTAGGAGTCTATGGCTTCTTATCAGCATGATTCAGATAAATGAAATTTGAGCTTCTAAATGACTCTCAGATTTGGAAAATACCACTGGATACTTTTAATGACGGATAATGATAATAAATTCCCATAATGAACCAAATCATCTAGGATAGTATTAACTTTCAATGAATGTAAACTTTTATTCAGATTCAAAGGAGTGACAAGAGTCTTTCCTCTACAGTAATCAAACATTGTTTACATTTCCACTGAATTTGTTGGAATTTCATGTGTAAGTGAAGCTGATTCTATGTCTAGTGCAGGATCTGTAGAACACCAGAAGTGAAAGGTCACAGTATCAAGCCATTTATTCTTCTCAGTAATTGACAGATGTGAAACTAGTCCTCTTAACATGAAATCTCATTTTGATAATTGATTTACCCACAGCCCTGATCAGAGATATCCTAAAATTAATATTTTTTTTTTAAATTTGACACAACCATCCTTTTCTTCACATAACTAAAACCACTTTCTGTGTTTGGTGTTTGAAGCTATTATATTATGCTTTATTACTCTAAGCAAGAAGTCTAAGTTCTGCTCCTGCAATTTTCTTTTACCTATGATGCTTAGCTGACAATATTCTCTTTAGAAATAATCATATTCTCCTATTGTTCCAGTTTTTATAAAAATGAAATTTTTCAAAATCAAAGACAGGTGTACACCCTTTATTGAGCTGAGGGAGAGCTTGCTATTAATTTTCCATTCTCCATACAAATGCTGCCTTATAAGATGGCTGAGTGTGAGAAATTTATTGCATTGCTCTGCAAAATGATAAAATTTGGCACGATAGAGGGACTCTGTAGTTCCTGAGATAGGAAAGAGGAGCAGCCCTTCCTTTTCCACTGCTCAAACTTCTGATAGCTGTGCATTTATAACATATTAAAAAAACAGTTCCCTCCCACAGCAATAACAAATTGCAGAGCTTCTACCAAAGCTTAAAGGACAGCACTCAAAAAGTGACAAGGAAAAGAAAACACCTTTGGAGTCATTTTGTTTCACAGGTGTGGACTTGAGCACATGTTGCCTATAGTTTCCAGGCATGTGTACAGTAGCTTGTTATAAAGATTAAACTTGATCCACATTGACAGCTATAAGACTGAAAAATATATTGGGGCAGGATGTAAATCTGTACAAATGTTGGAGATACAGCAATGGGAAAAAAAGGAAATCTTCTCACAGCAGCAGTGAGGAGGAAATGTGTATTTTGAACTAAAAGTTTAACCTTCAGGGTAAGATCTTCTTGATGCTGTCACATGAGGCATTGACAGAAATAAGTGCCAACCTGGAATCACTTCTTGAGAGATTCTGTTTGATCTTCATGGAAACTGCAAATCTAGATCACAGAATGAGTGAAACTTTGTCAAATATGGGCTGGATAGTTGTAACCACACAGTGCAAATCCCACACAAAGCCCACCCTTGTGACCTAAGGTGAGATTACAATTCAGAGTTTCAATGCAACCTGGAGAGCGCAGATGACTCCTGGAAATTTTTATTCCTGTATGCTGGGGCAGACTGTGAGCCTCCAGTCTTTAATTTGTCTTGAGTTGCAATGTGTACAGCTGTGTAGATGCTGTGTTTCATTGTTCCATGGGCTGTCTTCCTCTGCCTGGCACTGACGTGGCAATATTCTTGGAGCTCAGGAAGATTAAGTTTCATTACTGTGTGATTTTTAACAGAGTGACCAATAGAGGTGTATCTGAGAGTAGATTTTGATATTCTGTGTGCCAGCTTTGTTGACAAAGCAGTCCCAAGTCCTTAGAGGCTGGGGTCTTGGTGCAAGCTTGGCTGCCCTCTCCCACTGAAGGGGAAGGGTAGCCAGTGCATGATAAAGGTCAAGTGACAGGAATACCTCTCCCACTTACTTGTAGCTTCTTGCACTGTAATCTCACAGATGTAAGAAGGAGAACTTTTATCCCCCTGAACATTTACAAAAAGGAAAAAAATAATTTCCTTGGTACCACTTCTGTCTTTTCCTCTGAATTTTAGTTTCTCATATGCCTTTATATTCAACATGTGTTTGCTGGATCTGATTGCGAGCACACACTGGTTGCCTCGTTATGGATAGATTGTAATCTCTCTGTACATAAATTAATCATTTTACCAGTCTGGCTTTGCTGTCAACTTGTTATGTTGGTGGCCTTTGAGATTTTATTGCATACTCTGTTGATGAAAGAGAGAAAGATTTGCATTAGAAATTATAAACCCCAGAGCCAAGAGGAGGAACAAAATATGTTTGAAGAGGCTGTTTCAAAGTCTTTCAGGAGAGAGGAGCAGAAGAGCAGGTGACCAGAGCCTCTTGTGTTCCCGAGTCTTGTGGCAGTGAGCAGAGAGTATTTTGAAGAGAAGATAAGAGGAGTGCAGTGTTTCCTTGCATCCGTCTTGCTTCTGGCAAATTTTAGGAATGAGCTGAAGAATGTTCCCAAACCATTGTATTTAATAGCTAATGACATTTGGTTAAAGAAATGTGATCCTCCCTTTGGTCAGTAATATGTGCTGAATAGTGTCTTCAGATCCCTGCCAGCCATGTCTTCCATGAACCTTTGAAGATCTGTGGAAATTTGTTGTGCTTATTTTTCAGTTTCTTGTTTTTCAGATCAACAGAGCTGCTCCAGCTGAGGCCATCTAAGGATGTGACCTTTGGATTCATGTCTACATTAGTGTGCTCTCTGCCACGGCTGTGGTAGCATTTTTGCCACTCTGCTCACTGCAAATAGTTGAGTAACGTAAAGAGTCTGCCTGACTGGCAAAATAAAAAGAAGCAGGAAGGGAAGACTGTTTCTTCTTTCTGCATGGCCTTTGGGACTGAAAAGGCTTTTCATTAGTTGTTAGGTGTGTATATATGTGTCTGTATATTTGAGGAATAATTTTCCAAAATTTTACGGTCTCATAAACACGCTGGGTTTCATCTTTTAAAAGCATGGCCCTGGTACATGATAGGAAAAAAAGAGCTTTTGTTCTGAAAGAGTTTTCTCAGTCATAAACCATGCATTTAGCTACTGAACTTGCCCACATTTTGTTACTGTTTTCCCTCCAAGTATACAATACAGTGTCAGATTAGACATTCTACAGCGTATTACAAGTCTTCCTTTTAGTTTCACATAAACAAAACTGATAAATATTGTCAATCAGAGTTACTATTTTTTAACTGCATATGGTGAAGTTGTGGTCATGAGCAGTGTAAGCCCAGGCAGCTTTTGTAGCTGCCTTTGCTGACACTAAAGGTTTTGTAATTTTCTTATTAATTTCTTTGAACTACAGAAGGAACATACTGCAATGCTTTATTCTCGATGACAGAATATACAACAGTCCATATGCCTGAGTTTTGGCTCAGAATTGTCCAGATAGATGTTTGTAGTTTTTTCGTGTGCTATTGATGATTCAAGGGTTAGATAAATTTACTGTAGTGGGAGGTATTGGCAGAAGTAATACTTGTATAAACATGATCCTTTTAGTTATAAAATAAAAACTACCACTAAATCACTTTGCTCCCAGTTGCACACACCCAGAAGTTCTTTCTCATCCCGTGGGACAAGATTTGGTAAGTCCCTTCTGGTCACGATTTGCTTTCAGAGGATAATTTAAAGTGTAGATAATTCTGTTGTATTCTGTTAGGAAATGGGTTAGCAAACCAAATTAAACACAGTACAATTGCATCCTGCTTCTCAGTGTCAAGGAGTGTAATGGAGATATACAAAGATGTTTGCTTCGGTTTCATACATTAAGGTGGTCAATAGGTCACCTTTTAGTACCTAGGATGTTGTGTATGTCCATGTGCATCCTTGCAAAGTTGGTAAACACATATGTAATAGTTGTCCATCATTGACACTAAGACTGCTGATTAATTTCCAGATGTAATTTTCTGCCTGGGAGGCTTTATGTAATACAATACAAAAACCTTAACTGTAGTATTTTTTTGTTGTTTGTTTTCAATCTAGTTGCTCACTAATTAGGAAACTTCCTCCTGTGAATTGTGTTACTATAGCCTCAAGTTTTCATGGCAGAGACAGAATTACTGCTTAGTGCAGCATTTGTTAGTGGCTCCCAAATTCAGATCCAGCTTGAACATAAAATGAAAGATAATCATGTCTTTTGCTAACTGGGAATGACCTTGTAGGTCACTTACTGGATTTTTTGACTCAGTGAATGCTTGATTTTTACCTTCTTTTGTGTCCTACCATGAAAACCTTTGCAGGCCCACGTGGTAATAATTTCTCATAAAAGAAATGTTCAGTTGGCCATTTATGTAAGTTTTTAAATTGTGCTGGTTTGACAAAAGTAGAAGATACTAACTAGAGCTCCCAAATACACAGCTAGAAGCAAAACTTTAATAACTATTTTAAAATATGTACACCTAAATACCACTTTGTATTATTATAGGTGTCTGTGGAAGAATATGCTGTTGGTGTTTGTGTGGGTACTTGCATATTTACCTACGTATATGAGTATCTGTATGTATGCGTGCATGTACAGCATCTGATATATGACATGAAGGCACATACAAAATATGAGAAAATAGCAATGCTTTGATTGAATCCAAGCTATGTTTTTACAGTTTCCTGCTGGGAAGGCAATACCATTAGTGGTGTCCTGGGAACATGCTTGCCACTTTCTTAAATGGATCTCTATCAATAATAACATGATTCAATAGATCTGGAGGCCCAGCCATCACAGGACATATCAGAAAATTGCAGTGTTGAGATTATGGTTCTTTGGGGTGCTGGCCACTGTCAGCCAAAGCAGCAATCCCAAAGAGTCAGCAAGAATTACTTGATACTTCACAGCATGGGGTGTTCTGTTCCCTTAGGCTCAATGGTTATATTTGGGGGAAAGCTGAGTTGAAAGGCATTATTTTATTGGATTGAATTCAAGAAGTATTATACAATTACGCATACAGCTTTCTCCGTATGACTTCGGAGTGTGGTTTTTCTAACTATGAAATGCGGTGTTATCTACAGCCCAGAAAGGTTTTGTTTGACAGTTCTGGTAATCCCTTGTGAACATCACCAGATTACAATTTTGATTTTGCTCTTTAAGTTTTTTATCCCCACATCTGGCCACACATTCGTATATACTCTCTATGTATACACAGTCAAACTGTTCGGTTATAGTGCCATGACTTACGAAGGACAACTTCAGGAAGAAACTGCAAGCAAAGTTTATTTGGAGAAGCAGTGGATGGCACTGTTGGATTATAATTATAAGGCAATAAAACATGCAAATCATAAATTACAATATTTTTTGAAAAATACATGAGCTACATGTAATGTGATATAATTCCTCAAAAGGTATGAATTAAAGTTAAACCTCAATAGAATGTGATATTCAGGTGAGCGTTCTTGCTCTATGGTGTATTGTACAAATCATTGGGGTCATTTGAAGACAGACCAATCCAGTTTGGATTCTAACATTTTGTGGTGTTTCCCTCCTCCCAGAACTGCTGCTTACAAAGGACATTTTTTTTCATCAAGGGCTCCAGCTCCTGAGGGGGAAGGAGGGCTCTGGTGGCAGCAAGGAGCTGGGTTAGAACGCTGGAGCAGAGCTATTGCTTCAGCCTGTTTAGGTGGGCTCACGTTTGCCATCAGGAGTTGAGAGGTCCTGGAGGGCACCAGGAGCCTGCAAATATTTCATGTAGAAACAGAGAGGGCATCTATTCCCATGTGGTGCAACAGTCTGTGTAAATCTTGAATCTCACTGATCTTGACCTGTGCTAAGAATAAATTCTGAAATAATTTTGTGCTGATTGTGTGTACAGAGTTCAATTTTACCCTGCCTTAATATTCCTTTCTTGGGATACTTGTTCTCTGCTTTACTTGTTATGGGCTGTGAAGGGACATTTGTAACATGGTGGGCCTGGTTTTTCCCTTGTATTGTAAACATTTATTTCCTTTCTCACCACGCTACTTCCAATGATAGATTTGTGGAGTTCTGGATTACAAGGAGCAAACATTTTCAAGTGTTTGTTCCACTGCAGCAATCAAAATATTTCCCATTATTAATTTCCACAACCAAATTAAAAAGAAAGCCGCAGCAAAAACAGGTGAGCTTATGTTAAACCACAGCCTGATGAAAAATCTCAATTTTTCATCTGCAGTCGGGTAGATGTTATGGGGTTTTTTTCTAGATCCTTCTCAAGTGCAGGTTCCTCCTTCACCGCTTTTGCTCAGATGTTTCTACGTAGTGTGTTGTGTCAATCTCTGGACACTGCCTGTTCACTTCTACTTCATACCATGAGCTTTTCTGGAAGAGAAAATATCTGTCTGCTACCTTTATGATTGCCAGACTCTGCAGAAGGGTGATACAGACTGGGGGCCAGGGACATACCCTTAGAGGTGGTTTCTCACTTCTTTTGGGGAGTGCCAGGCCACACAGGTGTGTGCTGGAAGCTGTTTAACCTGCAGCATACAGCTCAAACCTTAAGTGTGAGTCATGCCAGAGTCAGGCTGTCCCACTCATTGGGTTTTGAAAGGGAAAAGCTAGTTCCTGGTGCCACCCAAGAAAGGGAAAGGGAAAGAAATTAAGGAGGTTTGAAATAAAATGTAATACAGTAGCCAGGAGAAAAATACCTGCTGAAACAGCCCTGAAATTAAGCAGGTTGGTGCTTCCAGCCGACTTCTCAAAAAAAGGAAGAAATCTAGAGGTCCTGAAGAGATGGAGTGTGGCAGGGAGGAGGGAGTGAGAGAAGAGTAGAGGCTGAGGTGATGGAATGGACGGTTGTGGCATCACTGACTGTACTTTCCCCTTAGCTAGTGCCCTTACCACAGGTGTGGTGCATCCCCCTGGCATTGCCAAAATGGTAACCCATGCTATATATGCCTTATGGAGGAAGGGATGGGGGAGAATAGAACCAGATGTCAGATGGGAGGGTGGAGGAGGAAGTTTGTTAGAAATATAAAATACTGGGGTTGTGTTGGTTTCTTTCTTTGTTTGTTTGCTTTTAATTATTAAATTTTTTGTTTGTTTGTTTGTGGGGTTTTTTTTTTTCCTTTTTTAAAAATAAAAATAGCAGGAAGTGTGATGAAGGAAGCTGACTGTAGGCAGAGAGGAGTTCAGAAGGAAGAGAAAAGGAAAGGAAGGGGGAGAGGAGAGATCTGAGGAGAGGTGAAGGGGAGATCACGGCAGTGCTCTCTCCTTTAACTCGGCATACCATTTGAAATGGCTATATATAGTTAAGAAATGCTAACATATGGCACTCATATAACATATGGCACTCAAAATAGTTAAGAAATACACTTGTCTTGCAGCCAAATGCTGCTTTAATTTGCATGGGTGTAAGTGAGGATAGGATTTATTTCATACAAGAATGTTTCTCAGATTCCTCTGACTGTTAAAATAAAGTGATGGGAGGGAGCTTCCTTTCTATTTTATCTTGAACCCTCTTTCATTTATGTGCAGAAACTGAATTCCAGGGCAGAGCAAGGTATGTGTACCAAAAAGGTTCCCCCCAACTTCCCAGTCTCTCCCTGGCTTTGAGTTCATAAAGGGTCTTGCTGAGGGCTCACAGAAGTCACTACAGAGACTTACAGTCATTTCAACAGCCCTTCGGTAGACTCACAGTATCCACAAACTTGAGACAGTTTTACAGATTTTATTTTTATTTTCTTGGTTGAGCTTTGTCAAAATGCTGGGATTTTTTTATTTGGGGATTAAAGAATATGCTCAAAGCCATACTGCCAAAAGACATCGTGCTCCTTTCCTTGGAAAGTGTATGAATCTGTGAATTAAATGAGAGTGGAAAATCCTGATTTCTGTTTTTCATTCTGTCCCTGACTGGCCTTAGTAATCATTTGCATCTGCAGAGCAGTTCTTAAATTTCCTGTTGCTTGGTTGTATTTAGAATTGGAGGTGCCATTTGAAACACACTGAAGGATGTTGCATACATATGTGGAAAAGAGTAGTCCCTGGTCTTTAAAAGTTTATAATATAAATAGGCAAGAGACAATGGGGAGTGAATGGAAGGATTATCATCCCAGGTGGAAAGCTAATTTTTTCTGTATGGATGAAGCACTTCAACACTTTGCTACTTAAAGAAGTCCTTCCATTGGAATGTGAATACTTACAAAAAACATCCAATGTTTTGCACCAATAAATGAGAAAATTATATTTATCCTGTCCAAGGAAAGGTGTTTGTTTTCCTGCTGTTGTTTTTATTGAATTACATGACTGAGAGTCCTCAGCTACTACTCTCCTGTTCAACCACATGGTCAAAATAAGAATTACAGCTCCACATATTAGGTCTCCTGATCCTGAGTCCTGAGCTGTGTGGTTTTAGATCACAGGGGCTTCTTCAGTCTAGCTGATTAACTTTTCTTTTCTCACTTAGACATGGTGATGGATATTTTTTGCCTGATTCTCAGTCCTGACTCCTGCTGTTCTACAGGGGTTAGTTGAGGCAATCTTTCAAAACATGCTCATTACTTAAGGGGTTAGTTGAGGCTATCCTTTAAAACATACTCATTACTTCCATCCCTCAATAAAAGGAACACTTTAAGTAGGCTTAGAAATTAAGGAGAAATGCAAATGTGAGACATCATACTCAGTTGTGCCAATTTCATGCTTGGCACAGATGATGAATTCGTGTACTAATAATTGCACAGGGACATTGATGAGATATGATAGATTAGGAATAAGTTGCAGGAGGGAATCCACTTTTTTCAGCCTGAATTTTTTTGGGATTCCTCAGACTTATGTCTTCAGTGGTACCTTTGCCATGTCTGGAGGAAGCAGAGAGTACATCATCATCATCATCATCAATAATAATAATAATAATAGTAACAAACAACTGTCCTCATTCAACTAGCCAGTGGAGTTCTTCAAGTGCTATTTGAAGTGCTATGTAATTTGGTTTACAGGCTCAGCTTTAGGCAATGTTTTGCACTGTTGAGTAAAACCTAGATCCGGTCCTTTCAAAATTAATGTACTTATGAAATAGAGTTCCAACAATGATGGAGGTGTCAGGAGAATAATGTCTCCTTTCTAATGCATTTTCCTGCACAAAAGCATGCCGTGAGAAAAATTTGGGGCTCTGTGTTCTTGTTTCACAGTCAGACTTGATTGCAAACAACTGAAATGATAGTCTTCATTTCCCTCTTGTATTGGGTTTAAACACACTATAAACAAGCAAACGTGTATTACACATCCTATCAGTTTGGTTGAGATAAATGAAGAAATGCTATAACAATCCATAACCAAAGGCATATATAGTTTGGTACTGAACTCATATAAACCATGAGGACAATTGCCTTAGCACAAGCCATCCCTTCAGATCCATAAATCATGCAGAACAGCTTGAAACATGAGCCCACCCTGTATTGTCTCCCCCAGATCTGCCTTATCTCATGAGAGTTCTGAATTTTACTGAAGTCGGCTATCCTTTCACAGTACGTGAACTTCTTGCCTCTCTAGGACAGCAATGTATCATACAACCCAATTAGATTTATATCATCATCACTCCCTATCATTCTACTCCTGAACTTTTATTGCTTCCTCCGCCTGCACATCCTTCTTTACCTTTGTAGTTTTCATGGAGATTTCCAGAGTGTGAGCCTACACACCACGAGTTGACCTGAAAAGCCATGCCATACAAAGTGCTTAGTGATGCGCGAGTTAGTCATCGGCCTAACTAAAAGTTACACTTACGCCAGTTGCTTGCAGATACCCCAAGACGCTCTTTTGCTTACTATAATTTCTCATTTAGAGCTCTTAGTCATTTCTTAGTCAGACCACCCCCAAGGGAAAAACTCTCCCTCAGATTTCTCATCTTTTTATATTTTTCTTCTTTTTTGTGTGGTTTCTTTTGTTGCCTTTTTCAGGTTTTTTTGTTTGGTTGGTTTGGTTTTTTGTTGTGTTTCTTTTTTGTTTGGTTTGGTTTGGTTTTTGTTGTTGTTATTGTTGTTGTTGTTGGTTTTTTAATGCAACCTCCAGAGGAAGCAGATTTTGTGAATGCACCTTGGACCATTGCATTAGTCAGAATGCTCTAATAAGTCATGTCATGCTCCTTGCTCTCTCTAGCCTTGGACCACGTAGGAAGGGCTAAAGCATCTATTTTCAGTGTCAGTTTCTAGACAAAAAAAATGAACCTTATTGAATTCTTCTGCTAAGGAATTAGAAATGAATCTCTTTTGTTTATGAAACTCCTTAGAGAAAGGAGATGAAAATGAATCTGTGATTAACAATGGATTGCTTCTTTTTTCTATTGAAAACCTTCTTTTAAAGCAACTACTTCAATAATATTAACATGCCTTCACTCCAAGACATGCAGGTCATCAAACTTTCGATATCTTCCCCCCCCCCACCCCCCACCCCCCAGCACACAGGCTTGTTTTGCTGCAGGTCACCCTTCCCTTGCTCTGTTCTCAGCTTTGTGACAGCTGGTGCCCTGCTTGCCTCTCTCTGTGGCACAGGCAGGCACTAATGGATCTGTCACCGGGTCATTGCTGCCTTCTCCATCACCACTGCCTGCCTCTCATTACATTCCTTCTCTGAGTCTGTTGAATCAATTACATTAAAGAAACTGGAAATAAACGTGTGCCCACTCCAAAGCCTTAAACCTACACCACAGAGAGATGTTTCCCTTCAAGAAGAGGAAAGAATCTGAATAGCTTCTCCCATGAATATCCCACAGTCTTTATGTAACTTTTCTAAAATTAAATTCATCCATGTTATGTCTATTCCTTTCCAATGTTTTCCTGATTGCATGATGTGATTCTTTCAGTGAAGACAACTGGTTTATATTCCCTTGTGAGCAAAGTGGAAACTTGTTAATGAAAATGTCATCACAGCAAATGCTTTTAATTCTCTCATAACCACAGGCAGCAGTATGTATAACATTCACTTGCCAGTCCCCTGTATGCCTATCCATTGCAGCTACTGCTAGCTCTGGGGCAACTGTGTGGTTCTCTCTCTACAGATGCTAGCAGGGGTTTTGGCTTTTCAAGGAAGTATTCATTTCATCGGCTAAATTTTGACCTGAAGGAAACTGTTTGCAAAATGGTACCCAGCCAGAGCCCTGGCTACTCCTGACACCTGAGAGTAACTCCTTGCACTTCCACAGGTGATATAAAAATAAAACATCTTAATTAGTAGTGCTTCTCTGTCCACATATCGTATTGAAATTATGTAAGTATTTTGATATGTTCCTACCCTTAAGCCTTTGGGTCTACATAGCATACTTACAAATATCTGTATGAGTCATTTCTGGGCCTGAAATGCTGTTCGTCAAAACTTAGAAGCACCCAGCCAACAGAAAGCCACACTTAACTCAGTGCCAGGGCCAAAGGAGATAGATTCATGCATAAAACATAGACACTACGGTTGTCACAAGAACAGCATACATGCATAGTTCTATAGCATGTGTAGATGCCATATCTACCTGGTTTGGTGTGTGTGCTTTCTTATTTGTATATCTACCCACGTAGTTCCTCTTCAGGCAGAAGCCTGCTGGCCAGAAGACAGTGCTTTAACTGGCCTGGGAACAGAAAGAGAGTAGAAAGGTTTAAGAGGGTTATTTACAGAAAACCTCCCCAAGTAGAGCTCTAAGCAGTAAATGGAAATACTGTACAAATAATTTTGTGCTCAGTAGGTTGTTGAAGGTGCAGCTGCCAGATTTTCACCTCATCGTTTAGGTATTCTGGTGTTCAAATCTTTTTCCCAAGGCATGTACCTTGTATTTACCACCAGATTAACCCCCGTCCTCCTGGTATGATATGCTGTCTGTTTTCTGACAAACACAGTTTGAGTTGCCTTTTTCAATAATTCACACCTCATTTTATACCCTCATATAGATTGGTACCTTTTCAGTCCAGCTACTATTTTTAGTAGAAAATGTTTTTCCTTATGGAGCCAAGGAGATGTGAAGCAACAGTATTTGCTAAAAAATCCATCTGTCCTTTTTTCCCCTCCTGAATTTTAGCAACTTTTTTTCATGTGCCTTAATATAATCTTCCTACACACATATTCCTCCCTGTCACCATTCTCCTGATAACTCATATAATCAGTGTCTTAGAAGACCTGTTATGGTACAGAGCAGCACCAGCTCTGCAAAGGTGAACAAACAAGGGCTTCAGCACAGTCAGAGAAACTGGGGAAACCACTTCAGTGGGTTGACCAAAGCTGTGTACTTTGTATGGCATGGGAAACAGCCTGGCCACACTAGCTACACAGGATTGCAATTAAACCATCTTTTATTCTTTTTGTTTTCAGCCAGTTGTTTCACAGCTGCAGCAGCAGTTCAGTTTAGCACTGTATCATTCACTAAGGGTCTGGACCTGAAAAGGTTGTTCTGAAGCAAATGCGATGCCGTATCCTTACGTTAAGGATAGAGAAGTGCATCAGCTACTGAAGCACTACTGAAAGTGTTTTAAGTACTTTTCATTATTATGTTGAAGATATTTAGTGGCTGAAAAGGGGTTGGGAGTTTGTTTGACACTGGTTTTTTGCATCAACTCTATCTGCTGTTTTGGAAGGACAACACGAGTTTATACATACATATAAATGCTAACAGGCTTGTGGACAATAAAACCTATATTTACAGATTTTCTTGTCCTTCTGACTGGATTAAGATCTAAGACAAATGTGTGCACTCTTGGTATATGGCAGATTAAAAAGAAAAGCTCTATATACGTATATGCTACTGATGAGTTCAATTACTATGTACATTACCGAGTGCAATCTGAGCACAATGATAATGGGAAAATTAGTTAGATTAAATATGTAGGAAAAAAATACAGAAGGAGAAATTTCACTATATAGTTTAAGACTCTCCAATATCCCACGTTTCAGCCAAGCTGCTTGTTTTCAGATCTAGAGAGATTTAATTCTTAGTATAATGTATTTAATAAGCAAATTTCATCTGCTTCTCCTCTGGGCTATCTGACCACCTTCCAGACAATAACAGATTAATCTCAACTACCTTTAAGAAATTTTTTAAAACCCCTTTTTACTGTATATCATCAGGGATGTCTAGATCTTCATAGCTGCCAGAATTTAACTGTACATCTGAGTGCTATGAGCTAAAACCATCAAGGGGCCTCTAATTTTTAGGAATCTTGGTACTATGGACTCAACCTGGAGTTAGGAGTCAAGGCTGTATGCACTGCTAGTGGGAGCAATCTTCAAAGCAGGATTCACAACAGCTATCTTCAATGACATAGCAGTAAATTAAAAGGGAACAAATTTATGTGTTTTGTGACTGGAAGTGGGCTAATATTCATGTGTGAGGGGACTTGGTAAACTCAGTTTGTGTGCATTTATTCCTAAGTACAAGTGCAGCTGGAAGCTAACTGACTGGGGATAAAGTGAATTCTTCCTCTTCAGGCTTAGGGGATTTAATTCTGGTCTGTGGCAATGTACATCCTTCCCTTTGGTTTTGAAGACATCTGAAGATCTTCTGGTATTGGATATCGAGAAAGATCAGAATACAGCCTCCTATGAATGGACGGAGTTGCCATTCCTTTATCAAGGTGAAAAGTGAATTAACTTGGGCCTTCCCTATGCCTGTCATTTTCTTACTAGTTTCTGGTGCACAAAGGACAGTATTAGCAGAAAGAGTATTTTAAGAAATAAGGGAGTAGTCTAAGGCAGGAGTCAGGCTTGTGGGCAAAGAACCTAAATCAGGTGACGTCAGAAGAATTAAAAAACTGTTCCAAATCTTTAGCATTTCCCACTGATTAGCATGCTGGTAGTTTTTGTTGGCCATGGCTAGACTTTTTCCCAACACTGACCTCCCCAAAGTGAACAAGGGACTATTAAATTAAAAAAAACCTCAACCCAAAAAATCAACCCCAAATTTGATTAAAACAAAAGCTGATAACGTCTTTTTTTTTTTTTTTTTTTTTTTTTTTTTTTTTTTTTTAATTAGAAAGAGCTTAAAGTAGTGATAACAGAATAGAAATTTTAAAAAGTTTATGCACCTCTTCTCTGAACAGTGTCTCGCCAGGCTGGTTGTTGCTTCTATGCAACATGGCGATTTTCCTGGTAGCAGTAAGTGTTAGCTGGTCACAAGAAAGTGCTTCTTCACACCTTGCCCTGTCTTTCTCTTTCATCCTAAAGCCTCCCATGTCATTTGAGACCTTCGTGCTTGTTAATGCACCTTGCAGGCTCAGTACCTGTCCAGTAGGTCTTTCCACTCTCCTTTTTAAAGACACATGTAACTAATAGCTGTCACAGCTAATTTTGGTGGCTTTTTTTCTTATGTGGGTTGTGGTACATTTCACCCTGACACAAGTCTCTCCATCCATAAATAGGAAGTTCAGACAACTAAGAGCTGCAGTTTGGATTGGATCGTGAGGGTCAGGTGCCTAAAATTAGGCTTCAGCTGAGCTTAGGCCAGCGTTGTGCACTTAGAACTGGAGAACTAACCTAGAGCACACCCAGAACGTGGCTTTTTTTCTTTTTCATAAGACCAAGAGCAGATTTTCCACAGGTGGCCTGCCCTCCATTTCGAATTCAGCTAGATGCAAGCACTATATTTTCTGGAGAAAGTTACTAAAACCACGTGTGCTTTGAAACTAACTACAGAAAAGAAACAAGGATCAAAATGTAAGAAAAGTTGTAGAACTTTCACTAAGCTGCTTTTCTGCCTGTCAGAGAAAAAGAGTTTGAGGGGTGGTAGGAGAAAGCAGGCCAACAGAAACTTGATTTTTCTCAGGTGTGGTAATATTGAAAAGTTGTATACCATAATTCTGATAGCACTGGTGCATACGATTTTGAAAGAGAGCAAACTCAATTTAGAATGACTGCTTGTAAGAAAATCTTTTAGGTTCTTCTACAAAGTTCAGCTATAACTAGGATATTTGATGGAATATATTTGGGCTAGCTGAAAAATACTAGGCCTTTCCCATGAGAAGAACCGCCCCCGCCCCTCCATTTTCTGTGTAATTTGACAGTGTCTAGTGCTTTTTCTTTTGCTTTTTCTCTGAACAGAGTTAAAGCAAGGATGTGTGTGTGAAAGGACAGGAGGAAAGGCTCCTGCTTCAAAGGGAAAGGAAATATCTTTGGGGTGTGAAGTACAAGTGAGGGCAAAATCCCACTAATAATAACCATATTTCTGGTACTGATGTTAACATTACATTTTATGCTGTAGTCTCTGTGACTACCACCCTCTACAAAGGGTCAGTGCAAAGGCAGGCATGTGTTGGGTTAGAGCTTTGGTGGTCCATGTAGACAACATGCAAGTAAGGGCCCTGGGTTTCCTGTGCCATGTTCTGAAGCCACCCAGCCATGGCACATAAATAGGCAGTTAGAGTGTGGGTGTGTAGCTGGCAGCCTAAGGAAGGATTTTAATGAGAATGGGTGCCCATTCCTCCTTTTCTTCCTCTCATTTTTCCCTTTTTAGAAAGAAATTGCAAGCACCTTCATTAGGGGGAGCTTGGAAAAGGAGTTTCTTCATTTATCAGAGTCTCTGCTACCTCTCCAGTGTTTTTTGTTATCATGCACTCAAGCTGTACCCTTGCTGGATTCCCTGCAACACAGGAGTGCTCCTCCAGTCGTGCCATTCCCAGGGTAAGGTCATCAGCCACCATCAGCCAAACCCTATCACCCCTCCAGACTACAACGCTGCTTTTTAACTCACAATTACATTCCTTCTTCCCCTCTTTCTCCCCATGGAAACATTCCATAGGTCGGAAAGTCATCATGAATTGCCCCCCCAGGATCTTGTATCTCCTGTTTTAAGCCAGTGTGCTCTAGGAGCTCTGGCATTTCCAGACATTCCCTTGTGGCAGTAAATGGTACTTTACATTGTAGCTCAGGAAGCTTTCTTTTTTCCTGTGTAGCTGAGGGTGTTATTGATAAGACTCAGTTCTCTAATGTTGCAGGACCATCTGTTACTGGAAGAGGAGAATACTTTGCATTTTTGGAGATAATTTGTTCTATGAGAAAAAGCAACTGCTGAAATGTATTGATGGCTCAGTCCTGGAAAAGTGACTTTAATGATAAATTCTGTTACAGCATTTAGTATTAAATGGCATTAAATGGCGTCACAGTGAGAGTCACAACTACAAGGTCCAGGACTGAGTAGGCAAGGATCACTTTCTTTTATTTGGTGAGTTTTCTAGTAGCAAAAGGTCATTTGAGAACATGTATTTAATGGATTAGAGAAGACTCTTAGGCATCAGTCCTGGGACTCACAACATTTTGGAGGTGGGTGCCAAAATGTTGCCAGCTGACACATTGCTGTGGCTTATTTCTTTATTTTTCCATCCACAGGGAGGGGTTTGAAGGTCAGTGCTGAACTACAGCTGTGAGGCCCTGTTAGAAATCTTGCACTACCTGTGCTTGAGTGGAACTGGCTTTGGATTCAACTAAGAACTGTGCTTTTCATACAAGCCCTGATGTTGCCAAGAACTGTCAAATGAAGAGGGGAAAAACTTGTACACAGTTGGTAAATATTTAACTCCAAAGGCGGCTCTTCTTTTCCTACCGGTGCCTGTGCAGTGTTTAGGCTTGCTGTCAATTCCAGTCACTGATGGAAAAAGCCCACCCCACAGGACTGCACAGAGGGAGGTGCTGAATTGAGGGAGGAACTGGCAAGTTAAACAAGTATGGCAAGCAAAGATGACTCGTCCAAGTGAATTTGTTTTTGAATCAAAAGACGAACTGAGGCTCCCAGTCTCTTAAAGAATTGTATTTGTTAAACCAGCAATTTCCAAATGCGGCCACCAGAGACTTTGTGTGCAACCACCGTGTAAAGGCTCACTTTTTATAACTCTGTTGTGTGTCTGGCAACCATGACCACTGTGAATTTGCTGTGGCTACATGTGTGACCACAGCACAAATTAATCTGAGAGCTCTTGAGTCAAAGGCTGTTTTCCTACCACTCTTCTTTGGAACAGTTGTAGGCTATCACGTGCAAATGTGATTGACGGTATTTTAAAACACTACTGCTAAAAAGCAAATTTTGAAAGCTCAAAATTGTATTGTAACAGACCATATTGTCGCCTGATCTATTGTGATGCTTAGGATTATAATTGGAAATTGCCTGCAGTAACAGGTGGTTAAAGCCAATATTGTAGGGACTTATTTTTAGCTGTTGTTCCTAAAGCTTTCTGTTTAGGTAGCTGGCAGGAGAGGTTTTCTGTGAGTAAATGGAGCATTTATACATGCTTTTGGGTTATAGGCTTGAATTTCCACGGCCAGTCCAAAGCAAAATACCAACGGCTGAGCTGTAAGTGCTGGAAATATGACATCTATAACAGGCATATTGATGCAGTCCTAGCTGTGGTAAGCACCAGGGAGGGAGCTGTGTTAGCAAAGTATACAGGAATAGAAACCAATGAGAATGAAACTCTCCTGTTTAAAAATCTAATAAGTGAATTCCTGAATATGCTATTTTCCAACTTATCTTTAATGTTATAACAGAGGTTATTTATGGTAGTGCTGGAAGATAAAACAGAGAGGCACATTCAAGATGGAAGGTTATTTTATTGCTGTGATCCGTCTATAAAAAGTTAAGCTTTGGGGTAGGTTGGATATTCTGCTTAAAGTGAGGCTTACGGTACATGCCAGTTCTGTGAATGTCCTACAGGCAAAGAGTATTCAAACCTCTGTTACCAAGAACATTGTTGTTTATTCTGGTGGCAATGACCATTTTTGGATTTTAATATTTTTCAGAACACTGTAATTACTATACAACATCAAGCCACATTAGCACTATGTCATCTTTGATAGGAGCCATCCCCTTTTACAAGAAGATGTAAGGAAACACACAGATAATGCCACAGGTGACCAATAAAATAAAGTAGTGGGTTTTCTTTATCCCACCTGCAGTGGGCCAAGAAGATAGTACTCCCACATGACTGGCTAAGAAGAGGGGCTATTTGAGTGGGTACACACACAATTATTAATATTTAATTTATTATTTTCTTGAATAAAAGTTGGACTTCTGCTTTGTCTTATCGATTTCAAGTCTGTTAGTTGTGTTTTCCAAATAGAGAAGACTTCCATAGGACAACAGCCTACCATGTATCCAGTGCATAACTGCCCTGGTGTAAATGGTGGTGAGGTAATTCAAGGCTGAGGTGTTTACTACCAAGTGAAAGAAAAATAAACTATAACACATCTATAAAGTGTTGATAGTGTTCACGGGGGTGGTTACTAAGGAGAAGCTGACTGGAGATAATTTGGTTTTGTGTCCATAATCCCTATCAAGATAACACTAGCAAAAGCGTGTATAGTGCTAGTCTCCTCAGGATGTGACAGCGAGCATATGCTGTGCTGTCTTTCCCTAAATGAATCCTGAGAACTAGCATGACTTGGTGCTGTTTGTATCTGGGTAACTAAAGGAAGTAGAACATTTTAACAGCCTCTCCTGCCTTCATTTGTCCCCATGTACACCATGAATGTACACATTAACATAGGCTATAACTGTGTGATCACATGCCACTTGTTTCCTCCTACATCTCTGCCTTGTTCAGTGCAAGTGATTAACTTAGCAAATTAGCTGACACTGGAAACATGATAGAAGGAATTGTGCAACATTCAAGGCTGTGTAAGAGGCATATATTTCAGTATTCCTGTAAAATGCCAATTTAGAATTCCCAGTTATGATGTAAGAAACTCCATAGGCAATGAATATAAAGGAAAGAATGGCACTGAGCCTGCAAATCACCATCTATGGCTTTACAGCAAGATAAAATGTGATTTATTTTGTCTGGTAGCACTTTTCTACATGCTAAGTGGAGTACCATGCTGGTAGCATGGTTTGCATTGGTATAAGAGATAAACACGAAATTTAGCACTTTTGCCTCTGACCCTGCTTCATCCACTAGGCTTACGAAAGGTCTTGTCCATGCATACCCACAGCACAGGTCTAAACAAGGGAGGCCAACCCTACTAGAATACCAGTGTTGATATGCCTCTGCCTTGACAACCCTGCTATCAGGTCTTGGAGAAGAGTAAAAGGTTTGACCTTCATAAATTTTGATTGCAAATATGTTTACTTTTTTTTTAATTTTTTTTAATTTTT
>VZRN01005010.1:4505554-4533638 GCA_013397935.1 Dasyornis broadbenti | reverse complement strand
TTTTTAATGAGGACATTTTAATTTTGACAAGACATTTGGCAAACCACAGAGCTCTGTTACTTAAGTTGCAATGAAAGACAATTGCTGATCTCGTTCGGGAAAGACATAAGATTTGGTACAGGACAGGATATACGAAACTGAATCAGAAGTACTGGGAAAGCTTTGAGTAGAAGCTAGCACAGCATCTGCTTCTATTATATTGACTTTAGTCAGTGATATCAGATTTTTCTTCTCCCTGCTTCCATGAGAACTGAATTTATACACAAAAGTTAGAACAAAAATGATAGGGGAATCTTGGTAGACATTGTACCTCGGTATAACTAGTGTTAATAATCTATAAATTCAATAAGCTTTGGATTTAATCCTGTATCTCCTCAGAAAGCAAGAAGAGAAAAATTATATGGGAGAGTGTCGGCCTATATTTCATCTTGAAATGAGCTAGCACCAGTGGAAAATCCCCCTCATTTCCAAATGTTTCCAAGAGTTTTGAATTCAGGATAATAATTTTTTTTGGAGAAAAAAAGAAAAATATATGCCTTGTGCAATATGCTCTCAATATCACTGATCAAAATTGCTGTGTTATGGAGCCTACTTATTGCATGCTTTACACAATATAGCTACTGTAAAACACAATGGTATGAATTTGAGAATATTTTGAAAGTAATCCAGAATATATAATTTAAAATAAAGACTGTAAATATTTTAATATATTTAATTGTATGCAGTTGACTGCAGTAATAATACTGGACCTGACAGAACAATTCCTGGTGAATGATTTATTCTTTTATTTTACTACTACTCCTGCTGCAGAGCAGCCCTGACCAAAAGCAAACAAAGCACCTTGTTGGCACTAATGCAGTGTCTTCCATGCTCAGAGCACTGGAAAAGTAATAACTAAATTTCACTACATTGTTATTATAGATAAGGTACAGTAGTATAGATTGAGATTGGAGGTTTTATTATATCTGGCAATGTACTTTGATATATCAAATCTCTGAAGAATTTATAAATGGACAGAACAGATAAAGGTGATTGATAAGATATCTCAATCTGTGCTGGCTCAGAGAAGAGCTGCTCTCATCTATTTTACAGAGGGAGTTAAACTAGAGTGAAAAAATAATGTGCCTTGTCAAAGGTGGCACAGTGCATCTAGTGGTATGTTTATGTTTTGGCACTAACCAGAGATTGAATGAGAGGTATTCTGCTGAAAAATGAAAAATTTTGGTATGTAGCTAATTTTTAACAAGTTAGACGAAATCTAAGACAGCATTTTAAATCTCAAAGGAAATGGCCTAGCCTGACAGCAGTCTAATATTTTACATATTAAATGTACCATTCTGGATATGCATGATTTACATGGGCTGTTTCCAGGCTGATACACCTGCCAGAAGTAAAAGTGAGATGGGAATGACCATTTGACGCCCGGATAGATGGGAAGCAGGTCTGTAATTGTCAGGAGGACCTTGCTGGCAGGAACAATATGTGGAAGACACCAGAAGGATCTTGGAGAGCAACTTTAGGCAAGTGGGCAGGGAACACAAACAAGGGAGAAGAGGGGTATAGGAAGAAGTGGAGATTAGCATGGAAGCGTGAGAAAATTCCTCAGAGCATAGAAAAGCTGAAAGCAGGATTTGAAGAGAAGAATGCGATTAGACGGGTGGGGAAATAGGGTGAATTGTTGTTTTTTTAGCAGCATAATTGGTACTATTGAGTGAGAAGGAAGGAAGACAATAGTAGTTCATCAGTTCTTGGCAGAATATATTACAAGGAATGAGAGTAATTTGGAAAGAAAATGTTTAGAGGAAGGAGGATTTTTTGGACCTAAACAAACATCAAGGGAAGAACCCAAAATTTACAGGTGCTCCCATATCTGCAAATCACAGAGATTTCCTTTAAAACTTGCTGTACAGAAACAGAAGTTGTAAAAGATAATCAGACTAAAAATATTGAGCAGCTGGTGGGTGATCTTCATGTTCTCAGGGCTGCTGCCATTTGTCCAGAGGTCAAAATGGGAATTTCAAATGAATAGTTCAGCTGCCTTTCCCATTGAAGAATATAATTTCCATTTGCTTTATAGTTTCTGAGTACCTTAACACGATTTGTAGCCAAAGTGTTGAGCCTTTGCGAGAAGGAGGTTGTGTTGCTCTCGTGCATTAGACGGCAGCATGTGCAACAGCCAGACCATGTTATGTGGGGGTATCTATTTAGGAGTTGCTAACTCAGGTATTTAGCTGGCTCTCCATAACCTGTCAATTCTCTGGGTTTTCTAAGGAGGAAGAAGGGGAAACATGTCATTTAAAACACATAGGCAAATATATCTGGCGAGTTGTACTGAGAATATCCATGCTAGGTGTAGATCCCTGAACTGCTGCACCTGCATTTGACTGGTGGATGTTGTGGTGTGGAAGTGCAACACATGGGAACCTTACACCAACACACACACACAGAAACACACAGAGCCACGAAACCATGGTGTGGTGCAGCTTGTAAAGGGATCTCTCAGCAGTCATCACCTGACAAGGGCTGCAGTTTGAGATTAGCAGGGTCACCCGGGTGGGGTGGGCTTGAGTAGTGCAACAGCCTTGTAACACATTTGTACAGTTAAAACAGCACCTCAGTGACAATGCATATAAATTTTAATCAGCTCACTTCATCTGGGCAATGGACAAAGATAATATGCTGGATGGAGAGGGAGAGTGAGACAGAGGGGGCAAGGGAGCAAGAACTCCGCTGGAATAGATATTAAATTTCAAGTCTAAAGAGGGAAGTGTGAAAACTAAGAAAACATATTGTAAGAAGTTACAAAGGGTATGCCCTGGCAGTAAATCACCCCTAAATGACAAGTGCACACAGGGAGGTATTCTTTAATCACATCCTTTAGCAGGCTGGCACCCTTACTAATTCGTCTTAGGATGGGGGGCGGGGGGAGGGCAGGCCCTGGCTGGGCCAGCAGAGCCTGGCTGCGCACAGCACAGCTGCGTTTTCTCAAGACCAGCATCGTTCTTGAGAACCGGAAAAAGTCCTTTTGAGCCCTGGGCTGATACATTGTACCATCTTTTGTGCAGCTGTAATTTTGACAGGGGGAGCCAATTTGAACTTCTGTAATCCTCAGCCCCAGACACCTCCAACGCCTGAGACTGTGTGTGTGTGTTTTTTTTTTCCAAAGGTTTTTCAGCTGTGCTCTTGAGAAAGTCATTCCATCCAAAGAAAGGGAGGGAGGGGGGGAGAAAAAAACATCTGTCTGACTTTGTCCAGGAGATTGTTTCTATAGCTGTAACATTTTGAAAAGCAGGGGGAAAAAAAAAAAAAAAGTTATTTTTCCAAGCCTGACTACCCATATTTTTCATTTTTTATATCCTCCTCTGTGATGGACATCATTTCCTGCCCCTCCTTTCTTTCAACCACTGCTGAAAAAAAAATAAAAAGAAGGGGAAAAATAAACCCAAGAAACTGATTGAAACTTGACTTAGAATTGCACAATGATCTTAAATTTTCCCAAGACTTATATTTTGGGAAGGAGCTGTTTTATGAATGGATATAAGGCTGACACATGAAACGCGTGGGATCTGTCTGAGTGCCTTGTCTGGGTCAGCTGTGACATCTGGCTCTTATGAATCTGGCGTATTGTGACTCACTAATACACAAATAGTAATCCTTGATAGTATCCACTTGTGATGCTTTGCGGGTGCTGTCACAAACAACATCGAATGCCAGAGAACGGCCTTAATTCTGGCCTGCACTGCAGCCCCAGGCTGAGCTGGCTGTGTGGGTGAAGTGCTGGGTGGGGTATCGGCGGGCTCACCCCATTGCCTCAGCAGCCTGGTGGCTCCCTGTGGTGCTGCTGGGCATGTGGGCAATCTCAACCCACCAGACACAGAATCACAGACTCATAGAACCTACTGAGTTGAAAGGAACCCATCAGGATCATCAAGTCCCACTCCTTGCCCTGCACAGGACACCCCAAAATTTACGCCATGTGTCTGAGAGATTCATTCTGCAATAAGCAAGGAAACCTTAACGACTGAAGAAGATTCAGTCTGTGTGTTTTGCTTTGCATCTGCACTGGTGCATGTCCAGTGGATGCTGCTGTCAATGGACAGTGTGGTTTGGGGTACAGGTCCTCTCTGATGTTCGTGGTCCACAAGGCTGTAAGGACAGAAAACCAACATCTATCAGCTGTAAAGAGGTTTAGTATCAAATGGAATTTTGTACCAAGACCTTGATCTGTGTGTGGCATTGCTGCAACATGGTCACAGTCATGGTAGGGGAAAGTGTGCAGCTCAAGGTACCCCTCCTGAGGCCTGTGAAATTACCTAGACCAGCTTAAAGAATCTCTTACGGTTTGATAAGGCACCCAGTGCTGTGACATGGTTCAGTTTAAAACACATCCAGAAATGCAGGAGTGAGCTGATGAGAGGGGAATTCACCTCATTTAACAGCAGCTTATTTTTTCTAACATGTTCCTGAAACTAAGGGACTCGTGAATTCAGGGTAGTTCAAAAGGTGAGGCAAAAGCATGTTTAAAGTCTGGCTTGTGTTTCCTGCACCTCTTCTAGCTGGAGAGACTCTTCAGGATGGGCTAGGTGTGAGCTCTGGTCTTATAGCTTTGGCCGTTTGGCTGTGGAAAATTTGATAACTCTTTTCTGAAGTGCTGCATTACTAATTGATTAATTTTTACAATTTGCTATCTTGAAGGTGGGCTGCAAATGGACTTACTAGATACAGAGTGGTGACCATGGTGAGGGCAAGTGGCAATGTGCCAAGAGACCATGATAACCCTAGCTCCTTCTGGATGACAGCAGTATCATGTACAAGCTCAGAGAATAGGCACAACAAGATCATTTAATCCCTAGTGGCAGAAAAATGGGGATGAGCATTACCTTTACTTTTACATAGGGATGAATTTCAAGAGATAAGGATTAAGGATCAGTGGGGCCAGGTCCTCCCTTCCCATATCTATTGTGGGAGTAAAAGATGCATTTTGAAGTCAGACATCCTAATTTTTTAAGGTATTTTAGTGTCATTGCTTGTACTTGCCCATCTGTCACCCTGAACATTGATCTGAATTCATGGAAGATGAGGAATTCTGGCCCACTCTGGAGACTGCTGTACTATACTTTAATGGCCACAGACGTAATCCCAGATCTGACTGGGCTCCTCAGAGGCTGCATTTTCATTCTCTCCTTAGTGGTGACCTGAACTTGCATAAAAACTGAGGTGTGTGGGGAGCTCTGAGCCCCACATTGCTGCCTGGAACCCTTGTATCCTCTCCTCCCCTCATTCCTCAAGTACACTGCAAGGTAAAAGAGTCAGTTGTGTTGCAATAGCGAATATTTTCTCTGTCATTTTTGTTGTAGCAAGTGAGGATTATTTGTGGATTATAGCTATCTGGGGAAAACTCTGCTCTAAGTCATTTTTATATGAGGAGGGATAGGCAGTTGGGGGTTTTTTTGCCTGTGGCTAGAGTTCACACATTGTCTCTGTAAAGTTTTAGAGTGGAGAGAAGGCAGTGATTTATTAGTGGTTTTGTATTATAGCACTACCTAAGATGCCTAGTGATAGGTGAAAGCTCCTGCAGCCCTGCATGTTAATTGTGCTAAGCAGCCTTCAGACACATAACAACATGCAGCACTGAAAAATATGATCGTTCAAATGCAAGAGAAGTCATGTGCTTCAATGGGATGAGTGATAAATCTTGAAACAGGAGAAGAAATGTGTTTCAGAAGCTTTTTTGTTGTTGTTTTGTTTCCTTGAAATTTCCCCACACATGAACAAAATCAATCCAGAAGAGCCAAGAAACCTGTAATGGATGAAATGTTTTACACATATGTGATGGAAAACTCTGCTCTGTTAAGTCAAAAAGCAGCTTCTGAAAAACTTAATGTGGCTAGAAAGTCACAGGTGCCTGACCCTTCTGGCCCTGTTACCTCACTGCTGCATATGCTTGGACTTCTTTCACCACTTTTTCAAACCTGCCATATGGGGAGATCATATTCTGCTAACCCGAATCTTCCAGAACACTTTGCAGGACCTTGTGCCAGAGAAGATTCCCCACATCTCACCCTTTTATCCTCACACAGGAGCATTAGCAAACTAAATATCTCTCATTTCAACTTCCTCCCAGCCCCACTTTTTTGGCTCACGGATCATATCTCTTTTCAGCAGCTGTTTTTCGGCTGACATTTAAACTAAGTTCATATCCTTAAGTTGATTTCTAATGTTTCCTTGGGAAGAAAAAAAAAAAACAACATGCACACACACATATACAGACACACATCCTTACCATATCAATTCTTTGTTGAACCCAAATAATGCTGAGTTCTTGGTAATACCTGCTTTTGGAGACTGCTGGCATCTCAAGCTCATCTTCATGGTGGGTAACCAACCATTCACCAGAGCAATCCCTAGCTCAAGGGGCCAGTAACGGGCTGTACATGAGGCTTTTGCACCTTTAAGATGCTGGTTCAAATCCAGCTCAGGTCTGTTGTGATTGTAAATGTTTATTACCATGTGATAGCTGTTTGGTGGTCCTCAACCGGCAAACAGGTGTCCAGCTCATAAAAGGGAGCAGAGGAAGAGCTCTGTGGTTAATGCACTGGGCTGAAGCACCAGATTTCTTGGTCTCCTTCCCAGCTCTGCCACAGATTGTATAGCCATAGGCAAGTCCTCCGTAAATGGTGATAATATCCAGGCTCCTCATGGGAACATTGTGAGGATATGTGCATTAATATCACTGAGATGCGCAAATGCATCAGGAATGAGGAGCTTGGTAGAACTAGAGAAGCAGCTATTGTGTATTGGCAACGCCAGGGAGAGACCGTGAGATGGATGGGTGTAATAAATGGTCTGCAAATGAGCTGCGTGCTCATAAATGACCTGTACACTCTCAGCACCTGGACATAACGTCTCTGAATGGGAGATGAATTACTACCCTCTATGACTTTTCACATGGATATACAAATAGGAAACTGATGATAGAGGTTATATGCATTTTTTAAAGGGAGGTAGTGCTTGGTGCAAATACTCTGAGTCCCCCGGCCAGCTGTAAGCAGAATAGATCAGTCTCCAACCCTGTCAGTTTTGTATACCTCCGCAAACAACGGTCTAGGCTGCTGCTTGGTCCCCTGTAAGGAGTAAGCTTCCATGTTACGGTTGACAGGGCACTCAAGGTGCTGCCTGGAGAAGGTCCTGCTCCATCTTCTTGAGACTAAACCTTTGCTTTTATCCTAGCTCTGCATGAGGAGAAGTAGAATTGGACCTACTTACTCAGAAGCCACCAGAGTCACATTTTGTCTGCTTCCCCCAGGCTGGAGAGAGGGGACAGGGTTTGCAATTTGCAGGGCACAACAGTGCTCCTGCTCTTTTTCAAGCTATTAGAGCAGTAGGGACTAGAAGCCAGTATTTTTCTCCCTTTGCAAACTGATGCTTACCCTGCTGCATATCCAGGATCCCTGCTAGAGTACAAACACACTTGTGGTAAGAAGGAATAAGGAGGTAGCAGGCTCCTGCTGCCAGGAATTTTGCAGAGGAAGAGATATGCTCCACAGAGGATGGGTTATTGGGGATGGCTTATAGCCCTTGGGGGATGCAGAAGGTATATTTTGAAGAGTGTAGGGCTTTAAATCCCGAACTTCAGTTGTTTTGTAACAGCCCACCCCTGCTGACTTCTAAGCACCTGGGAACCAGTTTGTTTCTGCTGATAGTCCTTGAAATTAATGGAGTGATCTGTGTGACTAAAAAGCAGGTATGTTTACAGAATTAGGCTCTGAGCTCATTCTGCTGCCTCTTACAGTGGTTTTGAAGCTTTTTCTTATCTTGTTTTATCTTAAGTATTTTGCTAAAGGTACACTAAATGGTTGGGAGGGACCTTTTTTTTTTTTTTTTTTTTTTTTTTTTTTTTTTTTTTTTTTTTTTTGTTGNTTTTTTTGTGGCAACAGAAGCAGAAGAGCAAATGTTGCGGTTTGACATTTGAGAGAAAAGAAGCTAATTATTGTTACCCGAATTAGCTTTGGTTAGGAGTAAACTTAAAACGTGGAGCCACACGGAGAAGCGTTTCATTTACGTTAGGGAGCACTTACCAAAGTTGTTCCATTGATTCACCGGGGCGGCTCCAGCGAGTGCCATTGCATCTGTGTGAGCAAGCCCAGCGCAACCTGATCCTTCCAACTGAAAATCCTCCTGCTATGCCTGCGTTTCAGACAGGCATGCTGAACTACTTCTGTGCTCTTCCCAGCTCCTCAGAGTACTCCTTCACAGTATTTGCAAAGCCTCTAACTGGCACAACTACACCTCTGTGGATAACGTATTTTCCAGTGAACTGGAGGTCTGACTGTGAATGCAGTCCTTCTCTTTATGCAGTGTTTAGTTGCTTTAGGTTGGGGAGTATATTTTACTTCAGAAACTCAGGAAATAAGTTCACAATTATTAATTAAGAGCAAAGTAAAAAGGAAACTACTGGTATGTTCCTAAAAGAAACAACCACAGATTAAACCAGAGTGTGATTCAGAGAGTCTCTCTTGATCTTTTGGCAAAATGCTGGACCTGAGTGCTCCATGCTCTTGAGAATATGAGCTCACTATTATTTGAATATTGTGCCAGCTTAACAATTCTTAGTGTCACTTGCATGAATAAGTAAAATTACTATATGTCATCTTAGATTTCCTTAAGCTGTAAAAATTAATCATGGCATTAAGTGTTTTCAGGTCTTGAACTTTTAATATTATTTCCAGTGATCACAGCACTTGGTGGGAGGCAGGGAAGGAGTGAGACAGAGAACTGAAAAATCATATGTTGAAAATTTTATTATTTGATGGGAAAGTATCAGGTAAAACTGTTGCTGGGAAAGACCCGGTGGAAAAATGTGTTGATATGTGGGTAAGTGCTGCCAACCTCCTGTTCCAAATTCTGCTTCTGTGCTGTCTAGCCTTGGTTTGGTCCTACAAAAGTCTGCGTGAGTACACCAGCCTTGTGTTGCATTTCTGGAACAGAGATATATGCCTTCACTGTTCTTAACCAAATGTTTCCTTTACCAAATAACCATCATTTTTGTCCCTTTCTTAACTTTTCCATGTTATGAGATTTGGACTGAGCCATGACAATCAGGAGCTAAGTATATATTTCCTGCAAAGTCTGAGGTGTTTTGGAAGTAGGATTTTCATTCAGTGTGTTCTCTAAATATGAAATTAATGTACCTAAGGGATTGAGACTTCTCCTATCCTTCCCCAAAAATGTTATAAAATGTTGGTAGAGAATGGGTGTGATGGAGCAGGAGAAGGAAAAAAAAAGAAAAGCATATTTATTCCTGATCTTTATGTCCTTTACACAGGACTAGGACACTTTAGGGGGTTCACTGATATTGTGTTCTTGTTCCTGATCTGTGTTCTTTCTTGAAACGATGATATTTATTACTCAATTTCTTTTCATATAATAAAGCCCATGAAGTTCCTGTACAGTATACAATAGCCATGACAGTTACTGCTTTGTGGAATTCCTTCCTTTTCTCTTGTTCTTAGCTTTGGTCATGAAAGCTCATCCATTGTCCCAACAGTGACCTCAGCATGGCATCAGCACGGGGTGGAGGGGGGGGCCTAATATCAGTGAAGCACCATGACATTATTTATTTTGATCTATAAAGTCAATGACTTGCCTGGTTGTTTTCTCATCCAAAATATTGAGCATGATCTAAGCCAAATGTATAGGAAATCAATGAGACCCAGAAAACCATCCAAAAGCCATTGCTAGACATAACAAAAGTTACACTGGCCCTCCAGCTGGCTAGGGTAATGTAGGAAATATATCTGTTTAGAAAGCCATTTCCATTTTTTTTTTTTTTTAATCCAGAAGTAGGGGTATAGAAGGCATTCAGTAGTTCTATATTATCTTGTCCAATGGTTAGATATAAAGTCTTGAAAGCTGTTTAGTCATAAAGATAAACTGATTCTACTCCCAACCTCCCCCACCATGGCAAATATACTAGCAGAAATCATTGAGATCTGTAAGGTCATATACCATATTTGTTGTAGCAATGACTTAAAATTTTGGTGAGTGATATTCAAGTCTGCTGAAATTATAAATGCTGGACATTCTTCCAAATTTATAACTGCTAATTTTTGGACTCATGGGATACTGGAAATAATAGGAAACCTCTGAAAAGAGAACAATATCTCACTTGTAAAGGAAAGAAAAGCTTGAAAACTTAAATCTTAATTAAAAAGGCAAAAGGTGAAATCTGCCAACTGTCTATTATTGATGATTAGTTAGGTTTTTCTGCATGTACAGAGTTCAGTAAGCTTGATTGTTTCACACATATAACCATGCTATTTTCAGGGATAGTAAAAATCCTAAAGTAGTGTAGTATTTTTTAATAGATGGGGGTTTTTTTCTGTTGAAATATGGGGCTTGTGTTAATAAACAGGACTAAAACAAAGGGATGGCATGAGGAAGCACAGTGCTTTCTGCAGCTCAGCTGTCTACATCCCTGCCCCAGGACCACAGTTTAAGTTGTAAAGCTACTGGAACAGATCCATATTATGTTCTCCCGTGGCTCGAAATATGGAAAAGGATGTTATCAAGGGTCCATACATCTGTGGTACTACGATGATCAATTTGGATGTCAGTTGGGAGAATGCCCAGTGAGATGAAACCAATGTTTCATCAATGGACTTGATTTGATGCATGGAAGACATTTAAGTGTCTCTTTACCACCCTCCATCGCATTTCCCACGTCAAGAACCTTTTTCTCTTAGCCAGAGCACAACAGCTGCCATAGGTAAATACTGACCAAAGTAAGAATTTCCCATGAAAAAATGTAGTAGCAGCAGGCTACGTTAGAAAGGTTTAACGATTGTGATACATGAGCTTGACATTAACAGTCCTCTCATTCTTGGATTTGATGAGTTAAAACATAAAATTGACAAGTCACACATGATAATGATTAATAGTAATCTGTGCACATTGGGAACATTAATTCATTAAAGATTTAGTTGACTAGTTAACATTTAATTCTATGAGACAGATAGGAAAATATGGACTGAAAAATTCAAGTAGGATGTGATATTTATTGTGTACAGTGAGTGTGTGAGAATTAGAATACTGGAGCTAGTTATTACCACTTTTTTTTCTGTCTGCAGTGACTTAATACCGACCACAAGAATGCTTTTCCAATTTGCCAAAGATATGGGAGAAATTCTCTGACTTGAGCAGGATTATTCTGTTTGACAGAGAAATTTCTGAAGATGGTTTTAAGGTCTGTTACATAGGCTAGGAAATCAGACTGTCTAATCACACTTGCTCCTTCTGATCTGAAAATACACAGCCTTTCAAAAGATGGCCAAATGAATTTCTTAGAGAAGAAGAGAAACATAATCTGATTAAAGGAATATTGCCAGCTGAATATATTTAGAAATACTTGCAATAATTTCATAAAAGCAGGTTTTGCACAAACCAGAATATCAGTGGACTTTCAGTGCAAATAATTTGTTTAAATGGACTAATCTGAAAAATGCTGTATTTCTACATGGCAAAAAGGGTTCTATAACTGAGTTACTTTCAGGGCTCAGAAGCTATAAATTTGGGTTACTATTTTTTTTATTTTTCTTTTTACAAGGTTCAGTGAGGAGAAGTACCAGGGAAGCTCACAGTGCAGATAAGTACTAGAGTAGCAGGGTGGTGACAGACACCTGATGTCCCTACCCTGCTTCTAGAGAACCCTGTAGCCATGCTATAAAACCCATAACCTTTGCTTTTACTTTATTGAATTCATCTGGAAGCTATTTCAGACCAGGTCTGCCTTCCTGTGCGTAATCTGAATGGGCTGTAATCTCAGCTGTGCCTTGTAAGTGCTAATACTTCAGCAATTCTGAGGTTTTCAAGGGCAGACAGAGGGCTATTAGATGGTCTAATCTGACACTATATTCACACTGGCCATAGGATTTTGGAATGACTTCAGGAAATAAACTCTTGGATGAAGAGCAGCTGGCTCAAGTTGAATGCAGGCAAGACCAAAGCAATTCTAGTCAGAAAGGGGGAATGCTTTGAAGAGTGGGCCAAGGCACTGTCTCCACCTTCCATTCATTGAAGACATATGGCCTCTATTTATCAAAGTTGTGCAAAGCCTGTGGGTCCTGCCTCTGGCTCCGATGACCAGGTAGCATTGCTTTCTAAAGACTCCTCAGCTAGCTGGGAAATGTCCATTCTTTCCTCGCAGACAATGATAACTTGGGGGCAGGAGTACACAGCCCTGGGTTATTGGAACTCCTTTGCTCTGGATGTATTTTTCTGACAAATGATGCTTACACTAAGGGTCAGGTTAATGTGACTACCCAATGGTGTGTTTAATGTCTGTAGATGTTGCTGCCTTTTTCTCTGGTGCATGCTATCCTGGACATTCAAGTGCTCTCCTGATGCTTGGTAAGCTTCTGATGTCACTTTCAGTACTGAGAGTGGTTAGTGAATCAACACCAGCTAATCAAATCCAAATTTTGATGTGTGAACCACCATGAGAATTGTACTCCTACTAACTGAGACAGAACACATCACCCAGAAGAAAGTATGTGAGAACCAGATGCAAGACATTCTGAATTGGAGAATGTGAAATTGTCTTGCAGGGAAGATCAGACAAACCCTCAATCTTACTGATCATCAGGAAAGAGGCTCTCTTTTTTCCATCTGTCATATTTCATAGTTCAAACAGCTCTTAATTCCTTAACTTTGTTTGATATTTACTCTAGTCTAAGGCTTTTTTGCAATTTTGCATAAAATTCTAAACCAAAAATTATCCTTAATTGAAAACTATGAACAATAATACTGGAAGCTTTTACTACTTTAAAACTTTCAATTGTCAAATAATAATAGAAATATTAAGAACAAGAAATTATCAAACTGTGTTTGATATTAAAAATTTTTGTGTATTTCTAGTTTTTATATGGCAAAGGGGAAAATGTTACTTGTGAAATAGAAAGGCAACTTTAAATGCATTTGTAAGGTGTGCTGAATAAAACAAAAGAAGGTATAAGGTTTGTGATTGTCTTACCCTAAATCATGGAATCATAGAATCATTTAAGTTGGAAAAGACCTCTGAGATCATTGGGATCCAACTGCAAATCTGACTGCCAAGTCCACCACTGAGCCATGTCCTTAAGTACCACATCTGCATGTCTTTTAAATCCCTCCAAGGATGGTGACTCAACCCCTTCTCTGGGCAGCCTGTTCCACTGCTTGATAACTCTTTCAGAAAAGAAATTTTTCCCAATATTCATTCTAAACTCTCCCTGGCACAACTTGAGGCCTTTTCCTAACAAGGACACTAGTTACTTGGGAGAATGACCCCCACCTTGCTCCCTTCAGGTGGTTGTAGAAATTGGAAAGAACTCCCCTGGACTGTCTTTTGTCCAGACTAAACAACCCCAGTTCCCTCAGATGCTTCTTGGAGTGCAGGGCCTAAAACTGGATACAGTATTCAAGGTGCAGCCTCACCAGTGCTGATTACAGAGAGAAAATCCCTTCTCTGGTCCTGCTGGCCACACTATTTTTGATAAAGGCCAGGATGCCATTGGCTTTCTTGGCCACCTGGGCACACTCTGGCTCATGTTCAGCTGCTGTTAATCACCACCCAGTCATTTTCCACTGGGATGCTTTCTAGCCACTCTGCCCCTAGCCTGTAGCTCTACATGGGCTTGTTGTGAAAAAGTGCAGGACCTGGCCCTTCACCTTGTTGAACCTTATACACTTGGCTTCAGCCCATTGATCCAGCCTTTCAGATCCCTCTGTGAAGCCTTCATACCTTCCAGCAGATTGGTGTTATCTGCCAAGTGAGGGGTGTCCTCTATCCACTCATTGATATCACTGATGAAGTTATCAAATAAGGCTGGCCCCAATACTGAGCCCTGGGGACACCACCAGTGACCGGCCACCAGCTGGATGTAACTCCATTCACCACCACTCTCTGCTGCATAGAGCGATTGATGGCCAGTGGTGAAACGGGACGATCCAGCCAGTATTCTACCCAGTGAAGAGTACACCATCCAACACATGAAGAGTCAATTTCTCCAAGAGAGCGCTGTGGGAAAGACGGCCAAAGGCCTAACTAAAATCTAGGTATACAGCACCCACAGCATTTCCCTCATCTAATAGGTGGGTCACCTTGCCACAGGAGACCAGGACAGTCAAGCAGGACCTACCTTTCATAAACCTGTGCTAACTGGGCCTGATCTCCTGGTTGTACTGCAAGTGCTGTGTGATGGCACGCAACACAATCTATTCCAAAACTGTCTCTGGCACTGAGGTCATGCTGACAAGCCTGTAGTTCCCTGAATCCTCCTTCTGGCCTTTCTTGTAGATGGGCAGCACATCTGCTAAGTTCCAGTCAGCTGGGACCTCCTCAGTCAGTCAGGAATGGAATGCATCTCAGTGAGCTCTTCTGCCAATCTGCTTGGAACCCTTGGGTGGATCCCAACCAGACATAGACTTGCCTGTGTCCAAGTGGTACAGCAAGTCATTGATTTAATCCTAGGTTATGGGCTTCATTCTGCTCCACATCTCTGTCTTCCAGCTCTGGGGTCTGGGAACAGCCAGTCATGCTGAGGCAAAGAAAGCATTAAGCACCTCAGCCTTTTCCTCGTTCTTCATCACTGTGTTTCCCCCTGCACCCAGTAAAGGATGGAGATTCTCCGTAGCACTCCTTGTGTTGCCGATGTAACTGTAGAAATATTTTTGTAGTCTTTCATGGCAGAAGCTAGATTAAATTCTAGTTGGGCTCTAACCCTTCTAATTTTCTCCCTGATTAATGTCAAAACATCCTTTTCACTCTCCTGAGTTGCCTGCCCCTTCCTCCAAAGATCATAAACTAAATAAAAGCAAATCTGTTGTCCTTCAATTTTAGTCATATGCAATTAATTTAAATGAATTACATTGTATTATATTAAAAGAGAGAATGTGATACATCATAATCAAGATTGTCCAGATTGGCTTAGATTAATGACATTTTTTCATACACACATTTTTCCCTATGGGCTGTAATTGTCCCTCACCTATTCTGCTTCTTGCTATTCTGTTATGAGAAATGTGGAGTAAATTGAATACAAGAAGAATTTCAAATTCTTCTGGTATCTCCAGCATGTCAGGTAAATAGCTGAAAGTGTTAATATTAAAATATGCATCTTGATTTCAAAAATTTATTGGAGATCTGGCATCTGTGAAGTATTTCAGATTTTACAAGCACATTGGTTGTCCTCAAGCTAAATTGCTCCAAACCAAATTCAAGACAGAGGCAAGCCCTCCCCTTTTCCTATATCCTGCCTAAATACCAAAGCATTATGTCCTTGCTGTATACTTCTTCCAAATTTTTTTTTAATTGATGAGAGATGTGCAAATGTTGGAGTTGAGGGCATGGCTGGATTAGACCTGAACAATAGTAATTCTTTGCTCCAATAATATCCCACATGGGCAAATGATATAATGGCATACAGAAATTAGGTGTATTTTGAACCCTGAGTCAGGAAAACTCCTAAATTACTTCCTCACAGAGAAGGAACAGGCACTTTTTTTTTTTTTTTTTTAATGTCTTCATACCAATCCCTATTGTTTTTCTGATCATAACAAAGAATATCTGGATCAATTTTTCTGCTATAACAGCAGTGGAAAGGCATAACAGCAGTGCATAAAAGTCAGCTTTTCTCTGCTGCAACTCTGGTTACTTTGGGCAATTTCCCCAAAGGTGCCAAGAGTATGGAAAAGAGCAATTTCTTTCTACCTGATGAAACTCTTGAGCTGTGAGAAGCACCATTGTTTGAAAATTGAAAAGAAATATATCCATAAAAGAACAAAATTAAGACTATGCATTGGAGCTCCATTGATGCGATCAGGTGTTTTTCAGTCAGGTTTGAGGCCATGCAAAGCCTCCTGTCTCCTAGGTACAGGGTCAGCAGAGGGTGCCCTGCTTCTTCAGGAGATGGGTGAGGATTTCCTGCCCTAGACAGAGAAGGAAGGGTTTGGTAAATATGGTGAGGCACCACCCTCAGTGACTTGTACTTTTGGGAGAGAATTAATCACCATAGGCCACATCCTTAGCTCCTTAGTGAGATTTTGTTCAGTCCTCCTCTATCTAAGCAAAGACCAAGGAAGAAAGTGAGTCAGTGCTAGTTGGTCTTTCCCTTCTGTCTGAGTAACATCAAATACAATCACCCCACTAGAGAGGAGGTGGTATTTTTGAACGAGGTATTTATGAAATGAAGTTATGGATAGGACCAGATTCCTAGCTTTGCTTTTCTCATCAAGGACAGGTTCCCCAGCAACAGGAAAGTTTTGTGTTACACCAGGATGACAGTCTTTTTGACTACATCCTAATATAAGACAGAGCTCCATGTGAAAAGTGTATGCAGCAGCACTGGGGATGTATTCCACTTCAACAGATAAAACCCTCTGTCCCCGTTTTTAGGTAGGGCACAAACACAGAAATAACCAACAGGTTCCTGCTCCTTGTTCAGGCTATCCAGTCTTCATCAGCATTGCACCATAGCACAGAAAATAGCCATACAATAACCAGAAAATAGTACAGAACACAGCAGTATATTATTAGGAAATTATTTATCTTGATTTGCAGATGACCAGAGAAGGCAGCTAGGACTTTATTCTGCTTTTCTGTGGTCTCTCACAATCCATGGGAAAGCCCTTCTTTTAAGACTCAATTTCCAAAGAGCAGTTCTAACTATCAGGAGGTTCTTGTTAGGGGATGTTCTTGAGAGTAGTTTTGTGATGGTCCGTCCATTGGTTCCTTCCCCTGGCTCACTGCATCCTCTGAAGCCCCTGAGAGGGATGTGGTATAGAACTGGTTCTGCATATGCCAGCTGTAACCTGCAGCGTAGCCGATAGCGAAGCTGTTGAGGTGTTGGAGCAAAATGGGTACATAAAAGGTTTCTCAGGCTGATTTGCATTTCTGGAGTGGTGTAGAGGCGTTAAAAGCAAGGAAAGGCTGTAGCCCACTAATCCAGCCTCACAGTTGGATTCAATGAGGTACTCTTGCTTTCAGATCTAGGCATCTGGGGGTGCACCTGCTAGTTGCAGGTTCCAGCATCGTTTTGGTGTGAGGTAATGGGGCAGGAAGATCGGATGTGTGAGCAAGCAACAAAGAAAGGAACTGGCTGTTGCCATGTAGGTCTCAAAACCCTCCAGAGTATGGAGTTTGGCTCATGATGACTCAAAAGTTATACCCAGGGATTAAGAAGTTTTTATTCTTCCTGAAATAGTTACAATTACAAGCGGACATTTGACAAAATAAGCTGTTACTAGAGAAATACTTGCAGACAACTTTTGCCATAATGGAAAATCCATATATTGGAACATAAAGGTGCTTCTTCATTAATTTTTGTTGTTGTCATTGTTATGGATTGCTACATTGTGACTCTTAAGTAGTCCTCGATCTATTCCAAGGTCTAAAAAAGGGGAAGGAAAAGCCTATAAAACATATTAGCCTTTTAAACAATAAGAAAAAAGAGTTCCTATGGTGCAGCTGAGGTCAGGAAGTAGTTGATCATAGCAGGAGTCTGGATCCATGCCCTACTATGTCTGAAACAAGTCTGGTTAGAGAGAGGGAAAGGATGTTACCTCTGGACTGGAGTAATTGACACCTGAGCCATACTGGACGATTTTTATTCCAGTCCAAGGAAGAATACTAGGAAAGCAACATCTTCACAGAGAGGAGCTGAGTGAACTATGACAAATGGAGCAGTAAAAATTCACACTGAAAATGGAGGGACAATTTTGCTGAACAATGAATTGCTGTTCCCTGCAATAATACCATTTGACATGATCTTCCATTAATACAGGAAACATCATAAGAGAAGGAGGAGAAGCTCAGCAAACTTAGCAAACCATTTTGAAGAGATGGAGCAGCCTATGACCTGGCAGGGTGCCACTGTATGACGCAGGGCTTTGTGGAAATCAAGTTGCAACAGTGAAGGACTTGAAACAGAGTGCTGAGCTGTCAGATAAGTCACAGTTGGTGAATGTTAACTTCTATTTGTTATGTTTGGAAGACAAATGCCATACCCACGTACCAGACAGGGCAGGGTTAGACTGCGGGGGTGAAGAAGGGAGGAAGGCAGACCAGAGGAAGGAAGATATCCTCTGTAAATAAATAGAAATGTCAGTCTTCCCCGTTTACTTAGGCTGAATTGCTCATGACCCTGTTGTACCAGCAGCCAGCAGGGCGAGTCAGTGAAGGACCATTTATGTCCTCCCAACAGTAGGACAGAGGGTGCAAATTGTGTTAAATGAGACTTACATTTTAATATATTTATTGACAAAACTTAGTTACAGTCAACCCTATCCATGAAAAATCCATTAAAAAGCTTTGGTCTTATCCTGTTACTTATACTTTGCAGATACTATGTAAATATATATATATAGTATCTCTAAATGACAACAATTGCCCATTACTAATTACTTGCAGTCAATGTTTACATTACAGTGGTACACAGAGTTTTTGGTCAGAAAACTTTTTTTGGTGATAGTATGTAAAATAACAAACAGGAAAGGAACTTGTGGAATTCTAATATAGGGTTCAATTTATATTTAGGTGCACTAGCAACAATGTGGTGATTACTGTGATATAAATAAAACAAGTATTTGCACATTTTACTCAGTACAGCTTGAAAGAGTAATTTTGTCTACATTTCCAGTGGAAAGTAATAATTGTTACTGAGAATGATGCCTCCTCAACCTCTAAGCACATAAAAGACAAGAAGTTTTAAAATGTTTGAAGAGATGACTAAAAATAATTAAAAATATACTTGCAGTTAAAAAATAATATTTCTAGGAGAACATTTGTGTTTTCCTACTTTCACTTTAGTGGCAGGCTATGCTAGTGAAAATAGAGGAAAAAGAACAAGTCACCTCCTCTGTTTATTTTATTATTGGAGGTTTTACCTAACAAAGCTAGAATTGCAAATAGGGGCATAATTAAGGCAACACGAGTATTTTATAGATGCATAGTTATAGAAGTGAGGCAGAAAAAAAGCTTATTTCTAGGCACTGGCTGGCATAGACTGTTACAAGCAGTAACATACTCTGTGCTCTGTGATGCTGTTCCAAAAGGTCCTAATACACCGTGTCAGGAACAATGGATACAACTGGGCCAGCAGTGTTGCTGCTCCTTTCTCATTTCTCTGGCAAGTAACAGGATTTCCTAGGACTTGAATCTGATTCTGAGCCATTGCTCTTCCTGCCAACTGTCTAAGCAGCTTCTGAACAAGTCGCAGGCACCTGGCTTTGGTGTTCAGTGGGATACAGTGCAATGTCCCTTGCAAGTCTGCTAGGCAGAGATGACCCATTACACTTATGTCAGGGGATCTTCCTGCATTTTCTGCTAGTTAGGCATCCCCAAATGTTCTCCCTCTACTCAGTAATGTACTTTGAGCTGTTCAGCAAGATGGGGTGATTTGCTAGTGAGCAAAGACCATAGGCCCCACCCCACCATAGATAATTGTCTGGTCCTGTGACCAAGCTATGGAAGTGTTTTCACTTCAGGGCTTACATCTAATTGTATGCAGGAAAGTCAGCCAATGCATTTGAACATGTTACATAGTGTATGTTTATCTTGTCTTGCTCATTCACATTGAGTTGGTATTGGCTGGTATAACCTACAGAGAAGCTCATGGTTTTTTGGGCCCTCAAACAGAATCAGGTGCTTCACTTCCAAAAGCAGCACCCTCTTGCTTGGTCCCATTGGGGTCTTTGCTCTTGTGCTGTTAAGTGAGCCCTGTGGCTGAGTGCCAAGGACTTGAGCTGTCGGAAGAAGAAAGTAAGTTCCTGATTTGCCCAGACTAGCCAACTTTCTTCACTTTCCAAGGGCAGTCAGAAACTTCTCTTGCTCCTCTCTCCTTTATACAGTCAACCAAAGATAACAGTAACAAGGGCTCCTTATCTCCTTCCCTGGTCCATCCCAAGGGGTAAGCTAATAGTTGATGCATAAATTTCTGTGGTCCTCCTAAGATCGTGTGAAGTGCTTGTTCTATTAGTTAACAGGGCAGTTCACATCTTTCAGTGCTGCTATTTCAGCCCATCCGCATATTTAGTCGTGCTTGTTGCATTGGTTATATCTGACCAAGTTTTCAAAGTTTTCTCTTTAATCAGCATAGACTTGAAGCCCAGGTGCTTTAGTGTGTTTTTGTTTCATCACTAAAATATTGATTTTGTTTTAGTAGAAGTTGAATATCCAATGTCTTCAAGTGTCTTTGGGTGTGACAACTGCAGGTACAGGTTTGTGATTCTTTTATGTCAGCCTTATCATACCTATAATTTGATACAGAAATTGCCTGCAGTCCATGGTTTTATTTCAAAGTGGAGTTCACAATACACAGTAGAGATTCACAAAGATTGACTTTGAAATATCAGAGGGTGTTAAGATGGCATGGTGCTTTCTAGAGGTATCAAATGTGCTCTGTTTACCACCATTCTGCCTGCCGCACTTACGCCAGTTTATGCCCGTTAATGAATGAACTGCTTGGACATGGTCTATAGCCTCTTGAGCAATTATTTTAGCCTTTGCTTCTGCAGTCACAATTTGGCTAGAAATAACTATAGCTTTCTCTAAAGTTTGTTCTGGTTCAAGCAGTAATTGCTCACATAGCCGTGGTATGGCTATTCTGTCCTCAGGCTTCACAGAAATATCACTATGCTAATAAATTCTGGGAGTTAACATCATTAGTATTGAGTTTGTTCATTCTATGAAAATGATGGAGTATGTTAAGGAGGAGTTCTTCACATTCTGTTGTAATAACTAGCTAAAAGCAGCAGAAAAAGTCAAAAGTAGTCAAAAAACAGTTTACAGTAGGTATTAGTAGGGAGACTGACTTCCCAGAATTTAGATGTTTGTTCTCTTTAGTAGCAAGACTATATTTCTGGGAAATTTACATTTTTTAAAAAATACTTTGTAGATAAATCATTATTTTTAATAACTTATCTGTGTTTGAGTCCTAAACAGGTTCAGAATCCTGCTGTGATAAGGACAGGAGAAACATACATAAGACCCTGTATCAAATGCAAGGCATCAAAAAAGGCCTGGTTAAGTAGATTATTGGGGAAAAAACCAAACTAGAAGTAACAAAACCTGTATGAGGTTAAGAATAGACTAGCTATATGCAAAATTTATAGGAGTCAGATGGGGTAATTTCTGTAGTTCCACTATTCTCATCTCCCACAGAGGAAGAACACTGAAACAAGCGTCATGGGAGAGAGCCGGCACCTAAGTTTGATGGCAAAGTCTAGGACTACAACACAGGCTGGATTAATCTAGGACCTTCTGGCTGATAGCTAAGGTTTTATCTCAGAAATATGAAAGTTGTGGTGCCAGTTAACAAATGGTTGAGGTAACACTTCACCTAACATCATGGGAGGAAACTGGGGACCTTCTGGGAGGGCTGACCAGAAACAGAGTGCCATGTAAGAGAGACCCTGGAAAAAATGTATTAGTGAGTCTCAAACAGTTGATATATATTCAAAAAGGTATCCAGAAATCTGGGTGGTTATCTGAGCTAAACTGAACCCATCATTATTAAGTTCATTCCCAGGATTAATGGCCATACAGTACAGTATGTGCGTGTTTAGTGAAGCCACAAATAAATTATGAAGGTTAATAAGTGTTTCTCTGAATAAGGAGAATTATTCCTCAGGGAACCATAAAATATGCTATTAAGACCTTAACAAAATAGGCGGCCTCTACCATTTTGAGATTGTGGCTTGTTTTGTTAAATAAGGCAGTAATTGTTTTTGTTTTAATAGTGTGACTGGCCAGGTATTCCTGCTTGAGCTCTTTCACTGTTTCTCAGGGTGAGAAGGTCAGATCCAAACCTTTAAAATTTGATTTGGAAAATAGAACCAAGGGGGGAAAAAGTCAAACAGAGTGGGGTTATGTGTGTAGTTACAGGTCTATGGGAACACTCACTAACCAGATCCTGTGTGCTCAAGTCGGCAACAGTCTTCTCCAGGGTGCCAGACTTCTCTGCCCTTCACATATACATGAATGCGTAAGTGAATGCTGTGGATTTTCCATTCAAATGGATGGGGATGACCTTTGCCTAACTAGCTGGGATAACACTACAGGAGGTCTTGTTTTAAATATCTAAGGTGATGCTGCAACATAACAGCCTTCGAGCATCATGTGCACATGAACTGACAAACGGTGTCACTGGGAGGACAGTGCTGTACTTGATTAGCGCTGTGACACAGGGAGGAAGGTTGATCAGAGAGAAATAGCTGTAAGGAGAACTGAAATTAGTAGATACTGAGTGGCACAAGGAAATAAGAATAACAAGAAATTAGCAAAAAATGTACTGGTCATTACTTTAGTGTGTCTGGAAGACCTTTGGGATCATCTTTATTGCCAGGAGCAATAAACTGGACATGCCAGCCGAGTTTTGGGCCCTCACAGTAAGTTTCAGAGTTTCACTGGTTCCAACTTGAAGTGTTTTTCAGAAAGACTCATGGGCTCTTTTACAGCAGTGACTACTAATTTTCAAAGACCCACAAATCAACATTGCTGTAAATGCTACTCTCTCTTAGTCTGGGCTACAGCTGCACAGTTAAGAGGAACTTCTCAGAGCTTCTGTTGTCCAAGCTCACATGGCATGAAGCTTTTAATATTCTAGTTTCTTAGAACACAACAGACAAAAAGCCCAACCCACCAATCTTTGGTTACTGTAATGAATTTCAGACAAGCTGGTCCAAAAATGGACCCTGTGGTCATCATGTAAAAGTCAATGCTTTCCAGGGGTGACGACATTTTGTTATCATAATATTTCCTTAGGGTTAAAAGAGGAAATAAATGCTCCATCTCAGATACCACTGTGTGATAGCTGTTGGCATGTATTCACCAATGTAAGTAGTTCCTGATGTTAGATAATTTGGTCCTGAAGGTAGGTGAAGGGAGCTCGGTTTTGCTGCAGATTTCTGGTTCTAAAGCTAGCAACAAACCTCAAGGCATGAAAATGAAGGCAGAATGACCTCATTCCAATTCAGATGCTGTACATGAACATTCTGTGGGCAGAATTTGAAATTTCTTTCTTGATCTGAGTCCAAATGCTGAAACAAGAATAGTCTAATCAAACCAAAGAAGAATCTTGCATAAATGCCTTTAAACAGAACCTGCCAATTTCTGTAGAGCTCTGCTGACAAGCACTTATTTCTCCTGTGTTAATATTGTTAGTGGAAGGTATTGGAACAAGAAAATAAACAAAAAGACACATTGACTTGAGGTTGAGTGGAAGAATGAGGATAGCTGAAGCTTAGTGGGAGTTTTGCCATGGATTTTACTGAATCCCAGGACTTTATGCATTCTGTTTTCCTGTAAATGTTTGTAGAGAACTGAGATGCTGATTATTGAAACCAATATCCAGGTACCAGTTTATGTCAAGGAAATGTGTGTGCACACACATGCTTCTTATTAAGATATTCTTTTGCTGTTTCAAATTTAACTTAAAAACTATTTTTTTTAATATGTGGCACTGTCAAAAACACGTGGGCAGATCAATGCAAGCTGCTCTGAGCTAGTTTCAGTCTGACTGGAAACTACCTTGCATTTTGCCCTTGGTTTACTCACATATATTGGGAGCTGATCATGTCAAATCCACAGGTGTTACTTTGTCATGCTTTCACATAGAAATTACCTTCCTCATTTCCCTTCAGTAGGAAACTGCAATGAGTTATTTTAGCTAGTGATGAAAAATTTAATGTACATATTTACTTCACACCACAAAGGGAAACTGGCTTTTATTTTTAGAGAGCTGAATGTCAGCTCAATCAATTTTGACTTCTGTTCTTAGGAAGACGCAACAAGCAGCGCATACAATTTGGAATCAGGTTTTGCAATGGATAATAAGAGAAGTTTTCGAAGAAAATAAAAATCAGTTGCTCACCCCATCAAATTTTTTGAGGAAAAAAAAAAAGATGACGAGGAGATTAGTGGGGAAAAAGAAAACTTCTGAAAGTGATGGTTGTTAGTGGTGGAACTTCAGAGCAGTCAACTAGAGACTGGTTCTTCAAGAGAAGACCTGTGGCATTTCTTAGTAGAAGCAAGCCAGGAAAAATAGTGGAATAAAAAAAGTCTCAGGAAAGAGTGAGACTCAGTGTTTTGAGTTGATGAGCTAAACAGGCTTCTTGGTACTTTTTAAGGTTGTAGCACTGAGAAGAAGTTGACTATAGGTTGCTTTAGCACAGTAAACTGGTGAAATGTATAGGTGCTTCCTTTGTAAGGTGAAGAGTGTGGGTATGTATCCCAAAGTCAGAGAAGCGTGGAGGACTCAATGAATTTAGACAGATGCTTGTAAGCCTCGTGGGAGGTCCAGGTGATGCTTAGTGACTTGAAAACGTTGGGTAAACTTTTGCAAACATCTCGCAAGGGCCTTTCTTGGCTAGTGTCAGCTTCTTAGCTCACCATTCAGCTTCTTAATGTCCCTGTTCCATCCAAAAGCAATTGCATGTCTGGCTTGAAGATCCTTCGACTGTGAGCGTTTCAGTGACTACCAGTATATTTCTTCTTTCTAACTCATTGTTTGGTTTGTCTTCAGCAAATACCATCACTTCTGTTTAGAAAGAAGCATGTGGTACGGAACTTATAAACAAACAGTATACATGGGAGTAATAGATAATTACTTTGTCAAAGTAAACTATAATCTAGTCAGTGGAAAATCCACTTCTGGCCACTGTTGTAGTGAATGATGACATTAAGAAAGATAACTCCATAATGGAAACTGCTCAGAATTGCTTTATTTTACATGGCAAGCGCTCGCTTAAACGTAACAATGGGCAAACAAAGTAATTTGTTGAGACTTGATTCTCTGTTAATGGTGTGCCATAGTGTAGCAGGTGTCTGTGCATATAATGGTTTGTTTAATCTGTGTTTCTGAGTTCCTCTGCCTCTGCCAAGAACGAATATTCAGTACTGGAAATTAAATCTTAAGAGATAATTTGGAAAAGGCATTTAGCTGGTAGGTCTTGCTGAGTTATAAAGAGTGGTTTGTGAGAATCTTTTGGAGTGAGAATGTTCTCAGTCGAGGCCCAGATGATCATGAACTGCATGGTTGTCCTGCTTGTAACTTTGCACTACAGAGTTGATTTCAGTAAAGGTGAAGAGCTCCAGCTTTTCATGTGAAGTTACATATTTTATAAATTTTAAATTTTTGCATATTCTTCTATTGTCTTTTGACTCTATGGCATTTAAAGGTACAAGTGGGTTTAAGACATTCAAAAGGAGAATGTCTAAAATACATTCAAAGGGTGCTATACTCAGTATCATCCAGTGTGCTTCTCTGAGAATATGTATTTGTTTGTTCTGTGAAGGACCTTTTAATCCTTCTCTTTGATACAGCCTTGTAGGGTCTAGATCGCAACTGAATGAAGTGAAGATATAATGAAAGTGGTAAAAAATAAAAGAGACATTTAAGGTGGCATGACAATGAAGCATTTACTAAGGTTGCTTTTGTCTCTTGTTTCAGAGGAGGCTTTACTAATGATTTCTAATTTTCTCTATTCCTCTACTTCAGTGCCATATATTAGTGGGATTGGATTAATACATGAAGTCACGTAGATAACCTGAAATGACACAGATTATACACATGATACAGATTTCTCTTCTATACAGAGAAAATTATGGATACATTTAGACTACAATATTTTCTCTGAGGCACAATTTGCTTAAATAAGTGACATAAGGCATTTTATTCTACAAAGAAATATGAAAAAAAAATTGTATGTATCTGTTCAAGGACTTATAGATCTGATTTTTTTTTTTTTGATGCTGGGTGCAGAATACCATCATTTTCTTTTGATAGTACTTTACATAAGCATAGATAATCACTTGATGTGAAAAGGTGAAAAATTGAGTTTTGGTTGCATTTCTTATATATTTAAACTTTATCTTTCTTAGGATGTTTCCTTTCAAGAATGTCTTATTACAGTAGTGGTTTGTAAATAGGTACTGTTTAGGGAAGATGAAATAGTTCCTATAGTACACAATACAGTGAAAATACATCAATTCTAATTAAGTTTTACACAGAGAAGCATCAGTGAAATGAAAGTGCAGTCTTATAAATGTAGGAGATAAACCTTTGTCTTCACTCTTCCAAAGGAAGAACCACATCCTGTGAGGTGCTCAGCATCTGCTGCCTTAATCAATACAGCTGAGAGTTGGCTTTTCTCGATAGGTTTGTACTTCTAGCCAGCAACTGTCCAGCTATAAGAAAGCATCATTGTTTGGCTTGAGGAGAAAAAAAGAATTATATCTTTTATGGGAGATCTAAATCATCTTGTCATCATATAACTCAAAGATGGCCAAGTATGTTTTCCCTCAAATTTGTTTAAACAAACAAATGTAATTCTTAGGTTTGTGCCATGGAAGCCAAGTTTCCGTCCAGCATGAATTTAGGACATAAAGATTTGTTTGTGATGGAAACAATGCCAGACACTTCTGCATAGCAGCGTAATGGAGCGCCGCTAGAATGTAGCTTATAAAACCGGATTCAGGAAAACAGAGCTGCTCTGTCTAATTTGGCCTGCACTTTGTGATTACAATAGCATAATTGTGCAGCTTGGAAGCCTTTCCCTCTCTGCTGAAACGATGCAGTATTCAAACACGTGTGAGAGTGTTTCTTCGACAAAAGGCCAGAGCTGAAGCCTCTGTATATCCCCCAAGCCCTCCTCCGGGATGGGTCCTCCTCATGCCGCGTGACTTCCTCTGGTGACTGTGCTGTCACCTGCATGTGGCTCTCAGGGCATCCCAGTCCCCTGGTACAACCACACCATCTTGTTAGGGCATCTCATTTTTCTGGCAGTTCGTGGAGTAAAATTCCCCTGAATGGGAGTGTTTGCTCTTCTCCCACGTTAAACAGTTGTACTTGGTCAGTGAAGATTGTTTGTGTCAGCCTGTGTGGATACTTGGGACGTGCATGAGGGGTGCTTACTGAGTGGAAAGCATGGACAATTTGAATTCTTCTGGAGCCTAGTCCAAAGTTTTATGGAAAGTATTTATAATATATGAAAAGATCTGAATTCCATTTCGTAGACAAGGTGTGCATATACAAAAGTCTTGTTCCCACAGAAAGGCTATGAAAGGAAAGAAGGAAAAACAACCTTTCAGTGTTGCAATATTTATCCCTTCATGTTCATAGAATCATGGAATCGTAGAATATCATGATTTGGAAGGAACCCCTTAGAGCCTTAGAGTCATCAAGCTCAATTCCTGACAACTCAAACGCTTCTTGAACTCCATCAGGCTTGGTGCTGTGACCACTTCCCTGGGGAGCCTGTTCCAGTGGCCAACCACCCTCTGGGGAAGAGCTTTTCCCTAATATCCAACCTAAATCTCCCCAACAGAGTTTCATGCTGCTCCCTTTGTCACCACAGAGAAGAGATCAGGCCCTGCCCCTCCACTTCCCTCATGTTCAGTGCTTCCGAATGTCTCATCTGCTTCTGTGATAAGTAGTGCAGCCCTTGTACATCACTGAAAAAGAAATAAATATACACTGCATTTTGGTGAAAAAAGGACAATTTCAGTGGGCATTTCCTTTCAGAGAAAGGAGTATAATGATTTTCCATCAATATATCATTTGGAAGAAATAGTTACAATATTTTTCTTGTGAAATCAAAATTATCTCTGTAAAACATTTAATTTCAGGTATTAACTTTAAACAAAACTAAAACATTAACTGGGGCTCAAAATATTCCTCTGCTTCATCACAGATCAAAGTTGTTTTTCCTTTTTTGAGGGCAAAATATGAGGAAACTTTATTAATTTATTCTTTTATTGATGATACAAAAGATGATGGGAACTAAATGTATTAAAATGTATTTGTACATATACTTATATGGAAAGCATGCTAGTTGCCACTTTTAGAAGTCAACACATGCACCTCAATACAGAAATGGTAACTTTGGATTATCTTTGGGTTCTTGGTTTCAAAATAACAGGTCCTGAGAAAAATTGATGAAATATTAAAATATTTCTCAGGTACTTATGTGAGAAATTTCTCTGAACACTCTTGTTACCCCAAATGAGTATTTGTGCTAAATATCTTCTTTTTTTTTCTTCTTTTTTTTT